>OY787670.1:19085790-19690947 GCA_963678985.1 Spisula subtruncata | reverse complement strand
TTGGAGTTAATAAGAAAGCTACCAATGATGCCATTTATGGAGAATTAGGTAGATTCCCTGTACTTATTAACGTAATTACTACCACTGTTAAATACTTTAGTAGATTGATAACCTTAAATTCAGATACATTATTAAAGAGTGCATTTATGGACAACAATATGTTGCATGAATCAAAGAAACCTTGTTGGTTGGCCAGCATTAAATTTCTTTTTAAACATCTCGAAATTAGCTCTGTGGATGAATATAAGAAGAGTTTATATAGTATTGTTAAATCTAAGCTCATAGCCATGTATAAAAAGCAATTCACGGATAAAATGTTAACCAGTTGTAAAAATGAAACAGGTAATTTAAGAACATATGCCTTGATTAAAACTAATATAGTAAAGGAAACTTATCTAGATGTAATCCAAAATAGAGATATCAGAAAATGTTATACAAAGCTTCGAATCAGTACACACAAACTCAGAATTGAAACTGGGAGATATCTTAAACATGACAAAAAGAAATTAGAGGCAAATGAAAGAATATGTGAATTTTGTAGCTTAAATGAAGTTGAGGATGAGATCCATTTTATTACATTCTGTGAATTTTATAAAACAGAGAGACAGTCATTGTATAAACGTATCGATAAAAAAATGATCAATTTTGTCGCCCTTAGTAATAAAAATAAATTTATTTGGCTTATGTCTAATGAAAATAAAGACGTTATAATATATCTATCAAACTATATATCTGATTGCTTTCAGAAAGAAATAGTATTACACACATACGATAGATTGTAAAATTGAATTTAAATTAGAATGATATCGATATACCTCCTGTTGCTTTAGATTTTAACATTTATTTGTTTACTGTTCTATATGTTCTTAGTTTGTAGTTATTAGTGTTGTTTAGTAGTGTAAGAATCGTTATTTGTTATTTGTTAATGTATATTTCAAACTTTAGGCCATGTATATTACAAAATTGTATGCCCATATGTGGGCCCAAAATTGGAAAATAAACAGTATCTTATCTCTTATCTTATCTTATCTTTGACGCATAAAGCATTTCTAACTTGGAGGACTTTTGGAAAAGATGCCTTTGCTTGGCAGCCCGCCCCCCGAGGGATGTGGGTGTGGCAAAGCAGGATCTAGTATATATAAGATCTCTGGGCAAAATTGGCAAGCTCTAGGGGTCCTATAAAAAATCCAGATTACCGAAAGGTATGGACGATCACTGATTTTCAATAAGTAGGTCCATTCCATGTTCCGCGGTATTATTAATAAACAGACCACTAGAATGTTAACAATTGTGTCTCTGCAGAAGGTTATAACATCATACTAAACACATCGATAAAGAAGGCTTTTCCATCATCCATAAAAAAGGTCAAATTTTGAGAACATCTATCAAAATTTAAACCTTCGTTACTGTCGCCGACTCAAAATACCAAAATGAACAATGTTTCCTTCTAACAATCACTCGTTTGAAACGATATTTTTTTGTTTTGACTTCAAGATCAACCCTCTCTTTCAATAATTCTTAAGCAAATATGATGTTCATTGCCAATTATAGTGTCAAATTTTAACAAATTCTATGTGTCGCCGGGATTTTTACATTTGAAAAAACCTTCGTTAGTACTCATTAATATAGCGTAGCAAACCAACAAATAATGTGTTAACGGCAATCGAAACATCATTATGAACACCACCAAAGACTCTATACGGTTATAGGACCATGTGTATAGGCAAATTATTCTAGAATAGCGAACAACGTACATTGTCATTTATCTAATTTTACACAAAAGTAATAGAGTAAAACATTCGTGATCATATGATATACACATTGATCCTTAAATTGACTCATGCCAGGCTGTTTACAAAAA
The DNA here is from genome assembly GCA_963678985.1 of Spisula subtruncata. Lineage (NCBI taxonomy): Eukaryota > Metazoa > Mollusca > Bivalvia > Venerida > Mactridae > Spisula > Spisula subtruncata. The sequence goes on along the minus strand of OY787670.1, from coordinate 19,689,086 downwards.
CAAATATACCCTATTGGTGGAATACAGACCAAACTTATGTTCAACACGGTGTTATACGATAAGCTGAGTTCTGTTTTGTGCGGTATTTAAACCTTCGTGATTTAAACATTCGTTACCCAAATTTGAAATTTAAGCTAAAAAGGCAGCAGATTATAGTTATATCACTATTCAGTGGGGTTAATTGAAGTGTTAGCATACTAGAAGGCGAAATCATCGAGATATGTCATAAAACATGGCCTGTATTTCGTACTGAAATTGTGAGTATTTATACCTTTCTTTCCAAAGAAATATTTTGCCATTAAGATTGTCTGAGATGGTATCAAACTATGACAACGTTCGCACAGTACTACGCTTTTCTAAGGTAAACATAGACATAAACAGAGTTGTGTCTCCTTTTTGTGTAACTATTGAGTTTAAATTAATGAAACTTTCGTTATCAAGTGATAACGAATGTTTTATCTCTATTTCCGTTGAAAAAGTGGTATTGTATCGTGTATGTACACGGTTTACTCCATTGCATTAAAGCAGCTGTTACATAGGTATGAAATTGGTACAATAACAAGTTCGCAGTGTGATCCGTTATGCTTTATTAATGAGCAGGTCAATTTACGGTAAAATTTGTGATAGTTTTGTGTTCTGTAAGTGATTGTTAGACCAGTAAATCTAATACCCGTATGCAATATCAACCTTGTTATTGCTATATCATAGAACTACATCATATGTTAAATTTTATAGCACATTGATATAAAAAAAGTGTTACAATTCGGTTTATACTTACGACAACGAAGGTTTCGTAATGATAACGAAGGTTTATGTTTCATATGGGTTATAATTAATATAATAAAAAGTAAAGTTGCCTTCCAAATAGTATAGTGTAAACGCCTGAAAGAGTAACACAATGCAGACTGCCCTTGTCAGTAGCGAGAAAGATTGCGTCGTTACTGTGCATTTCCTCTGATCTGTCAGAAAGAGAGAAATTAAATAGAAACAAGTAACAAAGAAATATGTAAAAATGACAGTTATGAAGGCACCATCAAGTACAAGAAGAATGTAACACCGGCTTCTTGGGTTACATGAAATATGCAGTTGTTTATCATGTTCCTGTCGTGTATGAAGATTTCTGGTTTAGTGACAAAATAGTTGATACACTAGATGAAGAGTGTGAAGAGACATTTATTGAAACTATGAAGCAGTTTGTCCATTGACATAGAAATGAAGAGTTTGCCTGACGGACGATTTGTAAAATATCAATAAGGAAAGATGCTCCACAGGCTACAGGGAAGTCAGAGCCATTGTTAACAAATAGTGAAAGAGAAATATTGTGTATTTTGAGCATGTATTCAGTGTATACTGAACTGTAGTGATATCACCAAACCTTCGTTATCGGCCACCATGTTTGCATTGACATTTTCTTTTTGCCATTTTGGTAGTATGTTTTAGTTAAGTGGCCACATGTCACTTGTTCATTCCAACATACATGTAAACGTACAAAAACTCAGATACTTGCCGATCTTCTCAAAAAGATGTCAACTTCTTATATTCTGATTCTTAGAAAACCTTCGTTGTCACTATGCTGAAACATTCATTCTGGATGATCTCTACATGTAGCACATCAAAAAATGATACAATAATTTCTTTTATAGTAAACTGAAATAAGAAACACCCTAAAAACGATTTATATGTTAAAATACGTTTGCCTGTGTGACTTGTAGTGTTTGTTTTAAGTAAATGCTGGCATTACAGGTATGACTTTGAAACATATTTTCGTCATTTTTTTAATAAAGCAGCGCTAAATTTTCATTATAAATGTTATGTTATACATTGATGTACTTGTATATTCTAATTCTGGACATTAAATAGTTCTTTAGATTGAAATAGTATGCTTCTTTTGAATGTATATATGATAATACAAAACCTTCGTTGTCATTTGGTTGAGTGTTTCTGTTAGGCATACGTTATCTAAATTACCCGTCAATGGATTGAAAAATGGTTCATTTGATATCGATGTTTTCAAAATCAAGTTGAATTTCGATTGACGCACTATTACACCACCAAGCAACTTCTAATTGAATTGAAGTTAAAGCATCAACATACTGAACGTATTTTGTTTACGATCAATATATTAATGCCAATATATTGGTGGACTTCATGTTTAATAGTTGATCATTACATTCAGACCTTAACAAATTTGGTATTGCTAAACATTATATTTTTCCGATTATACTAAGTTAAATATCATTTGTGACGTGTTAGTTCAAATAAGTATGTAAAATTCACCATGAGGCTGTGGTAACGTAGGTTTTGTAAGTACTAGAATTAGTTTCTACCTACCTGTGTTTGCACGATCATTACAGAAAAACTAAGAAAGTATTGTATTCAAGATTTTCAGACATGGTTACTGGATGATATATAAAACTTTTGAGGCAAACTGAAACTAAATCTGAAAAGGTCACATTTTCAGTTTTTTTCTTTTCCAAATGGACCTACTTATTGAAAATCAGTGGATACGAGGACCTTATAAACTCATATCAAATCAAATTGGCAAGCTCGGTATAAATTGTTTCTTGATGCGTAAATGGCACGTTTATCATAATTTGTGTGTGCATTAAAAAAATTAATGGAAAAAATAAAAAATTTCAGTTTTATTGGCATATTCGGCATGTGAAATGCCTTTGACCATGAACGTAAAATTTCGTCCAAAAATAATGCGTAAATCAGTAAATTCCTTCTTCCCAAGATGGCGACCTGCATGTGAAAATTCGTAGAAATATCTTAGAACGCGTATTTTCGAGGTAATTACGATTCCATGTCATTTAGTTACTGTCTTTGCACATTGGATGTATATTGGTTAAACGAACTGTGAAGTAAATGCTTAGTTCTTGTTGCCAAATTCGCTATTTTCACGCGATACGTGGTGATTCATTCATTCAAGTTTGTCAGGTCAAACAAATAAGGCAGTGACTAGACCCACAGGCTAGGATTACGGAGCGAGTCCTAGCTAGGGCACAGGTGGCAGTATCAGTGTTTTGTCCGCAAACGATTAAAAAAAAAATAAAAAAAAATTCTGTACTGAGCTTATATACTATCAAGGTATAAAGCGTACTATATGTCTATATATGCCAAAGAAATGAAAGATTGTGGAACATTGTATCTCGTTGTTTCAACCATAGACCTCAATTACACAGATTGGACTCTCCACTGAAAATTAAGAGAAAACGCAAAATAACAGGCAGCAGATTCAGTTCATGTGCATAAAACTTTTTTTAGTCATCCAATTTTAATGGTCAATGTATCATGTTGAAGAGCTCAGTTTCTTCTACTACATAAAGTAACTCATTTTTGTCCAGTACATCTTATAAAATACAGAAAATTAAGAATTGAATGTTCAAAGCAAATCAGGCATTTTCGGATAAACTTGGAATTTACATTAATTTGATGAAAATGAGAGTAAGCTTGGCTCTTCGGGGTCTACTGTTTATTCCTTGACTGATTTCAATAAATGCGGTATCAATTTAAAGCTGATTAATAAATCTATTGCATAGACTTATTAGATTGTTCGTAAGTATATTAGAAAAATCGCTATACAAGTCATTCAAATAAACTATAAGATATTCATTGTTACCGAAAATCTCGTTCAATTGTATCTTATAACTGCGAAACAGCAAAACACTGTTACTTTCGTTATTTAACTTCGCTCAAGGTCATTTTATTTAGGCAGTGGCTAGGATTACGGTACCGTAATCCTAGACCCACAGGCTAGGATTACGGAAGTTCCGTAATCCTAGCGAGTCCTAGCTAGGGCTGTCTAGAATTACGGAAGTTTTTATACCGAGTGCAATTAAGCGTTAAATTATACAAATATTGGTATATTTATATACAAATTAATAGAAATATCAGATTATCATGCTTCGAATTTTACTTCGCTAATATTTTGTCTTTGCAGGGAAGAAAATGGAGGCGGTCCGAATGTGTTTATAAATTGATTAATGTACGTACGTGGCCGAATACACAAATGTAGTTCCATTGAAATTGATTGTCATGATCGAAACCAATTGTGTTGCTAATTTTGGTAGTAGATCTGATATGTTTGTTCGTCATTCAGTCCTCGAAATAAACATTAAGTAGCTAAATCGTTTGTTCATTCACAATTTACATAGCCTACTACTGGATCTACGTTGTGACAGCGCGTAGTGATACGAATTCCAAATATGGTCATATTAGCTTCTTAATTATTTATTTTAATTTGTAACTGATTACGCTTTGCATGTCATCTTAGAATTATGTAAACAATCGATCTTGTATGCGTTTTTAAAATATTATTCAAAGGTCAACTAACGTATATGCCTTCGTGTATATACATTCATGCCTGCTCTGATCACACGAGCGGCATTCGTAATAAATGTTGAAGTATTCTTTTTCAACCCTGCTATTATCTGTTATCTCAATATATTTTTCGTATTTTAATAACTTTATAAATTTATACGTAGATAAAAGTACATGCTTTATAATACAGTATCAAACTTATTTGCAATTTAGATATTTTCCGCCGTTTAATATCTTTATATCTTTACCATAACCAAAACTGATTACTCGATGGTCAATATACCAATACTTGTATAAATTCATCAAATATAAATGTCAACATGCAATTATAAGGCGACCTGCACGCTTAATTGCACTCGATATAAAAACTTCCGTAATTCTAGACAGCCCTAGCTAGGACTCGCTAGGATTACGGAACTTCCGTAATCCTAGCCTGTGGGTCTAGGATTACGGTACCGTAATCCTAGCCACTGCCTTTTATTTATGCACTGGTTACCTATGCGATGTTCCACAATCTTTGGACATAGACATATACTACGCTTTATACCTTGATAGTGTACATAGAGTTAGATAGACAATCGATATACTAGTACATGTATATACTGTTCATTAGTATATTAGCTCAGTGACGGATTTTTCTTTTTCCAAACACTGATACTGCCACATATGAGCTAGGGCTGTCTAGAATTACGGAAGTTTTTATATTGAGTGCTATTAAGCGTGCAGGTCGCCGTATATTGTATGTTGGCATTTATATTTCATGCATTTATACAATTATTGGTTCATTCCATCTAGTATAATCAGTTTTTTGTTATGGTAAAGATATACAGTATATGGTAAAGATATTAAACGGCGGAAAATATCCAGATGCAAATACTTTTGATACTGTATTATATAAAGCATGTACTTTTATCTACGCATTTATAAAATTATTAAAATACAGAAAATGTATTGAAATAACAGATAATAGCAGGGTTGAACAAGAATCCTTCAACATTTATCACGAATGCCGCTCGTGTGATCAGAGCAAACACGAACATATATACACGAAGGTGTATACGTTCGTGGAGCAAAAAAACCTTGCATATGACCTTTGAATTTTATTTTAAAAAGGCTTACAGGATCGATTGTTTACATCATTCTAATTAGAAAAGATTCCTAATGACATGCAAAGTGTAATCAGTTACAAATTAAAACAAATAATTAAGAAACTAAATATGACCATATTTGGAATTCGTATCACTACGCGCTGTCACAAAGTAGATCCACTAATAGTCTATGTAAATTGTGAATCAGCAAACGATTTATAGCCACTTAATGTTTATTTCGAGGACCGAGTGACGGACAAACATATCAGATCTACTACCAAAATAAGCAACACAATTTGTTTCGATAATGACAAACAATTTAAATGGAACTACATTTGTGTATTCGACCACGTACATTAACTAATTTATAAACATTTGGACTGCCTCTATTTTCGTCCCATGTAAAGACAAAATATTAGCGAAATAAAATCCGAAGCATGGTACACTGATATTTCTAATAATTTGTCAATAAATATACGAATATTTGTATAATTTCATGAAATAATGATGACATGATGCAATATAATGCGACTTACACGCTTAATTGCACTCGGTATAAAAACTTCTGTAATTCTAGACAGCCCTAGCAAGGGGTCGCTAGGATTACGGAACTTACTTGGTTATAAACTTACCGTCGTCCGAAATCGATTATCATTTTTACTTTCGTTTTCGTACAAAATAGGGGGCTATTTCCGCTGTACGGTGTCTACCAATGGTACGGTTACCCATTGGCTTTTAAGCCCAATATCACGAAGATTTAATGTTGGTTTTGAGCTGTGTTTATCGTTGTTGTTAACAGTTGTATGTTCTATTGACCACTGGGTTAAATCTAAAAAGATAAAAACAACTCTAGGCCATGGACGGGTAATCCAAAACAAAAGGCAGTGACTAGGACTACAGTACCGTAATCGTAGACCCAAAGACTAGGATTACGGAAGTTCCGTTATCCTAACGAGTCCTATGTAGCTAGTGCTGTCTAGAATTACGGAAGTTTTTATATCAAGTGCAATTAAGCGTGCCGGTCGCCTTATATTGCATGTTGTCATCATTACTTCATGAATTTATACAAATATTGGTTTGTTTATTGACAAATTAATAACACGTAAGAAATATCAGTATATATCATGCTTTGAATTTTGCTTTGCTAATATTAATAGTAGTAATATTTTGTCTTAAAGAAAGACTTTCCATGGGAAGAAATAGAGGCGGTCCGAATGTTTATAAATTAATTATAGTACATGGTCTAATACACAATATGCAGTTCCATTGAAATTGAATGGCATGATCGAGACAAATTATGTAACTCACTATAACTCTGTTGCTAATTCTATTCCATACTCCCAACAATAAAAACCGATTATAACAGGGAGGCGCAAGTCAGGGTAGCAGTTTAGTATAGATCTGTTATGTTTGTTCGTCGTTTGGTCCTCAAAATAAATATTTAGTAGCTAAATTGTTTGTTGATTCACAATTTACATATAGCCTACTACTGGATCTATGTTGTGACAGCGCGTAGTGATACAAATCTAAATATGGTCATTTTTAGCTTCTTAATTATTTGTTTTTATATAAATGATTACGTTTTGCATGTCATTAGGAATCTTTTAAAGTTTGATTTATGTAAATTGCAAGGAGAACCATCGATCCTGTGTGCGTTTAAAAAAAATTCAAAGGTCACGCAAGGTTTTTTGCTCCACGAACGTATTATACCTTCGTGTATAGATATGTTCGTGTTTGCTCTGATCACACGAGCGGCATTCGCAACATAGGTTGAAGTATCCTTGTTCACAGTGATATATCTGTTCTCGCAATATTTCTCTATATTTTACTAGGGCTGTAACGGTACGCTCACCCCACGATATGATACATACCGTCATTTTTTCTAACGGTTCGGTATATTTCGGTATGATACAATATTCTCTAACAGCAGCTAAATGCTACAATTTTTAAGTGACAATGGATTTGTTGATTCTATAACAGCAATTATTATGTGGCTATCAACTATTTTAAATGAATTTCGACAATATGAGGCATATCTTAATACTATTAAAACGAGTGATGCTTGGTTATTATACATAATTAGAGGGCTTTCAGACATTTTCGTTCCCTGAATATCATTTTGCTCATAAAAAAACCTATACCAAACCGTACCGAAATTTGCAACTCTTGTACCGTGAACCGTGTGGGAATAAAGTCCCCGGTCTTTTGTGTACCGCGGTATACCGTTACAGCCCTATATTTTACTAACTTTGTACAGTGCTACAGCTAGGATTCAAAAATAGAGGGGAGCTCCTGTTGAAAATGGCACTTTTTTGCTCGCGGTCGCTTCTTGTGTGCGCTCGTGTTTCCTCTCACAGAGGTTCTTTTTTGCATGCTGCAAGCATTTCAGCCTGTGGTGCTACATATATAAATTAATGGAATATCCCTGAAAATTAAAAACACCTGTCCATTCAGGCCACAATATACTGTAACTGGTGACATATTATTCTTGGCCTCATACATATAGTTAAGTATAATTTTTAAGTGTTACCTCCATATATATTTAAGTACAACAAGGAGTAAAAATGAGCCAAAACCAGGACTTCGGTGTTACTTGTCCCTACTATTGAAGCTCAGCCAACTTAACTAGCTGGTTGCTGGGCTGGGAGTCAGTCACTACACTTCTTCCCCCTTTATTTAATGGATGGGACCTTATGTCAAACCGCTATTGACACCCTCACCGGGCCCTCACAATGTAAATGCGTAGATTAAAGTGCATGCTTTATAATACAGTATCAAAAGTATTTGCATTTGGATATTTTCCGCCGATTTAATATCTTTACCATACTGAATATTCTTTACCATATAACAGAAACTGATTACTGGATGGTATAAATATACCAACATTTGTATAAATTCTTGAAATAACAATGTTAACATGCAATATATTTAAAGGCGACCTACATGCTTAATTGCACTCTATATAAAAACTTTCGTAATTCTAGACAGCCCTAGCTAGGACTCGCTAGGATTACGGAACTTCCGTAATTCTAGCCTGTGGGTCTAGGATTACTGTACCCTAATCCTAGCCACTACCAAAACAAAACAGTCAAAGTATATCTATTCTATCTAGACCCTTGAAGTGTCAATTTCAAAGTTACTAGTATTAAATATAAAATAATGTCGGATTGTTGCGATTATCCATTTGTATCAAATTTGCTTTAGTAATGGTTGTTTAAAGGTGCACCTAAACTAGACTTTTTGTCAGATGACTGATGAATATTGCAAGAGTTATGACCCTTGAATGGTCACAAATATTGAAATAACTTAATAAGTTTGTATGGGTTTGATTTCCTTTAGCCATTCTTATCTAGGTTGGATTTCAGTGAAACTTCAAATGAAGCGAAGTTGTGCATATTTTCAGCAATTTTACTTATTTTAGCTAGATCAGACGGAAGGTGGGATGATTACTGTCAGGGTTCTGGCCCTTTCTTTTACATTCTTGTGTCACAATTTCACTAATATGTAAATTGATAGTCCATTAGATTTTTGCAAATTTCTTTAATTTCTCTTACTTTTTATTTTTCAGGAGCAATTTTTTCTCCAGCACATCTCAGGCCAGTCGAGTCTTACTTCCAGTTCAATTCTCCAGTTTTTCATTTTGACGAAAACATGGCTGACGATCCATCCCATAAAGCCATGTTGTACTTTCTGGAGATATTGATGAACTCTGGTGTACCGCTAACCATTAGTCAACTAGCGGGTCGGTTTGGCAGTAAAAGTTTCACACCTGAGATGAGACAGTCATGCGGAGGAAATGAGGCTGGATTGAAAAAGTTCTTACTAAAATTTCCATCCTTGTTTTGTGTGAATGGTAATTTAGTAAGTTTGAATGATGGTACCGCCAATCTTGGGAAGAATTTTCGTGAAAGCAGTCCGGCATCAACAACATCGGACGTCTCTGTTGAGACAGAGGCTGTGCAGTATTTTCGACAAAAAATGATACGGAAAGGGGAGAAATGGCTTCCAGTGTTAAGTCTTGCTGGACACTTGTCGCAGGCCACCCCTGACATCCGAGAATGTGTGGGTCCTCAGAACCAGTTCAAAGAATGGCTTGAACGACATCCCCTTATATTTGATGTAAAAGGGGATATGGTTGCTTTGAAGGACAACATCAACTACAGTGCTGTGAATCCAACTGGAGAGTCATTGGAACTGGACACTGTTCACTTTAATTCAAATTCACGTTACTCCACAGGTGATTTAAATCCACGTTACTCTACTGGCGATCTGAATCCACGTTACTCCACTGGCGATCTGAATCCACGTTACTCCACTGGTGATTTAAACCCACGTTTCTCTGGAAGTGATCAGTTGCCTCGTACACCAAAGGCAAAGCGTAGACCTAAATCAATAGAAATACCACCAAACTCACCGAAGCCATCTTTACCTCGCACTCCTTCATTCAATAACCCACAGACACCGACTCTAGTAAGTGCAAAAGCCGGGCCAGCAACCATGACAGCCAATGAATATAAAGCAGTAATGTTTCTTAAGGGTATCATTGAAAAGAAAGGTGATATGAAGTTGAATGGCCTTACTGGACACTTCAGCCAAGCACCAGAAAGTCTGCGCAATACTATAGGATGGAGTAAACCTGAACTGGAAAAGTTTGTTCGAAGTCATGCCAATATTTTCGTGATATCGGAAGACGAAACTGTGTCAGTTATAAAGAACGCTAGATTGAACGTGATCATTACTGGTAGTCGTCCGTCAGCAAATGCAGCAAAGTCGGGTAAAACTGGCAAGGGAAGAGTATACCATGTTGCAAAGTTGTGGGGTATTGTGGACTTGGGAAAGCACGAACATGTATTCATTGATAGGACCATATTTGGTAAACACATTGATGATTTAAACAAATTATTGACAGTTGGCGAGATGGTTTGTTTTGAGTCGATCCCCGCACCAAAGGGAAGTCGAGCAAGGTGGCGTGCGACCAAAGTCTGGAAGGAACATGAATCTATTGAAGATCTGATAGATAAAGTGACGAGTCGTCTGAGTGTATCATTTGACTCTCTCCGTGAACCAATGACACCCAGTACTCCGCTGCCAATATCTGACGCTCACATTGACGAGGAGATTCGTAGAATGATTCCAGAACTCAATGACTCCAGTGTGATTCAGTCTCCTGTAAATGTGGGCGGAGTCAAGTATTCATTCTCTGACGCCGCCCCTAGTGGTGCTGGCGTCGTGCCTGTTTGGAATTTCCGACATCAGGAGTTGTCGGCCATGCGTGATATTGACGACCTTGACCTGAGTGATGATTCTGATTCGCCGAGTCTGACCATGGTTGCTGAGAAATATTACATGAACAGGTCGGTGCTAGGTGACAGTTCCAGGAAGGAAACATTTTTTTCTGAGAATAACATTAATGGTGCAGACACAGACAACAAGAAGAGAACAGCAACTATCGGCTGTCAGACAATTGTCACTGGTGAGGTATTGGCCACTCAACTCTTCCATGAGGATTTTTAACCACTGTAACTCATATATAGCCTGGCAAAGTTGACCTGAACCTGACCTTTATGCATGGATGTATTACAAGGTTCTTGCTTTGAATATAAATATCAATATCCACAAGCAAATCATGCAGTATCGGTATTTCACATTTGTGTTTGTATTACGTCTCAAGCATCTTCGTGATACTCCATGATTTTGAAAACATACAGTTGGTGTTATTTATGTACACAAGATATAATATCGACTGTTAAATTATGCTTATCAAAAGGTCAGGCTCATGTCAAATTTGCCAAGCTACAGTTCTGAGAACTTTATAGACACACTGAGTCATGTGGTATATATATACAGAATTAAATGTCTTACAGTAGTTGAGTACAAATACTATTTGATGCAGACAGCATCAGTCTGTACTACCCAGACAAAGAGTTGTCTTAATGCTGTGTCCGCTATTTGCTGTGTCCATCAAGTAACTCTCTTTCGTAATTATTATGTTTTACTTTTAGTCCACGGCCGGTATTTATAAAGCATCTTAAGTGAAAACTTAGAATTTTCTTAAAATCTCAAATTTTTCTTAAGTGTATCAGCTCAACAGGAAAATTAATATTAACAATTATTTACATTGTTTGGAAGCATTAATATGTAAAGAGCTACAGTAATATAGAAAACATGGGCTACTTTTCGTTTCTTGTGAAATATGACCAGCTCAATATTTTAACTTAGGTCAAAATATTTAAGATGCTTTATAAATACCGGCCCAGTACATTACTTTTATATGGGAACTTGAGAAGATTAGTTTTGATAGGAATCGTGAATTTTATAAGACTTTCACCAGATGTACTCTTTGGGGTACAAGGTGGTAGCCTGTCCTCTAGATTTATTTAACTATTCCTTGTTTCATTGGATAAGAAACAATAACTTAGCGCAATGATATAAATTGGCGATCATCATATTTTGACTGCCCTGGTATTAGTCACCAAATTTAATCAATTGTTTGGTTTGGTCAGAAATTGTTTAACTCTATGCTTGAATAATACTGTCGGTTTTATTTGTGGAATTTTACTGTACTATTCTGCTAGTCTTTGAATAAGGTTGCATTGTGTAAATTTACTTATTTTTTTCGTAACCAAATTGTAATGTGTACATTTTATTTACCTAAGTACTTATAGCCAGACATTTAATCCTTTGTGTTGTGGTGGGCCCGTAACCAAATCATTATAACCAACCTCGTGTCATATTAACTCTCTTGTTTGTTTTTCTAACAACATTGTATTTTTATTTGTTTGAAACTCATTGTTTTACCTAATGTTTTTAGTGTTAAGAAGAGTAATTTGTTGTTCAGACAATAGTGCTGCATGAATCATCTAAGGTTGTATATTTTACTAATGATGCGGGCATGATTGGTACTTGAAGCATAGATATATGTATATAGCTCCTTGACAATAATACTAGCTTTGAATAGAAACAAAGAAGAGACACGGCTGTTGTTCAAAGATGAATGCCTTGGATTTGTTGACTACCGGTAGGTTCAATTTCCCATGATGGAAGATCATACACTTCCATGGAAATATGGAGTTTGATTTCCCGTGATGGAAGATCATACACTTCCATGGAAATAATGAAGATATGGAGTTTGATTTCCCTGGATGGAAGATCATACACTTCCATGAAAATATGGAGTTTGATTTCCCGGGATGGTAGATCATACACTTCCATGGAAATAATGAAGATATGGAGTTTGATTTCCCGTGATGGAAGATCATACACTTCCATGGAAATAATGAAGATATGGAGTTTGATTTCCCTGGATGGAAGATCATACACTTCCATGAAAATATGGAGTTTGATTTCCCGTGATGGAAGATCATACACTTCCATGGAAATAATGAAGATATGGAGTTTGATTTCCCGGGATGGAAGATCATACACTTCCATGGAAATATGGAGTTTGATTTCCCGGGATGGTAGATCATACACTTCCATGGAAATAAGGAAGAGTAATTTAGTATGGGTTAGGATACAGTTCAGAAAATGTTGTTAGACAAATCAACTGTCATATATATGTGACTGGAAAAATGTTCAGAAAAGTTAATGGAGTTTAACCCAAATGTATATTAAAGTAATATTTGTATACAAGGCTAGTATTACTGCCAACCAGCTAAATCTCTATTACCCTTGTGTATGCAGGTTGGGGACAAATCAATTTCAAAGTTATCAACTTTAGTGAAGATTTTTTTTAAAGAATCAATGGGAATATAACTGTTCCTTTATAAAATGTCTGTCATTTGTTCCAACATCAAATGTTTGTTATACTTTGTTTATATATGCAAGTCTTTTTATAAGTTGAATATTTAAATTTGGACTTTACATAGATATGAAAAAGTTAAAAATACAAACATTGTAAAATAACAACTGACATACAGTTATGCATATTTAGAGAATAGTTTAAATTATTAACTAGTAAATTGGATTTCATAAAAGGTTTGCTTATAATAATATATCTATGGCACTACGCCTATTGTTTGTTTAAGGCAACTTACATAAATAATGCTCTTATGCTAATAAACGGAAACATGGAACTTTAAGAATGATGATAAAATTGTTTATTTGAATTATTTCATCCCCAGGTTCCTTGCTAGATTTTTCATTGCTGTGGCATTAATATTCAATTTGTTCAATATACCTTCATAAATTTGTGTAACACATTTTTCGATTGTAGAAAATTTTCATAACATAAATATTCATGTATTGCCAACTGTACCTAGTTACTATTATATACGGATTGTTTATTCCCCTGTACGTACAGTGTGCTTGTTGATTTCGTGTCTAACGAAGAAGAAAATTAACCTTTTCCGTCTTTGATAGCTTTATCCGTTATAAACTTGATGTATATGAATGAGTTTTAATTATTTTAGAAATTCTCCTGTTTTTATCGTAGCCCGTATTCATTAAACTAATAAGATATTTTTGTCTAAGGAAAACAAACTTTATTAGTTTGCTCTGACAATAATTTTGTAAGATTTTACCCAAAATATCTTTTTGCTTTTGATATTTATATGTAAGATTAATTTTTCTCTTTGGTTTTGGCAGTTAGATTAGATAGAATTGCCTTAGAAGAAAATTGAGATGTTTTGTTTCTAAGGGAGACAATTAAATTCAGGTGCAAAAAAATTCTTTAGAAAAAATGTAAAATGCTTTGTGAATACGGGCCAAGAACTTATTTGATTGAAACTGATTCTTCTTTGCTTTATGCACCAGTCAGTTGCATCCATGGCAGTGTGGGGGAAGCTGGAAGGTAAAACATGGCTCTCCTCGGCTATTCACTGCCCATCCCTAGGGGTGAGGGGTGGGGGCGTTGATGCACCTGACTGGTACATAACTACCATTACATCTCTGATCCTTTTTTAGTTTTGTTCTCTCAGTCATTTACTTCTAGGTCGTATAATACACATTCATGCACATGTATGTGTTATAAGTATGGAACTGCAACATTTTCGTCAGTTGAAGATTTTACTTATACAACTTTATATTAAATTTGAGATTTTTGCAGTTTAACCAATGGTGTCTTTTTATGAAAATGTTAAATAATGATATGAGTGAACTTAAAATTTTCTATAACTTAAGAAAAAGTTTTTTATATTTTATTTATTTTTTGTCTTGCATTTTGTATTTATATTATGTACCTTTCGACAGAAAAATCTTTCGACTTTCGATAAAAAAACACTTTCGACTCGTTTCGTAGACGATGACATTCAGCATATATTAGAATTTAATAGCGTGTTCGGAGTGACTGTTTTCCGTGCTGATTAATGCCAAGGATTTTTTTATTCTGGTGGTTTACAGGATTTCGAAATTGCAATTTTCATGAGGGAATAGAAAATATAACAAAGGTAGACAAAAAGGGCAGTCCTATATGTGTCTCACCTGATATCGTGTGACCTGTCAAGAACCCTGGATTGGCCTCTTGTCACTCTTCCCATTTGTTCCCTCCCAACGACAAAATGTTAACAAATTCCTGTAAACCAGAATCTACAATTGGCAAGTAATTATAATATTTTGTGGTATCTATATGGCAACTTATTCAACACTAATAAATTCCATTATATACTGGATGCCGTCCAATCTATCATAAACTAAAGTCTTTCATTTGAGGCAGGTTCATGGTACATTGAATGTATTACAACATGAACGATCTCTTTATACTTACTGCCCTGCTCTAATAGAACGGTGATATACAGTGGCTGCAGAGTTACAGTGACCGCAGAGATACAGAGGCTGCAGAGTTAAAAAAGAAGATAAGTTCTGGCATGGGAATTATGTTGGGGTTTGTTGGGAATTTTGGCTTCCTAGCAACTTGTGTTCATGATATAGCAGATTTTAGCAGATTAACTGATTGTTTGGTTTTCACCATGTATATAGACATCTGCCCATTTCAGTGGGACATTAATTCGTGGATTTTGCATTACTGGTAATAAATACGAGTGTCAAAATTATTGTTCAATGGGATTTAATTTCATGGTAGAAGGTGAACCACAAACTTTAATCCCCCACGAAAATTAATGATTTTACAGTACTTGTTGACCTCTGTTTCACTTTCTGAATCATCAGTCTATTAAAGCAGGGTGGTTTTTACATATATAACAAAGCAATATTTTTATTATTTCTATGTGGGAGAAATTGTATTTAGAATAAATGTATTTGTAGTCCATATATATTATACCATTGTTGATATTAATGTACAATTATAGTCAGTTTACTGATAGCATGGTTTTTGTGTGTTTGTAATATGTGAATTGTTTGAACTGTTTACATTTGTGTTAATCACTTACTGTTGGTGTGCTCTTTGCTTCCTAGTTTATTCTGTGTATTTACAGAACTTGGACACTTGTTACAGCATCCTTCATATTTTTATTCAAAAGGATACTTTTAAATCAATTTTAACGATTATTAGCTATACTTAGCAACTTTTCTAAGTCCTCACTTATATATTCGTAGATAACTTTGTCAACCATGTAGACATATCAATGAAATTTGGCTATAATACGCGTCAAGTATCAGTTTGCAAATTGGTACAGCAAAAAATTGAGCTTGATACATTTTTATTAAAATGAAACGACTTTAGCATATCAACCAAGGGAGGTAAAAGTCACATATACATATTTCGATATCTTTGATGACCATCATGTTATCCGATTTTTTCCATTTGCAGCCATGGACAAGAGTCGTAAGCATTGTTGAATGTAACAACTCGATGATTTTTATTTATCTGGACGCAATTACAGTCACGTCTCCGAAAAACGCGATTTTATGTCGTAACGTCACTTCAATATCAAACACTCTAGCAACCAACATTGTAAATCTGACAAACAATACGTTAAACTTTCATTAAATACTCATAAACATGTTTACGTTAAAAATCAACCAACCAGTGATGAATTTTGTATTTATTTGTTCTTGTCGGAAGAAAATATAATTATATGAATTGTATTGACGTCACGTCATAATTGTTCTGACATCATCTGACGCATAACTGTGAGACACTAAATGTTTTTCGAATGTTTTTCGACCGTGGTGATTCTTTGGACATAATTTGGAGGTATTTGGAACAAATTCCGTGTATGTGTAACTGCGTGAAGGGACATACACATAAAACGCACGTGCATCTCGGACCGAATAATCTACGTGACATATCGCCAGTTTCTAACTCGCGTTATTTTGTGTGACTTGTATAAAATTCACTTGAGAAATTTTAGCATGTTACTATTTATAACAAAAAAGTTATCAATCAATAAAAATGAGGACTTAGAAAAGTTGTTAAGTATATTTTCAAGACCATTATTTTATGTAATATTTTTGGCACTAAATGTTGTAGTTATTTTGGTACCATAAACATTAAGGATACTAGAATGTATCTAGGAGATTTTGAACTTGTTTGAGATTTGTAGGTCGATGCTTAGACTCATTGTAAGATACTGCAGATTCTGTTTCGCTAGTGTTCATATAACATCTGCATGAAATCAGGGCTTGTAACCATTGAAATTATTACAGTTTATTTCCAAAACATAATGCAAAATATTTTGCCAGTAAATTTTCATGCCATACACAGACAAGTCATCCCTTTAGCGCAACAAGATTGTATTTTGCAATATACTAAAAATACAACCTTGTTGCACCAAAGGGACGAAGTGCAATTCTGTAAAATTATCTAATTTCGATGGGACAAAATTTCATGATTTTGATAAAAGAGACCATTTCGATGGGACTAAAATTTGTGGATTTTGCATTAAAAATTTTTCTCACACAATAGTATTTATTTAATAATATAATTTGATAGATAAATCAAATTGTGATAAATGAATTGATTTTTGACTGTTGATTGTACTTGTTTGCTATTTAACATTCATTTGGTGCTTGTAATAATTTGTTATGTTTTCACTGTCAGTAATGTGAGCTACACTGCTCAATACCAATTTACCAGGTGGGAAGTGATAAAGCTAGAGTCAGTATATACTTCTCAAATCTGTTAACTTGTACCCACTTATACAGTCTGTTGAAAGTTAAATGAGAATGGTTGTAAACACATGCTCGTCTGTCAGGTAAACTATGCTTCTCTATGTTTAACTGGATTTATTTGAGGTAAATGTTGTCCCTGCTATCCTTTGGAATAGGATTGTTCTCTCATTAGTATTTATATATATACTTACCGTAAAATCATTCAATTTCGATGGGACAAAATTTCGTGGTTTTGGTAAAAAAGACCATTTTGCTGGGACGTATTGCCATATCCATCATTGTTCTGTAAGTGAAGACTAGTTGACAATGTTATATTGCTGGCTTAGAATTAGAAGGTCATATGTAGTCTTAAAACACTACATATCTGAAATCTGCATTACATAGCACTTCTTATACAAACTTATTTCCCTGAAAAAAACTTGTCATGTTGACAAAACAGAGGTCCAAATAGTTTGTTTTCCAGGATTTATTGAATGAGTAGTTTTCGGACAGTTTTTATACGCCCGTTGAAAAACGGACGTATTATGTGAACACCCTTGGCGGGCGGGCGGGCGGCGGCGTCCAATATTTGTCTGTACTCTAACTCAAACAGTTTTTGTCCGATCGTCTTCAAACTTGCTGACAATGCTTATGGGTATAATGTCTAGGCCAAGTTCGATTATAGGCCAAATCGGTGCAGGCCTTCTTGGGTTATGGTCCTTCTTTTACCAAAAAAATGTGAAATTGGCCTTGTCTGTACTCTAGCTCAAACAGTTTTCATCCAATCATCTTCAAACTTGCTGACAATGCTTATGGGTGTAACATCTAGGCCAAGTTCGATTATAGGCCAAATCGGTGCAGGCCTTCTTGGGTTATGGTCCTTCTTTTACCAAAAAAATGTGAAATTGGCCTTGTCTGTACTCTTGCTCATTCAGTTTTCATCCGATCGTCTTTAAACTCGCTGACAATGCTTAAGGGTGTAATATCTAGGCCAAGTTCGATTATAGGCCAAATCGGTGCAGGCCTTCTTGGGTTATGGTCCTTCTTTTACCAAAAAAATGTGAAATTGGCCTTGTCTGTACTCTAGCTCAAAAAGTTTTCATCCGATCATCTTCAAACTTGCTGACAATGCTTATGGGTGTAATATCTAGGCCAAGTTCGATTATAGGCAAAATCAGTGCAGGTCTTCTTGGGTTATGGTCCTTCTTTTACCAAAAAAATGTGAAATTGGCCTTGTCTGTACTCTAGCTTAAACAGTTTTCATCCGATCATCTTCAAACTTGCTGACAATGCTTATGGGTGTAATATCTAGGCCAAGTTCGATTATAGGCCAAATAGGTGCAGGCCTTCTTGGGTTATGGTCCTTCTTTTTCCAAAATATGTGAAATTGGCCTTGTCTGTACTCTAGCTCAAACAGTTTTCGTCCGATCATCTTCAAACTTGCTGACAATGCTTAAGGGTGTAATATCTAGGCCAAGTTCGATTATAGGCCAAATCGGTGCAGGCCTTCTTGGGTTATGGTCCTTCTTTTACCAAAAAAATGTGAAATTGGCCTTGTCTGTACTCAAACTCAAACAGTTTTCATCCGATCATCTTCAAACTTGCTGACAATGCTTATGGGTGTAATATCTAGGCCAAGTTCGATTATAGGCCAAATAGGTGCAGGCCTTCTTGGGTTATGGTCCTTCTTTTACCAAAATAAATGTGAAATTGGCCTTGTCTGTACTCTATCTCAAACATTTTCATCCGATCGTCTTCAAACTTGCTGACGATGCTCATGGGTGTAATATCTAGGCCAAGATAAGTATAAAGATGATTGTTCAAAAATGTTTTGACATAATATGGGCTTTTATTTCATAATCAATATTCTTTTCACTAGCACAACCAAGACGGGCGTATTTTGTGACATTTTGGCATCTTGTTCTTGTTTTCTCAAACTATTGATTTTGTACTTCTTAATCTAAGCCAGCGATTGGTTCCTTTCTGTTTAAATCTATAAAGATATTCTATTCAGTCCTGGTATGTTAAACCTACACTGTTTTGCCGAAGTGTATAGTAGTATAGTCCGCCCAGGATAACGAGAAAAGTGGGAAAATATAGAACAGGCCGCAAAGGAAGAGAAATCAAGCATGCACAATTTATCAGTGTTATTTTAGTACACAATAACCTTCAGTGTTTATTAAAGTGACCAAATTTGCCATAGTATAACTCTAACGCGGTATTGGGACCTGTGCCATCTACAGTAAACAGGCGAATCAGGTATAAAAACATAAGGATATTAGAAAAGGATTATTTTTTCAATGTGTATAGCTTGGCTATTTTGACCTGAGCCTGACATTTATTCAATATATATCAATTTCCGCAAGCAAATCGTGCAATATCGGTATTTCAGATTTGTGTTTGAATTACATCTGGAGTGTCTTCGTGATACTCCCCGATTATGAAAACATACACTCAGTGTTGAAAACGTAGACACTATATCGACTATTAAATTATGCTTATCAATAGGTCAGGCTCATGTCTATGTGGTCAAGCTATACCGTTATTTTAATCTAATTTGTGAATAGAAGTTAGCAGGTAAAATAAACTTCTGCTCTCCCTGAATCGATGTAATGGTCAGTGATTTCTGTTTATATTGACATTGCAGAATATCGCGTTAGACTTATACCGGTAGACCAATCCGGTCAATGTTTGTAAGCATCACATTATCCTGGGCTCACTATATCTATAGTCCAGTTAGGATATATTGACAGTGACGTTATCGTTAATGTGTACCCAAAAGATTGAAACTATTGCTTAAATAGTTAGTGTTTAGTTTGGTATTGAACTGTTGGTATAAGCCTTTGTACTTGTTTTTACACTGTACTAGTGGATTGTTCCACTGCTTCACTGCATTTTTATTCTTACTGGACTGTGTACGTCAACATTTCCTTGTTTATACATTTGTTAGATACAATATACCAACTACATCATGATAATTAGTATGCGATGAAATGGACAGATCATGAAAAACAAATGTAAACTTGTATTTGTCTATGAAGTTGATTTTGTCTTGTCTATAAAAGCTTATTTGTACCTACTTTAAATTTAATGTTTTTTGTCCCAGTATGCCTTTCCTTTAGCCTCGTGTATTTTTTTTATTGGCTGTTTAATTTCAAATACACCCATTTTGATTGGCGAATATTTTTTTTTAAAAAAAACACCCATTTGGCTTGGCCAAGAATTTGATGGTTTTTTTAAAAATACACTCAATTTGATTGGTCAAGGATTTACCAATCAGTGTGATCAATGTCATTATTATATTTAGACATACTGGGTTATGATTGATTGACATGGTTTTACAATATTTGATTGGTGCATATTTATGGCTGTATTATGTGTGGAAATATTGTTGTTGAAAGTATGGTCTTATTTTTACTACATGTCTTTATTGTACATTTCGAGGCCCAGCTGTGTTAACACTTTATCTTTGTTTCTGTGTGGATCTATTCTAGGGTACCGTTATACAGACTTTTCAAAGTAGGATCCCTGAAAATATACAAACAAGAATGGGGGGGGGGGTTGAGAAATATAAATGTACGGAAACTCTGTTTAAATTTTAGTACCCTCGTGCTCTGTCCTGCTTACCCTTACAGACTCTGACAGATGTTCTGATGAATTATTTGTACATGTATATTTGTAGCTTAATTAAGTAACCCTATAGATAGATATACTCTAAGCATGCTGGTAGTCTATGTAGGAAGTAAGAAGTTAATATATTCCTTCTCAGACTTTAATATCATAATCATGTGTCCTCTAAAATCATTGAATTTTTTTTCGATTGGACAAAATTTCGTGGGTTTTTTTTGTAAAAAAGACCATTTCCTTGGGATGTTAATACATGGATTTTGCAATTACTGTTTGATGGGATTCAATTTTGTGGTATTGGTAAACCACGAAATCCATGAAATTTACCCCCCCCCCCACAAAAATTCATAACTTTACAGTATTAGTTTTTTATCTTGATTAATATGACGTTGTATAGTCTAATCTGTAGATTAGCAGATAAAAACCTTCGGTAGAGTGGTCACTGCTCTGGATTTATTAATTACAAATAATAACATATTTCAACAACATCATACTTTAATTATTTTTACCAGCATTTTGCCTCCTAACCTTTTTCAAGATAAAATTATATATTTCTTTTTCGAACCATTTTTAACTTATTACAGATAATTAACTTTACACAGGCAGGATTTATTACAGATTGAACCATTTTTGCAATTCAATATTCTATATGAATTATTTTATTCTTAAACATGGGGTTGTTTATTTAATACATTCAACCATATGCATGTACATGACAATTATATAGAGAAAAAATATATTTTATTGTTATATTATCTAGTGTCATATTTTATTTACAATACTCCAAAATGTTGTTAGTAAATTATCTTTTAAAACAATTATGTATGAAGAAATTTTATGTAAGAGTTCGCTTTTCTTTTCTTGGCATGAAAATGATGCTTTGATTTTGTTTGTGATTTTTGCAAGATTTGCAGCCTCTATCCTGAAGTGTATATAATGTTGCTTTTATGTTTAGTGATGCATCTCTGAACAGGTTGTACAATAAGACCTCTCGGGAGATAAACAGTACTGTACCCACCAAAAATAAGTATATTCAGGGGTGTTAACAGAGCCAAATCTAAAATCAAGAAGATCAGATATGGTCAACAATGTTTGACAAAAAAGAGGCCTTCAACCATATTGTTTCCATATTTGAATCATCAGGTTTTCTTAATCAATTCCTTCAAAACAGATTAAATTGACCATAACTTTGCCATTTCTCAAGATATGTTTATCAAATGACTTTTATTTTGGTCAGAAATCATGGCTCTTTCATGATACGTAAATCAGGAATTCGGGAATAATCCTGATAATTGACACCCCTGAAGTATACCGAGGTTGATTCCACACAATTGTCTGTGACAATACCATTTGTAGAACAGTGATTAGTATCCTTAGTAGGTGTAAAATATAAACTTATTTCTTACTCATTTAGAACCTGTGGTTTCAGCAACTGGTATAATACACCTGTCATTTGCATCCATGGTCCTATCATCAGCTATCCCCCGCCGGCCGTAGAAGGGCCGGGGTTATGACAACCCAAAAGTAAAAAAAATACCAACCCTGATCAACGGGGGTTGGGGGCTGTGGATGCAACTAACTGGTGCATAAGCAGGACAGTATTGAATAATTTAACCGAGTTTAATTTTGCTAATAACTGTTCACTTATGTATGGTGGGTACTGCATACAGTAAATGCTTAAATGATTGCTAAGGTTGTACGAGAGTTGGAGGAGGGGGAGGGGTTAGGACGAGAGAACCGGTATAGAGAGGTTAGCAATGAGGTTGTGTTTAAAGACATTGCTACTATGTAGATGTTGCATGGTCAAATGTTTTGTGGTTTAAGCTATATTTGCATGATAATGGCGCTTTGTAGTACATCCAGCAAAAGTTGGTTGGTATATATCAAGAGATGAACATTATAGCCAAGATTTCGTTAATATACGAATACATCAAGACTAAATAAGTGACACATTTTTACATGTTAGAACAGTCATAAAGTTATGTAACCATGTTAAACTTTAAACCCATATTCCACGTCTTTTTGTATTTGGCATGCTCAATCTGATCCCAATCTCTCGAAACATCTCAATCTGAGCTAAATCTCATCTCAAATATTGGCATGTGTATTTTAGTTAATTTCCATTAGAGGTTGGATTCAAAATTGGCATCCAAAAAAACAGAAATAATTATTATAAATTTATTACAGCAAAACTTAAAGATTTATCTCAAATTCTGACTCTGATTTTAGTAAATCTCAATTTGAGATGAGATTTCTATACTTATAAATAAGATGTTTCGGGAGATCGGGGCCAGAACTAAATTTTATATTATAAAGGGATACACAAACATGGAATGGGGACGATAGAAATTTGTTTGTTACGCAGCAAGGGCTTTCCAAACACGCATTCAGGAGTTGTGGAGTACTAGCTTTAAGCCTGGAAGAGCGTGGTTAAATGGATCATTTGTTATTTTCAATGATCGAAGCCTTATTGGGTAGTGGAGGTATAATGCATGTAAATGTCTGAACTTTTGCAATAAAATTTACCTGTATTGTACATTAATTTGTTATTTTTGTATGAGGCCAAAGAATAAAATATTGTTTACTTCCGTTCCCAGAGGCTCCTGTGACCCATGTCCTAGGTTTATTTGTAAAACATATTTACAGAAGTAATATTAAAAGACTCGCTAGTTTGTGCCCATTCTTTTCTCAACATGAATTTTCGAGTAGAGATATTTTGGTGGGCAAGGTAAGCCGAGGAAAAACAAAACAATATTTTATTTTGGGGTTTGGATGGTTCTTGTACTATGGTGTCAATATTATATGATGATAATTAGGTTCCTAGAGGGGGTAGGTCTGTCTATCAAGAAAATCTGTATCCTGCCTTAATTCAACAGTTTTCAAGCTAGGTTTGTGAAACTTGATATGTGGATATAGACGAAATTGATTCAGGCAAAATTTGTAGTTGCCATGGAAAACAGGCAGGGCACTGTGGTATTGCTTACATTCCTAATTACTTGTTTGCTACTAGTATACAGAGGTTTCTCTAGACCCGAAGATTACCCCTATTATTTGTTGGAACCATTATTAATAAAGCAGTCGGTATGCACAGGTGGCAGTATCAGTGTTTGGAAAATAAAATATAAAAAAATCTGTCACTGTGCTAATACACTATCAAGGTATAAAGCATACTATATGTATATGTCCAAAGATTGCAGAACATCGCATCTAAAAATAGACTTGGTTCCCAACAATAATTACAATACTGTGAGTGGAGCGGGTATCCAGCACGTAAATAAAATGGCCTAGAGCGAAGTTAAATAACGAAAAGAACACTGTTTTGCCGTTTCGCAGTTATAAGATACAATTGAACGAGATTTTTGGTAAGTATGAATATCTTATAGTTTATTTGAATGACTTGTGTAGCGATTTTCCTTCAGCGCCCATATTTTATGCTGAAACATCAAGATGCGATGTTCCACAATCATTGGCATACACTTAAACGAATTTCTAATTGGCCACCCGAAAAAATATTATATCATTTGATTTATTATATAAATAAATCTTAGGGTGTGGTGTTTGTTTATTTCACTCACTAATTTATCGATTTCCGGAAAGAAATGGCGTATTCATGTAGAAAATCATCCATGCGTAACGGTTGGTGTGAAATTGCTTTTTTGCACGTTGTCCTCGTGCACAGCTCGGAATAGTATCGTATTTGGTATGAATTTGTTCCCTGTTGATTGATTTTTCTTTAAACACTATAATTTGTGAAAATGAGCCATGTGGAACGCGCTCATGACGTCAGATACATGTATACATTGAACGAATTTCTGATTGGCCACGTGTTTTTATAAATTAATTTAAAAAAAAATGCTTTAAGAACAATACAAATAATCGAGAACCCGATACTGTCCAATTTTATTGATAGAAAATATGTTTCTCGTAGTAATTCGAGCTAAACCCCACGTCATTATAAATATCGCTTTTTTCAAAATGACATTTTGAAGTACATGTCTGGATTTTGGTGCTAGTACTCGTCATTTTAACGGCCTCAGCGCGCCCCATATTACTTATTCTCGCCAGTATCAATGCTTTTCATTAAACCAATCGACACAAAATACATTTTGACTAATTTCAAAAATCAAACATGTCGGGCACGTGAACCACGTGCACTTAAGCCATTTTGCACTAACTGTTCCGCATGGATGATTTTATACATGCATGCGTAATTTATTTCTTGAAATCGATAGATAAGTGCATGGAATGAACATTACAACAATTTTAGAAATATTGATTAAATATATCGCATAATATGATATTTGATTGAGTGGCCAATTAGAAATTCGTTTAAGTGTATAGTACGCTTTATACCTTGATAGTATATTAGCTCAGTGACGGATTTTTAAAAATATTTTTTATTTTAATTTTTTAATCGTTTGCGGACCAAACACTGATATTGGCACCTGTGTTGGTATGTAGCCTATTTGTACCTAAATTGCTGATTTTACTACTTCATGTTTGTCATAGATAAGGTTTGGGACTGATTTATACACATTTCTACCCTGTGTCTGATAACTGGTTGAGATTTTTTAGCTCACCTGTGGTATAGATTGGTGTCTTTTGTTGATTGCATAAGTTACAAATTTTTGACGGCTGTGTTCATCAGCTCAACCACCCTTTGACACTTTAACTTCCCCAAGTCACCGGGCTACATTATGAAACCTACACTCGTGTCTCCCTTGGGAGACTATTTCTCTCCTGTGTGTGATGCATCCAACATCAATCTGCCGCACCCAGGACTATGCACTGCCCTCACAGGAACCAATTTACACCTTGGTGGAGTGGAGCATGTAAGTCTTGCTCAGAGACCAGTGGTCCAATCAAGGATTGAACCCGGGACCTATTGATCCCAAAGCGAGCACCCTACCTCAAGGCCATTGCTCCCAACCTCTAGGCCACCGCTCCCTACCTCAAGGCCACCGCTCCCTACCTCTAGGCCAATGCACCCTACCTCAAGGCCAATGCTCCCTACCTCTAGGCCAATGCTCCCAACCTCAAGGACAATGCACCCTACCTCTAGGCTAATAATCCCTACCTTTAGGCCAATGCTCCTACCTCAAGGCCAATGCTCCTACCTCTAGGCCATTGCTCCTACCTCTAGGCCAATGCTCCCTACCTCTAGGCCAATGCTCCCTACCTCAAGGACAATGCACCCTACCTCTAGGCTAATAATCCCTACCTTTAGGCCAATGCTCCTACCTCAAGGCCAATGCTCCTACCTCTAGGCCATTGCTATTACCTCTAGGACAATGCTCCCTACCTCAAGGCCAATGCTCCTACCTCCAGGCCATTGCTTCCTACCTCTAGGCCACCGCTCCCTACCTCTAGGCCAATGCTCCTACCTCCAGGCC
The DNA here is from genome assembly GCA_963678985.1 of Spisula subtruncata. Classification (NCBI taxonomy): domain Eukaryota; kingdom Metazoa; phylum Mollusca; class Bivalvia; order Venerida; family Mactridae; genus Spisula; species Spisula subtruncata. Next base: position 19,662,667 of record OY787670.1, on the reverse strand, counting down.
ACTGCTCCCTACCTCCAGGCCACTGCTCCCTACCTCCAGGCCACTGCTCCCTACCTCCAGGCCAATGCTTCCTACCTCTAGGCCAATGCTCCTACCTCCAGGCCACTGCTCCCTACCTCCAGGCCAATGCTCCTACCTCTAGGCCACCGCTCCCTACCTCTAGGCCAATGCTCCCTACCTCTAGGCCATTGCTCCCTACCTCTAGGCCAATGCTCCCTACCTCTAGGCCATTGCTCCCTACCTCTAGGCCACCGCTCCCTACCTCTAGGCCAATGCTCCCTACCTCTAGGCCAATGCTCCCTACCTCTAGGCCATTGCTCCCTACCTCTAGGCCAATGCTCCCTACCTCTAGGCCATTGCTTTCTACCTCTAGGCCATTGCTCCCTACCTCTAGGCCAATGCTCCCTACCTCTAGGCCATTGCTCCCTACCTCTAGGCCAATGCTCCTTACCTCCAGGCCAATGCTCCCTACCTCTAGGCCACCGCTCCCTACCTCCAGGCCAATGCACCCTACCTCTAGGCCAATGCTCCTACCTCTAGGCCACCGCTCCCTACCTCTAGGCCAATGCTCCCTACCTCCAGACCAATGCTCCTACCTCCAGGCCAATGCTCCCTACCTCCAGGCCAATGCTCCCTACCTCTAGGCCATTGCTCCCTACCTCTAGGCCACCGCTCCCTACCTGCAGGCCAATGCTCCCTACCTCTAGGCTAATAATCCCTACATCTAGGCCAATGCTCCTACCTCCAGGCCACTGCTCCCTACCTCTAGGCCACCGCTCCCTACCTCCAGGTCACCGCTCCCTACCTCTAGGCCATTGCTCCCTACCTCTAGGCCAATGCTCCCTACCTCTAGGCCACCGCTCCCTACCTCCAGGCCAATGCTCCCTACCTCCAGGCCAATGCTCCTTCCTCTAGGCCAATGCTCCCTACCTCCAGGCCACTGCTCCCTACCTCTAGGCCAATGCACCCTACCTCTAGGCTAATAATCCCTACCTCCAGGCCAATGCTCCTACCTCCAGGCCAATGCTCCCTACCTCTAGGCCACCGCTCCCTACCTCCAGGTCACCGCTCCCTACCTCTAGGCCACCGCTCCCTACCTCTAGGCCAATGCTCCCTACCTCTAGACCCAAGAGATGTTTGTAAAACACATTTGTTATACCCAAAGGCAGCCCAATAGTCACAAACGGCGAAGGTCAAAGACCTCGACCTACTGAATTCAACATGAATAGTGGTCTTAAATTCCACTGTAGCTGACCAACCTCTCTGTAAAATTTGAACATCCTAGGGCAAAGCTTTCCTGAGATATTGAATGGAAACAATATAGTCTACCGATCAACAGACAGGCATGAGCAAAGCACTTTACCCTAGACCTATCAAAGATGGGGGTGGATAAAAATGGAGGTATTTCCATACCTGCCAACCTAGGTAAATCCAAAATAGGAGTGACAAAGCAAAACATCATGTTACATGTCACAAAATGCACTTAAATGTGATTTAAAAGAGTGTTAGATGAACTTGAAAAACAAGAAATAAACAATGAAAATAGGAGTAACTCCACTTTAAACGGAGAACTTGACAGGTATGGTATATGTTTGAACTGTTGTTTGAGAATACCATATCATACCAAACTGTTAGAAAAATTAACAGTAATATTGTATTAAATGGGGAGAATATCGTTACACACGTGATAAGCACCTTGATTTAGACCAAGTACTTGAGAGCACTGAAATCTACAATCAGGATATGCAGTATAGCTTGGCCAATTTAACACGATCCTGACCTTGCGATTAGCCTAATTTACAGTCGATATCTTGCCTATTTTTAAAAACCTAAGATGCATGTTTTCGTAATAGGGGAGTATCACGCAAAAGATAGAGATTTGAAAAACAGATATTGCATGATTTGCTTGCAAAAATTGATATATTCAAAGCAAGAACCTTGCCATTTATTCATGCATAAAGGTCAAGATAACGTCAATTTCGCCAAGCTATACAAATAACTAGAACCATCACTGTCGTGATCAGGGCCCTGTCGTTATCATTGTCAATAAGTATTGCAAGTTTCATTTGAATATCTTGAAAAGTATTTGAACTATGGCCAATGTTAAAGTTTTGAAGTCGAAAAAAGGGGCACAAGCCAAAATTTATTAAAGCTAGAGTTGTTGCCCTTTGCTACACATGTGTGTATTGTCACTGTCAATATGTATAGCAAGTTTCATTTGAATATCTTTAACGATTTTGAAGTAATGTAGAAAAAAAGATGAAAAATGAGGAAAATTGTAATTTTACAAAGGGCCACAATTCTTACAATATTGTAGCTGGAGTAACATAACTTGGCATACAATAGTGTATTGTTGCTGTGACCTTATGTTTAAAGTTTGAAGTCGATACCTTTAACGGTTTGCAAGTTATTAAGAAAAAACATGAAAAATGTGGATGGACAGACGGACAGACGTTCTCACTGACTTGACATTGTGGGGTTTTCTTTTGTTCATCCTTTTGTTTGTAAAACCCCATAAGCAACATTTTGCACCCCGTAAGCAACGGAATGAATAGAATCTAAATATAGCCTATTGTTCCACACCTCACAACTACAAGTGGGTGAGTACGGACAGACAGACGGACGGACAGACGGACAGACAGACGGACAGGGTGATTACTAAAGGGCACCTGCAAAAAATTTGCAGGGCCCTAAAAAGAACTAAATATACATTGTATATATTATCTGCCTTTTTTCGTCACTTCTTCACTGACACATATTTTGATTAAGAAATGAGTTTGGGTGTGTAGTAATTAATTTTTCGCATCCAAACGAGTGCCTATATTTTATCAAGCAACAAAGCACTGCTTTAATCATTGTTTCAATTCTAATATCGCCAATTTATAGCACAATAGGATAGGTTGACGGCGAACTTCATTCTTTCCAAGGAATGTTATGTAATTTATCATATCATGGGACATCAAACGTGATGTCATCAATCAGCTGTGTTTTATTGCATAATAAAACATAGCTAGTTTAATATACGCGACAACGGCTAATTTTATGTGCTATGTTAGAATGGCTATATAAAATATAAATATGCTAAAGATATAAATATATTTCAAAACGCCTGAACATGCAAGTGTTTGCATTTAAATTTACAAAACAAACAATTAATTCATTGACAGTCAATAATTAAAATTTATTGATTTATCAAATCATCAATGTTATCACAATTTTTTGTTAAAAACATAAAAATAGAATCATAAAACAATAAATGATAAATAATAATAATAACGTCTTTATTTTCTGTGGATAACATAATTGGTGAACCAATTTTTATTTAATGACATGATAGCCATGTATTGATGGTCTTCAATAAAATGGAGTTCCACATTAGCACCATATAAGCTTTTATTTCCTCCAATTGCATAAAGAGCATAGTTTGTAACACCAAAGCAAGGTAATTATAAATACACATCAATACATAGCTGGTGAACAGATTTAGTTACAAAATATTATAACTATCATAATATGTACATCATAAGTAACATTATTACAACTAGACAAGTTGTACAGCTATACATATAGCCTGACAAATTTGACCCGACCCTAACCTTTATGCATGAAATATATCAAATTATGTTAATCAAAAGGTCAGGTTTGTGTCAAATTCGCCAAGCTATAAAAGCACAGTATTCACATCCACAATAAATTAACAAATTAATTAAACTGAATAGTTTCACAAATTTTGTGTGGTAGCTACATGAATAATTACATTATAATTATATCATAGAATGAGTCGGAAAAAGATTTACACAAGAGTAGATTCTGATATATAACTGTCAATCTTTTAATTAGCTTGTATTATGGAAGTTTTGTCATTTCCAAATATGTCATACTGTTAATCTATATTTCCGAGAGTAAAAAATTAGCAAATTTTGAAGTTTAGCTCAATGAAATATTTAGTGACATTTTTAGCTTGGTTTATTGTAGGCCATCATTTTATGCTTGAGGAAGTGCTACTCGTGAAAATGAAAAAATGTTCAATGTCCCTAATTTACACAGGAAATAGGAACCCGATGACGAATTTGTGTTTTCCTGCTCAGAAATGATTATCAGTAAAAAAAATTATTTTTTGCATCAATTGACCAATAACTTTGATGGAAGCAAACATGAATATAGTTCCTGCCCAGAACCCATAATCATTCAGGGTCAAGTATGTTTGTAGAATCATTCAGGGTCGAGTATGTTTGTAGAATCATTCAGGGTCGAGTATGTTTGTAGAATCATTCAGGGTCAAGTATGTTTGTAGAATCATTCAGGGTCAAGTATGTTTGTAGCAAAGAAAGATATTGACGGTGCAATTTGAAAATACCATATACAATAACAATACAATCCAATCTTTATTTTAAGTCGGATTTCATTTACAACAAATAAACATTAGCTATGTATAGCGATTGTCCGACATCCGACCATGTTGACGAAGACCCACTTTTCAGGAGAGGCAAAAAACAGATTTTTATGAAAACTAAATTTTCTTCAGAAATCATTGAATATAGAACTATATTATATATTTCATACGCAAAACATCATATTGAATAGGTATCAAATAATAAATATAATGGATTTGCTGATATTCTTTCTTTTCTTCGCCCCAAATGAAAACTAACAGAAATTCGGCAATTTCTTTTTGTGATGACTTGATGGTCTCCCATTAGCTTATTTAACCCAGATAAGGCGTATTTACGGGCAGGAAAATGATAAACGGGAATAACTAATGATTAAAAACGTCATTTTGATTATTCGGCATTTCCGAATGGCACCGTCAATATGCAACTTGACAGAGAATGAACTGCAAGTTGAAATTTGAGAAAAAAAGGATCTTATTTCATAATCATTGGTTAATTTCAAAATCAGTTGTCAATAATTTGATTTACATTTAAAACAGTAAATAAATTTTCACATGAAATTGTATAGTTCACTTATTTATTCATCTTCTTCAAAGTTTGCAAATCACTGTCCACTTCATAAGAAGCCTTAAATTTGTATTTGCATCAAAGTTTCGACATTGTTGTCCCCTTCAGTAGACTCCGCAGGTGCTTGTAGTAAGCTGGATGAACCTTAAACGAACACAGAGAACAGGATTAAACCAATCTCATTTAAATCAGATATATACTACATTCCACTACTTTACACTTATATAAGATCTGACCACACTCTGTATTTGGTCATGTTCATGTGAACATAATTGGAAATGGTAAAGGTCACAGTGATTTTGACCTACTGGCCTAGAAATCAATAGGGGTCATCTACTGTTGCTGACCAACCTCTGTGTAAAGTTTGAAGATCCTAGGGCAGTTCGTTCTTGAGTTATTGAACAGAATCCATTTGGTCTACCAACAGACCAAGTGATTGACATGTGCAAAGCATTATTAAACAACTATCAATTATTAGCCCAATAACTAACACAGCATTGACCTAGCCTAATAAAACACATGCTTCCACAATATCAGGGCGGAAACCTATATCAGTTATCGGCCCAGAGCCGAAAAGTGTTATAAAATCTGATTGGTTACAGACAGGACAAAAATGATATAGTTTCTCAGCTGAAATTAAGGAGAATCGATTCTTATTCACTAAAATGTATATAACTTTTTTATTACTGAACGGAAACATGTCATACGGATATTCATTTTCTTAATAGGCCAGTAGAATAGGTCGAACCTGGGGAAAAAATTCAGATGTTATCAAACTCTTCGGATTTCTACTCCCCAAGTGCCCCAGAACAACAGAAAAAAAGTCCCAAGAAATATCTCTTGGGGAAACTTTTTGACGCCATTTTGAAATTTTGCATAATAACGCATCGGCAACATAATTAAGGACATTTTTGAAAATGCACAATTTTGCACAAAGTATATGATGTAACATATCAAACTGACCAGTAAAGTACCAGGAACGCATTTCAAACAGAAATATTTCTTCTTTTCAGATATAGAAAAAGAACAGCACCAAAATGTATTTTTTTGCTTCAAAACGACCATCATTTCATATTTTCAGTACGAGATACTTATTGTTTATTTAGTTCAATACCCATTGATAGTAGTAAAAGATCCACACAAACTATACCAACATTACTATTCAAAGAATGACACAATGAATTGTTTTAACAAGGGAAATGTCTTTATTTTTACCAACTTTAATTGAACATATCAATTTCGGCATCATTGAGAACAGGATCAAGAGTAGGATTAACAGCTCTTTCCGCAACACCCACCACAGGTCACTACGCACTTGATTCCATTTCTATGACAAGAACACTTGCTTGTGACGCACTATCAATGGTTGATACTATTACATTTGCAACAAATAAATTTGCAGGTGCTTGCTCCATGTTTGTCATTATATAGTATGTTACTTGTTTCAACAGAGTCCAACCCCATTCTGAAGCATCAAGACATGAGTTATTTAAGTCTCATCCTGAGCTTTTTGTGATAATGGGCTGCTCTTTCCGTTGGTGGTAGTATCTCTGGTTCAATTTTGTTGTATCGGGCAACCATTGTTTGTTACCGAATCTGCCTTAATGATGTGAGAGATCACAATTCACCATGTTCAACCAAACAATTCAAAGAAAACAGATTTCCCAGAATAACTGATTTTGTCTTGTGTACTTTCCCAATTGTTACCGTGGCTGCTTCGTCTTAAAGTTTGTGAGATTTTCCAAGTGTCTTTAGGAGATGGGTTTCCCCTTGGCCAAATAAAGCGGATGTGGTGTCGCAACTACTACAAGCATGGATACAATGTATATTCGTATTCATAACTATAGGTTCCATTACAGCATGTGCTTCTCTGATGCCGTGGATTTCTGCAGCTTTCAAATTATCCTTATTCTCTTTCCTTATGTGGATATCAACCATGTTGGTCATCCAGTGGTGTAGTAGCATTATGAAAATGTGTCTTCAGCAGCAACTACAACTGGTTGGCCATTTTGAGTGTAGGTCAGAGCCGTCGAAATGATTAAGATGCCTGCATCACTGTCACAACATTACATCGAATACATAATCTAATTATCTTTTCTTGCATTTTCTACTGTAACTAACACAGACGGATACAGCAATTTCCAGCTTTTTGGGTATCTACATCATCCTGATACAGCCTTTTCTGGCTCTACAAGTTTCTTAACAATTCAATGTCAAACCATTTCGGACTCTATGGTGTACATTTCACTGCTTTGTAATGTATCTTCTGGCTCTACTGAGTATGTAATACTACCTTATACTCATACACATAAAACTGGCTTTCTAGGGTACAAAAACTGCAAGATTGTAACAGGGGTTTCTAGCCTTCTGTGTAGTATCAACCTACCTCAGTTGAAAACAGTCATATTTGGCTTACTGTGATTTCTACCACTGTGAAACAGCCATTTTTGGCTTTAGGAGGTACCTAATAAAGTCAGACACAGCTGTTTTTGGCTTCCTGAGGTACCAACAGCTGTTTCTGGGTTTCTGGTGTACCCACCACAATCACAGCCAGATACAACACTTGCAGGCCTTCTGAGGTACATACATCAGTGGGACACAGCCATTTCTGGCTTCCTGAGGTACATACATCAGCGGAATGTAGTCACTTCTGGCTATTTTAGGTACACACCTCAGCAAGACAGCCATTACTGGCTTTATGAGGCACATATCTCAGTGGGATACAGCCATTTCTGAGTATCTGAGGTACATACCTATGTGGGATACAGCCATTTCTGAGTATCTGAGGTACATATCTCAGCGGGATACAGCCATTTCTGGGTTTCTGAGGTACATACCTATGTGGGATACAGCCATTTCTGAGTATCTGAGGTACATACCTATGTGGGATACAGCCATTTCTGAGTATCTGAGGTACATACCTATGTGGGATACAGCCATTTCTGAGTATCTGAGGTACATACCTATGTGGGATACAGCCATTTCTGAGTATCTGAGGTACATACCTATGTGGGATACAGCCATTTCTCAGTATCTGAGGTACATACCTATGTGGGATACAGTCATTTCTGAGTATCTGAGGTACATATCTCAGCGGGATACAGCCATTTCTGCGTTTCTGAGGTACATACCTATGTGGGATACAGCCATTTCTGAGTATCTGAGGTACATACCTATGTGGGATACAGCCATTTCTGAGTATCTGAGGTACATATCTCAGCGGGATACAGCCATTTCTGGGTTTCTGAGGTACATACCTATGTGGGATACAGCCATTTCTGAGTATCTGAGGTACTTACCTATGTGGGATACAGCCATTTCTGAGTATCTGAGGTACATACCTATGTGGGATACAGCCATTTCTGAGTATCTGAGGTACATACCTATGTGGGATACAGTCATTTCTGAGTATCTGAGGTACATACCTATGTGGGATACAGCCATTTCTGAGTATCTGAGGTACATACCTATGTGGGATACAGCCATTTCTGAGTATCTGAGGTACATACCTATGTGGGATACAGACATTTCTGGGTATCTGAGGTACATACCTATGTGGGATACAGCCATTTCTGGGTATCTGAGGTACATACCTATGTGGGATACAGCCATTTCTGAGTATCTGAGGTACATACCTATGTGGCATACAGCCATTTCTGAGTATCTGAGGTACATACCTATGTGGGATACAGCTATTTCTGGGTTTCTGAGGTACATACCTATGTGGGATACAGCCATTTCTGGGTTTCTGAGGTACATACCTATGTGGCATACAGCCATTTCTGGGTTTCTGAGGTGCATACCTATGTGGGATACAGCCACGTCTGGGTTTCAGAGGCACATACCTATGTGGCATACAGCCATTTCTGGGTTTCTGAGATACATACCTATGTGGCATACAGCCATTTCTGGGTTTCTGAGGTGCATACCTATGTGGGATACAGCCACTTCTGGGTTTCAGAGGCACATACCTTAGTGGGATACAGCCATTTCTGGGTTTCTGAGGTACATGTCTAAGCGGGATACAGCCATTTCAGGATTTCTGAGGTACATACCTAAGTGGGATAAGCCATTTCTAGGTTTCTGAGGTACATATCTCTGCGGAATACAGCCATTTCTGGGTTTCTGAGGTACATACCTATGTGGGATACAGCCATTTCTGGGTTTCTGAGGAACATACCTATGTGGGATACAGCCATTTCTGGGTTTCTGAGGTACATACCTATGTGGGATACAGCCATTTCTGGATTTCTGAGGTAGATACCTAAGTGGGATACAGCCATTTCTGGGTTTCTGAGGTACATATCTCAGCGGGATACAGACATTTCTTGGTTTCTGAGGTACATATCTCAGCGGGATACAGCCATTTCAGGATTTCTTGGATACATACCTCAGCGAGATACAGCAATTGTTGGATTTCTTAGCTACTTACCACAGCCTGGTTCAGCCTTATTTAGGTAGGGGTACCTACCACAACTAGATACAGGAATGTATATTTGAAGCTCTTATTTATACCATGAGTAGTATGTATCAAGGAAAGTTATTATGAGTATCAAACTCAATAATAACGGTTTTGAGTTTATAGTAAAACACACCTTTGGTTCTAGTACATGTATATCTAATTGTGTATTGTTTTACGCAAAACACATATTTTCACAATAGCTAAGCACTCGATTTAGCGATGTATTTTGCCAAAGCACCCAAATTATATTTTTCTTTGTGAAATTTTTATGTTTAATCTTAAATTGATCATTATTTTCATTACAGTCTGATACTAGATTCTGGTATATTCAACTGCATATTCATATTGTAGCGATTTATTTCCAAATCAAATTATTAAAAGCCATTTAGTCCATCAATTAAAAAAATTCACACTTTTGGCTTATATTTTGAGTTTTTACCCCGAAATGGCCTATGACGTCCTCGATACGCAATGGAAAGCAACACTTCTATCTGATTTGTGTTTCTGATATCTTTCCGGTCAGTTTGATATGTCACATGCCATATTTTATTAATCTTTTATCACTTCATAGAAAGATCCTGAATTTCTTGGCAATGAATATATATGCCAAACTTCAAAGCATCATAAATAAAGTTTCCTCAAAAAGGGGTTCGTTGGAACTCTTTTTCTGTGATACTAGGAATCCTGTAAAGTTATATATGCATATTGTACTTATTCATTTTCAAATCAAATTATGAATAGTGCTGTAGTCCATCAATTCCAAAAATTCACAATTTTAACTTATATTTTGTGAAATTTTACCCCGAAATAGCCCATTTCGCTACCGATATGTAATAAACAACAATATTTATATCTGATTAAGGTTTCTGACATCTCTCCTGTCAGTTTGATATGTCACATGCCATACTTTATGAAAATTTTATCATTTTCAAAAAAGTTTCCAAAATTCTCGGCAATGGGGTATACATGCCAAACTTAAAAGCATCATAAAAAAGTTTCCCCAAAAGGGATTCGATGGGACTTTTTTTCTGTGATACTAGGGACCATATAGAGTACAAAATCGAAGAGTTTAATAACATCTGAATTTTTTCCCCAGATCACCCCTTTTTGGTCTTATTTTACTGGCCTATAATTAGATAATGTGTGGATGCAGCATGTACTTACTTCTGACTGGTTCATGGGTTCATACTGGGTGGATTCAAACAAATGTTGATATGCATTACCATCAGAACGTCCTAACGTAGAGGCAGTCGACTCATCATGTAGATCAAACGCATCAACCAAACCAACAGCATTGGGTCTGTTAATAATTAAAGTGTATAGAGCTATATTCTAACGGTCATTTAATGTCAAAATAATTACTTGCATCGTTTTTAGTATGACACTAGAATACCTAAGTTGCAAATAAAAACTTTGGATGGGTTCCGTGTACCTTGATTCAATCGTCGAAAAATAGATGATTCTTATATTTCATTGGGTGTTCTACAACACTTTCGTATGAAAACTTTATGAGACAATTCGCATGTCCAATAAATCACAGAGAGAGTTTCTGTTAAAGCTGAAGCGAAAAATGATCTAATGGATATGACGGCATAATTGTTTTTCAGTTTTTGAATTTTTTTAATCAGGCCCGGTGATTATAAACATTGGAGAACGTACTCAATGATCCAACTCAAACTCCGTACTCCAATTTGAGTATTTCTAAGTTACAAAAACTGCTTTCTGTAACTTCTTTATAACTGAATGGAAACATATGAAATGGGGGATCATTTCCTTTAATAAGATCATTTGCTACAAGTTGGTTTTGATTTTAATGAAATTCTAAAAAAAGCTTTTTTCGAGGGATTATAGAATGAAAATGTTTATAATCACTGGACCAGATGAACATCATTTGAATAAATTAGATAAATATTTTTTTGTAAATCAAGGGCCATAATCCTGGAAGACTAAGGCCAATAGGGCCAATCAGATGAAAACTATTTGAATTAGAACACAGACACATTTAAAACTTTCATTGTCCACGAAAACGTCCAAGTTACACTGACCAGGATCCCCACATGTTACACTTACCAGGATCTCACATTTAATACTAACCAGGATCCCGCATGTTATACTAACCAGGATTCCCCGCATGTTATACTAACCAGGATCCCGCATGTTATACTAACCAGGATCCCCGCATGTAATACTAACCAGGATTCCCCGCATGTTATACTAACCATGATCCCCACATGTTACACTTACCAGGATCTCACATTTAATACTAACCAGGATTCCCTGCATGTTATACTAACCAGGATCCCCGCATGTTATACTAACCAGGATTCCCTGCATGTTATACTAACCAGGATTCCCCGCATGTTACACAAACCAGGATCTCTGCATGTTATACTAACCAGGATCCCCGCATGTTATACTAACCAGGATTCCCTGCATGTTACACTTACCAGGATCTCACATTTTATACTAACCAGGATCCCGCATGTTATACTAACCAGGATTCCCCGCATGTTATACAAACCAGGATCCCTGCATGTTATACTAACCAGGATTCCCACATGTTATACTAACCAGGATCCCAGAATGCCATTCTAATCAGGATCCCCACATGTTATACTAACCAGGATCCTCCATACATGTTATACTAACCAGGATTCCCCGATTGTTACACTGTCCACGATCCTCCATACATGTTATACTAACCAGGATCCTTGAATGTTATACGAATCATGATCCCGCATGTTATACTAACCAGGATTCCCCTATTTTATACTAACAAGGATCCCAGAATATTGTACTAACCAGGATCCCTGCATGTTATACTAACCAGGATCCCCCTAACATGTTATACTAACCAGGACCCCTAACATGTAATACTAACCAGGATCCCACATGTTATACTAACCAGGATCCCCAAATGTTGTACAAACTAGGATCCCACATGTTATACTAACCAGGATCCCCGAATGTTGTACTGACCAGGATCCCACATGTTATACTATCCAGGATCCCCGAATGTTGTACTAACCAGGATCCCCGAATGTTGTACTAACCAGAATCCCACATGTTATACTAACCAGGATCCCTGAATGTTATACTAATCAGGATCCCTGAATGTTATTCTTACCAGGATCCCCAAATGTTATACTAACCAGAATCCCACATGTTATACTAACGAGGATCCCTGAATGTTATACTAATCAGGATCCCTGAATGTTATACTAGCCAGGATCCTGAATGTTATACTAACCAGGATCCCTGAATGTTATTCTAACCAGGATCCCCAAATGTTATACTAACCAGGATCCCCACACGTTATACTAACCAGGATCCTGAATGTTGTACTAACCAGGATCCCCGAATGTTGTACTAACAAGGATCCCCGATTGTTGTACAAACCAGGATCCCTGAATGTTATATAATACTAACCTTAATACAGCTAACAGGTTCATCTCCTCCTGTCTAAGCCATTCTAACTGCTGTAATCCCAGTGTCTCCATCTGTAGTCATAAAGTCAGAAATAAACAAGTAAAACATGTATACCCCCATGGCAGCCAAACAATCCTTAGTAAAGGGTCATTTACTGTTGCTGACCAACATCCATGTAAAGTTTGAGTTCCAAGGGCAAAGCATTTGTGAGTTATTGAATAGAAACCATTAAGTGTACCGATACACCGACCTACCAACATGAGCGAAGCCAATATTCCCCTCATCAAAGATTAGTGTTTGTATTACATCTTGAGTGTCTTCATGAAACTCCCCAATTATGATAACATACAATGTTGTAAACGTAGGCAATTTATCTACTGTTAAATAATGCTAATCAAAAGGTCTGACTCGTGTCAGTTATAACTGCAGCTGCTAGTGCATCGGTCACCGGGTGTCAGGATAACTTGACTTTGTAGTCTCCATATCACTGAAATATTGTTGACCAGTGGGACTTAAGATTTCTTTTAAAAATCAGAAGATTTTTTTAAACAAGAAGTCAATGATGGCCCAATATTGCTCACCTGTTTATACATGAAACCCTGCACAATTATCACCCAAGAGAATAATTTGAACATCTTGGTAGAAAACCACAAGATGATGCTATTTACCAATTATCAAAACTCTAGGCAGCGTAGTTTACAGCAAAGAGATTTTAATATGTTTTCCCTATATAAGTCTATGTAAAACGGTGACCCCGGGGCGGGGCCAATTTTGACCCCAGGGGCATGATTTGAACAATCTTGGTAGGGAACCACTAAATGATGCTACATACCAAATATCAAAGCTCTTGGCAGTGTTGTTTTAGATAAGAAGATTTCTACATGTTTTCCCAATATAAGTCTATGTAAAATGGTGACCCCCAGGGCGGGGCCAATTTTGAACCGAGGGAAATAATTTGAACAATCGTTGAAGAGGACTTCCAGCTGATTCTACATACGAAATATGAAAGCCCTGAGCCAAGCCGTTTCGGAGAAGAAGATTTTTTAAGGTTTTCCCTATATAACTCTATGTAAAACTAAAGGCCCCCCAGGGGTAGCCAATTTTGACCCCAGGGACATAATTTGAACAATCTTTGTAGAGGACCTCAATGTGATGCTACATACCATATATGAAAGCTCTAGGCCTTACGGTTTCAGAGAAGATTTTTGAAGTTTCTTTTTGAAAATCTATTTTTTACCTGTGTGACCTAGTTATGTGACGGACCGGAAAATTTTTAACAACTTTGGTAGAGGTCCACCCGAGGAACATTCCTGTAAAGTTTTGTCAAATTTGGCCAAGCGGTTTAGGAGAAGAAGGCGTCTGAAGATATTGTTGATGGACAACGCACGACTGACATCTCGGTATGACAAACCTCACCATGACCACTTTGTGGTCAGGTGAGCTAAAAATCAGAAGGAAATAAAACTGTAAAAACAAAATCTGACAGTACCTCGAGGAAATCTCCCGCTTCCTGAACAATTCCATACACAACAAAGAAGGTACACAACTCTGTCATAACTTTATATAATTCAGCACTGCGAGTCAATCTTAAGTTGTCTACCTTAGATATGTAGATATCAATCACAGTAAGGTGGATGTGAGCCTGAAAATATAAAATACTGTAAAATCATTTATTTTCGTAAGGGATTTAATTTCATGGATTTTGTGGTTCACTTTTAACCAGGAAATCAAATCCCATTGAATAATAATTTTGACCCTTGTATTTATTACCTGAAATGCAAAATCCACAAATTAACGTCCCATCGAAATGTTCGTTTTTACCAAAACCACAAAATTTTGTGAAATTGTCCCATCAAAATTAGATGATTTTACAGTATAGCAGGTATAGTAAACTATAGTGTTAGTTAACATGAACTGTTACATGTTGAAAAATACGTAGAATATTCCTTTATTTCTAATACAGCAAATCAGCATTTCTGAACACAAAATTGATTTCTGAGTTATTCCCCTTTGTAGGAGCCCTGGCGCCACCATCACCTTACCTAACCAAACTGCAACAAAAAGTACAATGAAGATTTTTCCTTCATCTTTGCGACATACACCTAGGCCATACCAAATCGTAATTTCTTCACATGTCCACCTTTAGTTTGAAAACTGTTAACTAGCTATCCTGAGACAACAACAAAGCCCTTGGATAAAACAAGTCATAAGGACTTCTATCCTAATCTAAATATATGGTTAACTAATACTGTAAAATCATTCATTTTCAGGGGGAGGGGTTAAATTTCGTGGACATCGTGCTCCATCTTCCACCATGAAATTTAATCCCATCAAACAATAATTTTGACCCTTGTATTTATTACCTGCAATGCAAAATCCACAAATTAACGTACCATTGAAATGGTCTTTTTTACAGAAACCACAAAATTTCGTCCCATCGAAATTAAATGATTTTATAGTATAGCATTCAATCATTGCAAATCATAATAACTTACAGAAATAAATGAAAATGTGTTTATGTGAACCCTACTGCTGTTTGGGGATTGGGGACATGATGGTGAACATGTATGATTAATATGAAAGCAATTTCTCAATGGATTTTGAAAATATAAGAGGTTACAAACTTGTTCTACACATTTTAAAGCTAGCTGTTTCCTTTTAAAGTACTATTAATCGCTTGTAAAGTACTATTAATCACTTGTAAAGTACCATTAATCAATTGTAAAGTACTGTTAATCGCTTGTTAAGTACTATTAATATAATGTTAATAATTAAGTGTTTTCATAATGGCTTTCTTATTGGGCTGAAGACTTACATATTAGCCTGAGATCGAAGACCGAAGGCTAATATGAGTCTGAAGCCCAATAACAAGGCCATTATGAAAACACTTAATTATTGACCATTTTATTAATTTACTATACACTTCGTGTGATATCACACTAAATAGATAATAAATAACGAATAAAAACAAACAAAGGTTTAGAAAACCAGCGAACACAAGCTTTTAATTTTATTATAGCTTTACCGAGTTCGAAACTTTGCGTATCCGAATTCTCAGCAGTTTTCGTTGGTCACTAAATTATTCATCATCAAATACATTTAAAACACAGTAGGTCAGATTGATTGATGATAATGTTGTCTAAATGCAAAAAAGGGGCCAATCGTTCCCCGACTCCTTCGGCAAATGCTCCCATTCGTTCATTTAATATTGTTATGATTTGAGTCGTCCGTTGATGGCTCTTGTCGGATAGCGCAGAATTACTGTACGGTATATATGCCGTCAAACCCGTATTACATTTCGCGTTTACTTCCCTTTGTATAACTGGGGGCCAAGTAATCGCTAAATCGGTCCTTGACTTCAAAAATCGTTTATAATGTAAATTTACCGAAATTCAAGATGGCGGCGATTTTTTTCCCATGAGAACTACGGGTTTCATAATGGCCGAGCTAGACAGCCAATCAGAATGCTCGAATCTCATAATGGCCGTATTTTTTTCATAATGGCCGCAATTTTCTCATAATGGCCGCGATTTTCCCATAATGGCCGTTTTGTCTCTATCGAGGTATCGTTCATATTGGCCCAGGATTTAGAGGGAAAACTCGGCCAATATTGTATAGTCAATTAATAATTGCTGGTAAAGTACTATAAATCGCTTGTAAAGTACTATTTTAAAATCACTTGTAAAGTACTCTTAAATGCCTGTAAAGTACTATTAATTGCTTGTAAAGTATTATTAATTGCTTGTAAAGTACTATCAATCACTTGTAAAGTACTTTTCAATGCTTGTAAAGTACTGTTTATTGCTTGTAAAGTACTATTAATCAATTGTAAAGTACTGTTAGTCGCTTGTAAAGTACTATGAATCGCTTGTAATGTACTATTTATTACTTGTAAAGTACTGTTAATCGCTTGTAAAATACTGTTAATCGCTTGTAAAGTACTATTAATTGCTCGTAAAGTACTATTAATTGCTCCTAAAGTACTGTTAATCGCTCGTAAAGTACAATCACTCGCTTGTAAAGTACTATGAATCACTTGTTTAGTACTATGAATTGCTCGTAAAGTACTGTTAATCGCTTGTAAAGTACTATTTATCACTTGTAAAGTACTGTTAATCGCTTGTAAAGTACTGTTAATTGCTTGTAAAGTACTATGAATTACTCATAAAGTACTGTTAATCGCTTGTAAAGTACTATGAATCGCTTGTAAAGTACTATTAATCGCTTGTGAAGTACTATGAATCACTTGTAAAGTACTATGAATCACTTGTAAAGTACTATGAATCGCTCGTAAAGTACTATGAATCGCTTGTAAAGTACTATGAATCGCTTGTAAAGTACTATTAATCACTTGTAAAGTACTATTAATTGCTTGTGAAGTACTATGAATCTCTTGTAAAGTAATATCAATCGCTTGTGAAGTACTATGAATCACTTGTTAAGTACTATGAATCGCTTGTAAAGTACTGTTACTCGCTTGTAAAGTACTATTCATCACTTGTAAAGTACTATGAATCGCTTGTAAAGTACAATTAATCGCTTGTGAAGTACTTTGAATCGCTTGTAAAGTACAATGAATCGCTTGTAAAGTACTATGAATCCCTTTAGTACTATGAATCGCTTGTAAAGTACTATGAATTGCTTGTAAAGTACTGTTAATTGCTTGTAAAGTACTATGAATCGCTTGTAAAGTACTATTAATCGCTTGAAAAGTACTATTAATCGCTTGTAAAGTACAACTAAGCGCTTTATACATTAAAGTTAAACAATAGGGCCTTATTCACCAATGTTATAAGTCTAAAACTCCGACTTAGACTTGACAACATTTATAATCACTGCCATTTATTTACAATTACATTAACCATGCAAAATTTTGTCTGCATATTTGTTGTTACCCATGGAATATGCATACCGATTTATATCAAAATCGGTACATTTATAACAACATGAGAGCTAATAGAACATTTGGCAATATAAAGTCTAAGTCTAAATTTTAGACTTTTATAACATTGGTAAATAAGGCCCCAGGCTCTTAAACTTGATTAAAGTAGTACTAACCCTTGCAGCTCTAACTAGAGCTACCATATTGTTATTAAACACAACTTCCTGCGGTTGTCCAGACTCCATATCCATCTGTAACTTCTGTGCAACTCTTATTACTACTCTACAACATAAATATACTGGGTATACCTCTCTTCATATTGAACATTTTTTTATTTTTGCTATTTTTCGCAAATACTGTAACATCATTTAGTTTCAATGGGACTAATTTTTGTGGTTTTGGTAAAAAATACCATTTTGGAAGGGACATTAATTTGTGGATTTGGCATTTGAGGTGATAAATAGTATACAAGGGTCAAAATCATTGTTTGATGGGATTTGATTTCGTGGTTGAAAGTGAACCACAAAATCCACGAAATTTAATCCCACACAAAATTTAATGATTTTACAGTACAATGAAAACTAACCATGAAATAAAACATATGTGTAAATATAAATGTACGTTCATACTGGTCATGAAAACTAAAATTTTGACCATAAAAAATATTAATTCATGAATCTGTGTAAGAAGTAAGGTTCAAATATTAGTGCACTGAATTTGTAAAGCGGTGATTCAGGTTGGAATCCTATAGTTCGAGCAAGACATACTAAGTCATTAAGCTTTCACTGTGATACATCAATGTCAATTTTGAGATTGGTGATTGCTCATGGAATGGTTGGTTAATACTGGTTGGGATGCAGACCGGGAAAATTGCTTGGGTGAATCTGCCATCATATGTTACTGAATATGTGCTGAAAAACAGTGTTAAAATTTGAATGAAGAAAAATATTGTCTTTAAATAACTTTTATTTTGGTCAGTAATAGCGACTCTTTCTGGCGTGTAAATCCGGGATTCCAGATTAATCCAGAAAATTGACACCCCGTTCAGGATCAACTTACTTATGAGCCCTCTGTGTGTAGATATCACGTAGTTTATGTAAGTTTGTGCAATCTTGTTTGGTCTCTATTGGACACATGTATGAGGTAAAGTCATTGTTCATGTAGGTTGTGGGACCTTCATTCTTACTACCCGATACAGCATTAGCCATCTGCTTCATCAGATATCTGTAATAATTCATGTAGTACATATACTGTAAACCTAGAAAGTATTTCGCGCGATTTAAGTTCGCGGTGTTCGCGGATTGCAAAAATCCGCAAAAGTAAATAGCTGCAAACATGTCCAGGACAAGAAAAACGCGAAAATTTCTCGTATTTGAAGGAAAGTCATCATTTTAATATGACGTTTACAAGATCGTTTTAAAAGTGCTATTTTGTCAAAATATGGAATGTTAGGTTAATAGCCTTTTTCTGAATAAAAGGCAAGCATGATCACAGTACAATCATAAACAACACTTTAATTTGTTTCTTGAAAAAGTGTTGAACAATACACTCAATATACTAGGCTACAACAACAACAACAGGTATACATGCGTGTAAATAGCGTTGTTTATTATGATATAATACAGAACGACTGATAGTGTCAATAAAACTGTGAAAACATTACCAGCGTAGTTTGCATTATTTGTAAACAATACAATAGGTAACTATCTACATCAAAAAGAGTTTGAGAGGGTTTAACAAAGGTGATAACTATAATTAAGAAGCAATTATATATGAAACGAGCAATGTATGCGACAGGTTATTATATCAATAATTTTGTCACTATGCGACTTAGTTTTCGCGGAGTTGGCGGAAGACTAAAAACCGCGAAAGTTTGTAGCCGCGAATATGCCGACGATCGGCAAAATGCGAAAGTTTGTATCCGCCAAAGTTTCTAGGTTTACAGTATAGAGCCCATCAAAAATAAGTATATACGTGGGTATATCCAAAAGTAATGTCACTCTCCCCGTAGTTTATTTGTTTAATGGCGGATATGCATAAAAATGATATCAAAATGTACAGTAATTTAATTCTGATTAATACACAACGTGTTGCAATATTCGATTATCATAATTTGATATGTACATTCAAAATATACCTATGACGTCATATCGCCGCGCACGAAAATTACGAGTTATTCTCATAATCTTAACACTGTTCTTTTATGCGTAATTATGAAATTTTTTCGAAAGCAGACGATTATTACCTGACGCAATGTGACAAGTGTTATGTGCCTGCTGCTAAATATTTGTCACTCTATTTTGAAACCCGCAATATACTATTAACGCACTGATGACATAGCAAAAACACGACAGATTTGTGACAAAAAGACGCTGCGCATAGTAATGCACTTTTCCTTAAATTTATGAAAGTCACCTACTGAAACTTAGCGTTACCCAAGGCGACAATATAGTCTCGTGTACCTGCAGTATAAGCTTTTGAGAAGCTCAAATATACCCTCGTACTTTTTGACGGATGCAGAATTTTAAGTCGTTAAAATATTGAATATCTATTTATCAGACGGCAACAATCATAGTGATTCCTGAAGCTACAGTAACTAAACAAGTAAAAATGGGATAGAAATACAGAAGAAATTGTTTTGAATTAAAACAACCATGGGGTCTAAGGGGCTGCATTACCCGTCTTTTCAGACCAAGGCAAAGAAACTTAATATTTTATATCTAGGGTAGCAGTCAATCTATTGACTTTACACTTGATCAACAAAAAAATATTCATTATCAATTAATTAATAAAGTATATGGGAAATAACTTATTTTTGGTATACATTTCACCTTTATTACACCACGCCTGAATGTGTTGGTCAACACATAAACAAGCAAACTATATGCTAGTTGGATGTGATTCGGTAACATGCGATATATTACTCCATATATGATCATATTTAACATATAAATCTTCCATTGATATTGTATACCGCAAAAAGGAAACAAACACAAACAAGTTCAGCTTCTCAAAACACATTGATATAGTGTTCTTCAAAGGAACCATTTTAAATATGGCGCCGATTAACTGGTTCGATTCGATTTCATACCAGCGATTAACCGATATCAAAATATTGAAATTATCCTGGTCCTACCTAAAAGTACTGAACTCCTAATTGTTACAGTGGTCATATTGCCTTATTTTCAAAATAAACTATATCTATATCTACCTATCTATACAATAATTATGTAATACTATTACCTTGCAGTTTGTAAATACAACACAGTATTTTCTCCTTCTACAGTAACCAAGGCTAATGATGATACCATATTTTCTGCAATGCCCGACGAGAGAAGATAACCATGACCTCCACATGACCTCCGACATGTTTCAACCATAGCCGTCGACATATCTGACAGCAAAGCTTTCAACCCTGATGTTTGAGCATGCAGCTGGATATATAAAACAAATTTCAAACATTACTCTCAAATTTCCCCCAAATGGATATTTTTAGAAAGTTTATTGGATATTTTTTGTAATCAAAGAGTCTTAAATATCTGCACTGCTTGGTGTCCTACACTCCAGACTGCCCTGATTCCCGACACTCTCAAAAATGCGTAAATGCGGCCATTAATTTTTATCATCCATTGGCAATAATTTATCGCTTGGTTTTTAACAACTTGGCAAAGTTACAACATTTAAACTTGAATATTTAACAAGAAATTGCTGGCCATTCTAAGCCATCGAAATGTCACATCAATTATCCTCTTGACTCACCATGCTTGATTACATACGGGGAAGACGACCCAGAAATGTAATCTATGGCCCTTGTGCTAAATACAAGGTAAGTTGATGGGATGTTTTGAAAATAGTTAAAAAAGGAAAATATTGCTTTAATAAATACTTTCAGACACTCAAAACATTGTACAACGTCATTTGTATTCTAACAACCGCTTCGAAAAGTGAAAGTTTATTATTTTCTACCCACAAAGGTTATCTTTTTTTTCAACATTCACAGGAGAAAAATATAACTACAATACAGCAGACTGTCCAGCTTATACTTATAGGCCCTGTTAAGCTTGACCTAGCTTAAGAAGTAAACAAATTAGCTCATCAGTTCAAGGAAATCCACGAATGCGCGTCCCATTGAAACAGCCGTTTTTACCAAAACCACAAAATTAAATGATTTTACAGTATAGCGAACAAACAACCAAAAGTTTCCATATCTGGAACTGCAGCCAGTAGTAGAATATTAGTTATTTTAACTATTTTATTCTTTGAAAAATGCTTAACCTGCCAAGACAGATAGTTTGTTACGAGCGTATTAGCTGCTCAAGACCCTGATCAGAAACAAGACTGTATTGAGTAAACAATTAAGACCAGATGGTAACCTTGTCCATATGAACTAGCTTAGCCAAACAACTTGAAAGGTTTATTACGGGCGAACAAACAGATGGACAAACAAGTGCATCATTATATACCTCTGCATCTACAACTGCATCAGTAGATACCGGGGCATAAAAATAATGTTGCCCCTTTTTCCGAGATCCACAATGAACACCTTGTTAAAAACAGAGTTTATACCTCTCCTAGTTTTGTATTGTTGCCTCTCATGATTTCAGCATATGCAGATTGGTAGGCAGTAAACATATCTTCAGCAACAAAATGACAAGCGTATGTTGCAGCTAGACAAGGAAATGTCTTATATTGTTGTGTCTGGAAGTCCAACACTTGTTGCTCTGGAGTTCTGAAATAACATACATTCAAACCTTTAACAAGAGTAAAAATGTTTGTTAACCATACATGACTCTGACAAGCAGCAATTATTCATTCATATCAAAGAGAAGGAGGTGTGTCTATAACAACCAATCAGTTGCTATCTAGAGTTGGAGGTGTGCCTGTATCAACCAATCAGTTGCTTACTAGAGTTAAAGGTGTGCCTGTATCAGCCAATCAGTTGCTATCTGGAGTTGAAGGTTAAGTTAAAGTTAAGTTACCAATTTTCTAGGGCTCTTTTCAGCTGTTAGGCCGCTCAAGCACCCTTTGACATTATAACTCCCCTGGTCATTGGGCTACATATGGAAACCTACACTTGTGTCTCCCTGGGGAGACTATTTCTCTCCTGTGGTGTGGCAGCCAACATCGATCTGCGGCGCCCAGGAATAGACACTGCCCTTACAGGTACCATTTTACACCATGGTGGAGTGGAGCTGTGGGTCTTGCTCAGAGATTTTAACCAGTGGTCCAGAGGAGGATCGAACCCGGGACCTCTCGATCCCGAAGCGCGCGCCCTACCTCTAGGCCACCGCTCCCCACTGTGTGTCTACATCAACAAATCAGTTTCTATCTAGAGTTGGAGGTGTGTCTGTATCAACCAATCAGTTTCTATCTAGAGTTGGAGGTGTGTCTGTATCAACCAATCAGTTAAGATCTAGAGTTGGAGGTGTGTCTGTATCAACCTATCAGTTTCTATCTAGAGTTGGAGGTGTGTCTGTATCAACCAATCAGTTGAGATCTAGAGTTGGAGGTGTGTCTGTATCAACCAATCACTTGAGATCTAGAGTTGGAGGTGTGTCTGTATCAACCAATCAGTTGAGATCTAGAGTTGGAGGTGTGTCTGTATCAACCAATCAGTTGAGATCTAGAGTTGGAGGTGTGTCGACATCAACCAATCAGTTGAGATCTAGAGTTGGAGGTGTGTCGACATCAACCAATCAGGTGAGATTTATAGCAGGATATGTGTCTTTATTGACCAATCAGTAGAGCTCTTGAGTTTGAGATGTATCTATTTGAGCCGCGTCAAGCATAAAAGGTCCTTATCGTAAATTACGTCATAAGCCACAAATGACGTCAGAAGAAATAGTGACGTTTCAAGATGGCTGCGCCCATTGTAAACACGCAGTGTAAATATTGAGGTCTAAACCATGGAAAATTCAAAATTTCACTATATTTAACAATTTCAAAATACGTCTAGATTGTTTTATCCACATTAAATAAATATAACAAACGTTTTTTGAAAAGTTTATGAGTCTGGATGTATAAGATAATTAATAGATCTATAAATAGATCAACTTCTCTATAAATAGTTCAACTTCAGGTGCGTAGCGGAAGGGGTGTGTTCACAGCCCCGTCTGTACATAGTCAAAACAAGCTGCATAGAGCTCTACATACATTTGAAAAAAGTAGATTTGTATGTTAAAACATAGTGTGAGTCTATGCAATTGTTGCCATATTCACTGGCAATATAAATAATTCATTATTTGTTGTAAACAATAGATCTAGACTTAGATCTAGAATGCGTCAAGAATGGCGATTTGATATATATAAGTTATTTCCTGATTGACAGACAAATGAAACTGTCAATCAACAATCTCACAAAGAATTAACCAGGTTAGATTAATGCACATTTCAAGTACTAGGTTAATCCTGAAAAAAGCGCATTGAACTCAGACCGAGTTGCGATCTAGATTGGGACCTTTCCAGCACAAATTAGAATAGATCTAGACCTACAGTAGGTCCTAGTATTTTAGATTTCTATTGGGACACAAATAGAATTTTCGTGTAGATCCATCTCTGCAACAATAAATCAAATCACTAAATTTAGAGTACAATAATCAAACTCGGTTCCCGATTTAAAACACGGACACGTAGGGTCCTATTAATTTAATAATGATACATTTTAATGGCAACAATGATATTTATGGACCAGTCAGTTGCATCAACGCCCCCTACCCCAGAGATAGGTCGGGATTTTAACATTTTGGTTGAAAAATCCCCGCCCTTCACGGCCCTGCCGGGGACATCTGACGGTAAAATGTCTGGTATTTCCCCGGCCCCCTGGTAACTAAATATTGTCCCCGGGGTATCAGTTCGTGGAAAAAAAACTTCCACAATTCCCTGGCAGTACGGGGAAGCTGGAAGGTAAATACTCCGTTGAGGATCCCCGGGTGTGCCGGTGCCGTGGAAGCAACTGACTGCATTGGTGTCGTGGTATATTGTTAGAGACGACGGTCTGTGAAAGTTAAGGTTCCTGGTTCGAGGCGTGGCCATGAAACTTTCTTTACTTTATATTATTAAAATAATTTTTATACTATTTTAGGTTTTCTATGGAGTCTAATCATTTACACCTATTATTTTTATTACATAGTTTTGCAGACGTTAGAAGATTTACTTAATTTGGACTTAGCGACCCTTTACTAAGTAGATCAACTTTTAGTGCAAATCTGCAATCTGTGTTTTCAAATGACACAGAGCTAATATATCAGTCAGTTGCATCCACGGCCCCACCCCCGGGGATGGGCTGGGCTTTTTACTTTTTGGGGTATCAAACCACCGCCCTTCCACGTCCCCGAGGGGGACAGCTGATGGTATTTCCATGGCCCATGACAACTAAATATTATCCCCGGGGTATTGGTTCAGAAAAAAAAACATTTCTCGACAGTGCGGGGAAGCTGGAAGGTTAAACACGATCGTTTCCCCGGCACCTGAAAACTAAATATTAAGTAAATAATGTTCCAGGGGTATTATTTCGACAACAAAATCCCAAAACATTTCCCCAGCGGTTCGAGAGAAACCAGAATGTAAATTCACGACCATCTCCTCAGAACAGAGTGCGTGGATACTATTAGCTGATGCATTAACATTCTTCAGATGGTTATAATTGATAAATGTCGACGCCGGACATATCATACGGCGATGAGAGACCTATCAAATTGCATTTTTTATTCCTTTTTGTTCGAGTATTGATCAACGGCAAATAAATAAATCCTAATTTTCACAAATATCGGTGAAAATATAGACTTACACAATCATCATATAAGTGTACCATCCAATTTAAGTTTGGCATGTAGGCATACACGTGGAATAGCAACTGTTGTACAAATCTTGGAAAACACCTGTCCAACCCATGTCGATCTTAGGATGTGTCGGTCTCTTTGGCATCTTTTAGCGGCAACCATTTAACGTCTTCGTTGGTACCTTCAAACAACTGATAATGCTGCGCTTTGTTTGTGAACTGCTTTCTTTTTATTTAATACCCTACTCACACTGGCATACAGCTTCCATTACGATATCTATTTGTAATATCGGGGTAGCATGATGACGAGATCTATATGGTTCATATCACAATTGACATTACGCCAGTCGTCAGTAACGGTAAATCGTACTTGCATGGTCCAACGGGTTAACTTGAAAACCTTTGCCAAGCAGCCTTCGACATACAACCAGGAGGAGTGAATTCTGCTCTGGTGTGATATCAATTGCTCATGTATCAGTTAAGCATCAACTGACAGTATTATAAAGTTGCCGTTGTTGTGATGCTGGTTGTCGCAGTAACATGGTGGTAAAATCGGCAACAAATGTGTGTTGTTTATATGTGTGGGGGTTTCATATGGAAAACATGAATCAAAATGACCAGAAACGCTGTGCATAGTCGTAGAGAAATCGAAGAACAAACGTAGATCAGTCGTACCGGTGAAGTAACTTTTGTATTTGTTCTTGATTTTGACGCAGATCCCTTCCTGATACTTTGACTTCTAAGGTTGGGGCAGATCGACACGTGCATTACCGTACGTTAGTCGTGAACGGGACATTTGTAGCACGACTGCCTACACGGAGTGGCAATATATACCAGAACATATTCTGGATTGGTAATGATTGAAAATATGTAGCTAATTGTACAGCACGTGTCAATCAGATTTCTAGGAATACGGATAGATGTAAACGTCAACACGTTTTTTTGTGAGTACAAATGGCAGTTGAAATTATTCGTCGCATACAGGACGCGCGCGTTCTACAACACATATTCGGCAGCATCATGAGCTTGTCGTTAAAAAGTTATCTAATTTGGCGGCACGTATTTGATTGCAGATCGATGAACGTTTGTCGTACGTGACGTCATTTTAACAGTTTCGCTTTTCAACTTACGTCTTCAACTCTGTATTAAACATGTTGAACGATCATGCAATACCCGACAATGTATATATTTTAGATACCTTAAATAACGAAGATTATTTTGATATCAAAACACGAACGTATTGAAAAATTACCATAAGGTACATTTTTGCTGGAAAAAATAAGGTTGTAGAATAAATTATGCTAGACATTGGCACGGAGTCGCTTTAAAGCTAATTTAGATATGTAGCATTTACTGTTATTGGAGAAAATAATGTATTTCAATTCAATAGTTTTAGAATAATCAATTCATAATGACTTAATAATTTTGTTTGGTCTTTGACTGTTCCTACATTTCATCATAGTTGTAAAAAAATTTAAACGACGTCGACTGAAAAAAAAGTGACGTCATTAAACCTTTTTGCTATCAAACTTGACGTCTTTAATGCTTTATAGAGGTAAACATTGTCGTGTTATGCCCGATAATGTATATATTTTTGGAAAGATGAAAGAATGAAGATTATTTCGATATCAAAACATGAAAATGTCAAAAAAATACCATAAGGACCTTTTATGCTTGACGCGGCTCATTTATAACTATTAGACATGGTTTGGACTAACAAAAGTAGCCAACCAGTTTGTGCAAATACATTACCTGCACTTTTTCAAAGGCAGGGGGCTTGGCCAGGCATAAAAGATTTTACTTAGCGTTTCTTTCCAAAAAAGAGTGTCAAGACTGTACATGAAACTAAACACACTTCACTGACCTGAGACAAAGGGAAGTATTTTGTTTTGAGTCCCTTACTGTTACAGCAAGGGACCTGTTCTTATTCAACCACCATATTTTTCATGTGAAAGTTCTTGATGGACAGACTGACTGATTAAATGACGGACTGACGGAGTGACGGCCTGAGGGGAAATCTATAGTCCTTTGCCGTTGAAAACCTGTAGGGGCCTAAAAAAATGCATATATTACCCAGGTTTAAGTGTGGTCTGTCTCCGCACAGCGCTGTATCGTACAGCCACGCAGGACGCTTGGCGTAATGTATCCTTGGCCCAACTCATAATCTTCACACGCACTAATATCATCGTAGCATAGTTAGCTTTGTTACTGGATAACTGACGAAATGTTCCATCTCTGGTTACCTAGGAAACAGAATGACAATGTTATAGTTCACTAACTGGGAACAAAATGACTACACAGAAAACATGCTCTACTATTCATAACCATGATAACATACTGAGGCTATGCTCACCAATTTCATGCCTATCCTTAATTATAGTTCAGACTTTCAGTAGAAAGTATCAAAAGGTCAATAGGCCCCTTAAGGTCGCTCACCTATTGAACATTGATCTAGATATCAGTAAGACATTCTGACCATATTACACGAAGATTGGATCAATGTTTTACCTTAGATTTGACCAAGTGACCTAGTTCTTGACCCGACATTACCAAGTTTTGAACTTAGTGGCCTAGATTTTATGTAGAATTGCATTCTGACCAAGTGTCATGAAGATTGGATAATAATGTGACCTATAGAGTGAACACAGAGTCTTTTGTACGATTTGACCTAGTGACCTATTTTGTGACATGACATGACCCAGTTTCGAAAATGGCCAAGCTTTTAAGGAGGGTAACATTCTGACAAAGTTTCTAAAGATTGGATCAAAACTTTGACCTCTATAGTAATCACAAGGCTTTGGCAGGATTTGACCCTGTGACCTTATTTTTAATCCAGCATAACCCAGTTTCAAAAATGCCCTAGATGACATGAGGAGTATCATTTTGACCACCATTCATGAAGATTGAGTCAAATTTGTGACATCTAGAGTGAAAGCAGGGTTTTTGCAAATGATCCAATTATATACTTGGCCTAAATTCCATAGAGAACAACATTCTGACCAAGTTGCATGAAGATTGGATTAAAACTGTTGCCTCTAGAGTGCTCACAAACAAATTGTTGACAAACGGATGAACAACGGTCAGAGAGTGATCACAAAAGCTCCAGGTGACCTAATAAGAAAGCATTTAAAAATTTAAATATAAAATACAGAACATGTACTTAAACAGGATTCTTTTACCGAGGTTAAAAATTGGTGAGATCTAATACAGTGTTCTATGACTGAGGTTTATAATTGGTGAGATCTAATACAGTGTTCTATGACTGAGGTTTATAATTGGTGAGATCTAATACAGTGTTCTATGGCTGAGGTTTACGATTGGTGAGATCTAATACAGTGTTCTATGACTGAGGTTTATAATTGGTGAGATCTAATACAGTGTTCTATGGCTGAGGTTTATAATTGGTGAGATTTAATACAGTGTTCTATGGCTGAGGTTTATAATTGGTGAGATCTGATACAGTGTTCTATGGCTGAGGTTTATAATTGGTGAGATCTGATACAGTGTTCTATGGCTGAGGTTTATAATTGGTGAGATCTGATACAGTGTTCTATGGCTGAGGTTTATAATTGGTGAGATCTGATACAGTGTTCTATGGCTGAGGTTTATAATTGGTGAGATCTGATACAGTGTTCTATGACTGAGGTTTATAATTGGTGAGATCTGATACAGTGTTCTATGACTGAGGTTTATAATTGGTGAGATCTGATACAGTGTTCTATGACTGAGGTTTATAATTGGTGAGATCTGATACAGTGTTCTATGACTGAGGTTTATAATTTGTGAGATCTGATACAGTGTTCTATGACTGAGGTTTATAATTGGTGAGATCTGATACAGTGTTCTATGGCTGAGGTTAATAATTGGTGAGATCTGATACAGTGTTCTATGGCTGAGGTTTATAATTGGTGAGATCTGATACAGTGTTCTATGACTGAGGTTTATAATTGGTGAGATCTGATACAGTGTTCTATGACTGAGGTTTATAATTGGTGAGATCTAATAATGTGTTCTATGACTGAGGTTTATAATTGGGTTTAATGGTATTCCTACCCTAGCATTTCTCATTAACATATTTTGCCGAGGAATTCTCAGTCGGTTTAGAATTAGGAATCCATTGTCCACCATATTGGTCCCTATTTTAGTCCCTATATCCCCTAGCTTTAAACCTTCAATGCATAGACAGAACAAAAATAATAATATTTGAAACACAAAAGATACACTTGACCACCAGTACAACAGCAAACTACAAGCAGAGAAGAAATTACAGAATATGAAAGACAGAAGAAAGATTACCGATATATAGGCTGCTGTAGCTAAAGGCTGAAACATGAAGGCCTAGTTTCTCAGTCCACTTTCTTTTTTGAAACACAATAGTTTTAGTGAGTAATCCGCTATCATGTGTAACTTCTTTCTCAAATGTTTTATAACCACAAATTTAACGTTTTACTTCTGATTTTCATTTGATGTGTCTTAAGTCCTAAGAAACTAGGCATCAATTGTATTAGCCTTAATAAGTATACTAAAATTACATCAGGCCTATTGGAAGAAATGATTTGTTTCCAGTAACATACACAAACAATTAAGAAGGTAGGTTGGATTTTGTTGAAATTGAGCAAGCATCTTCCCTTTGAAAGGGATAATTGTGAGAGGCCATCAGATTTGTTTATATATAAATTAATGTCAGAAAAATATTTAGGATCATAACATATTGGTACACAGTATAGTAGGTCTTGTCAGGAACTGGAAACAAATCATTTTTTGGCCTAAGACCATCTGCAAATTGTCCAGGCCCTGATCTCCCGATGCACCTCAACTCAAATTGAGATTTTGCTTAAGCCAGAGCTGCATCAGAGATAAATCTGAACTTCCAGCTCTTGAAAGTTTATTTGTATAAAGTGATGCTAAATTTGAGTCCAGTCTCGCATGGAAATATAGATTAAGACATATGTCAATCTTTGAGATGAGATCTTACTCAGTTTGAAATTCTTCGAGAGATCCGAGCCATAGACTTGGAGTGAAATGTTAGTCAAATAAAGTCACAGTTTTTGTACTATTAGGGTTAAAGGAAATGTTGGATAATTTCACTGTCTGGACAAGGGATATAATGGCTGGCTTAACGTAAGTACAAAATCTATATTTTGAAAAAACAAAACAAAACTGTCCAAAAACTACACTACTGTATACTTAATATGGTAAAACCAGCTGCTTCAAATTCAGTTTGCTCAACATAACAAGTTAGATTTTCATGAAAAAAGGCTCATAAGAAGCGCCTTGAGGTGCTTTATTTAAATATGCATCAGTCTTATAAGGTTGTATTAGTAGTACTTACAATCTTCTCATTCTAAGCCAGCGAAATATGATTAAAATTCCAGAAGGGTCTATTAAATTTATAAGCCTCATTTATTCAAGTATGAGCGCTCAAGGCAGGGGGACAGCAAGGGATAAAATCCTGTAAACCATAAAATAAAACACTGTGACCTGAAGAGATTATATAATAAAAGTTTAGTTCCACACCCAGCTGAGCACACATACATATCTATGTACAGTAACTATGTGTTTATTTTACCATTCCATTTTTCATGAGCATGTGTAATCGAGGAATTCTCACGCCACTGAGAATCATGAAGCCATTATCTGTCGAATTTGCCGCTAACTTCGGGCCAATATCTCCAAGTTTGATACCTTTATATATGACATAAGACAGTTAAATTAGTACAGTAAAATACTACTACCATGAAATCATTAATATTTGTGGGAGATTTAATTTAGTGGATTTCAGGGATGACATCAACCACGAAATTAAATCCCCCGCAAACATTTTTTATTCTATAGTGAATAAAGTATCCTTGAAATTAAGTCCCCACGAAATAGCCTTTTTCACAAAAAATACCATGAACTTTTGTCACATTGAAATTAAATTATTTAACATTACTGGTACTAGACCCATTATAGTCAACTGGCCAAATTTAAAATCAGGAAAATCATAAGCGGTCAACCATTTTTGATAAACAAGAGGCATTCAACCACATAGTTACCATATTAATGTCAGTTTTTATTAAGAAATTCCTTCAAAACAGATTAAAATTACCATAACTTTGGCATTTCTCAAGATATTTTCATCAAATAACTTTTATTTTGATCAGAAATCTTGGCTCTTTCAGGATCTGTAAATCTGGAATTCCAGATTTATCCGGCAAATTGACGACCCTCTAAAGACCAAACAACTGGTACACTGAACAATGAATCTGTTATACGAAGACTTACAAGTGGACAATTTTTGTTCTAAAATTCTGATTTTGTTAAATTGAAGACAAATTTTGCACGATTACAATATAAAGGATTTATGGTCGTCTCAACAGTTCTTATTGCTGTACTAACTTAAGAAATGACTCATAAAATGATATGAGCATACCAGCCCAGTACTCCTATTAAGTTCACCTAACTTTGAACAAAACACATTTGATTCATTTTATGAAAGTCTGTCCCGTATTTATTAACTACTAGAATGAATACAGTTCTTGTTCATGCATCTAAATTCCTTTTAGATCACATTTAAATAATGAGGTGTATTACATTACCCGCCTCTGACAAATTAGTACCTAAATCAAGGAATGTGATTGGTCCATTGCAATCATGTGGTGACCCAATGTCATCCCATACCGGGTCAGTAAAAATCAATACCGGGTGCCCACGTGATCAATACCATGTCAGTAAATTCAAATCGGGTGCCAACGTGATCATTGCCTAGTTTGACTAGCTATCGGCCGCCATTTTTTTCGTTGCATTGAATTGTTTTTTTAGCAGTTTTGGTTAATAAACGGCGTTTTTAAAGGCACGGACTATGATGACAACGAATTTTAATCAATCAAATAAAGTTTGATGATAAAGGGCCGTTTTGTAATAACATCTCAAGCAAAGAACGATAACAAATTTACTTGACCGTGTCACTAGATTTCCCGTGTCACTAGCCCATTGATTGGAAGCGTTTGCGAGATTTCCATGCGCCTATTGGACATTGAAGATGTTTTAAAAATCGTCGAAAATAAAGGTGAAATTTTCATTTAAATAGCCGATTTATCATGACAGTACTCGATCTCCGAGGAAATTGGTCTTTAATAGACATTACAATGATATCAACACTCAGATCATATCAGATGCTTGAACGTAAGTAGGCTACAATTTGTTCCACAACCAGTTGCTCATGGTTTCACTATGTAAACATTTGCAAATCAACAATCCTATGTCTCAATGTAGCTTGTCAAAGCAATGTTTTAAATTGAGATTATTTTGTTACTGCATAAAAGACTTGTATCAGTCAAGTTTCATCCACAACACCCCATCCCTGGGGAATGGTCAGGATTTTGAGTCAAAACCCCGGGCCTTCCATGACCAGCGGGGAAGCTGATCAATGGTAAAATCTCTGGTATTTCCCCCAAACAACTAAATATTGTCCCCAGGCAATTAGTTCGCATAAAAAAACTCCCCTGTCCTGCGGGGAAGCTGGACGGTAAAAATACCAATTCCTTGAATTTATTGGTAATTTTCTTGATCAATGTGGTCTTTTATTGTGGTTTTCCGTTTTGAATGGTCATCGACGGGGTAAATTCGTTGCATGGTCATCTAGTGACCTGGTACAGGATGATACCTGGTCACTAAATATCTTACCATGACTCGGCTTCACCTCGCCAGGTACGATATTTACTGACCAGGTATCATCCCGTACCAGGTCACTAAATGAACAGGTAACTAATAATACCGGTATATGCTTAGCTAAACATAGTGTTTTGCGTAATAAATTTAATTATTTACATAACCTTTACCACTAAATTATACCTTTACTCTAAATAATCCACCAAACATACATTTAATGTATTCCGGACATAATTGACGGAAAAATGTCTAAGCAGGTACTCAAATGTACCATTAAGAGTTGTAATAGCATTGAAATTTGAGCATTTAATAGTTACAGATTTTTGTCAAGTGTTTTCATAAAACATTACCCTCCCCCTCCTCTGTAACGACAGGGCTTGACTTTAACTATTTTTGGTCTATGGTCCCCCAGAAAAGAACCATCAAATTTGTAAATAAAACAGTTACTGGTCCTTTAAAACCTTTACTGGTCCTTCTTGATTTTTACTGACCTAGGACCAGGGGACCAGTGTTAGTGTCGAGCCCGGTTACACGCCACAAACGCACACATACCTGAGACTGGCATATGATCATCTAGACTTCTCAACTGAACCATGAAAGGATGCATGCCATGATTTTTACCATCAATAACCAGTTGTGCTAACACCACGGCATGTGTGCTCGACTTTCCCACTGAAATATCAACCAAAAAACAAACTTTGAAATTTGTTTTACTGTAAAATCATTAATTTTTGTGGGAGATTAAATTTTGTGGTTTTGTTGAAGGTGAACCACGAAATCAAATGATCAAATCTAATGGAACAATAATTTTGACACTTGTATTTATTGCCTGAAATGCAAAAAATCAACAAATTAATGCTCCATTGAAATCATTGTGGAATGTGCCCCCATAGCAGCCCAATAGTAGAAAATGGTAAAGGTCACAATGACCTTGACCTTTGACCTAAAGACCTAAAAATCAATAGGGGTCATCTACTGTTGCTGACCAACCTCCATGTAAAGTTTGAAGATCCTAGGGCAAAGCGTTCCTGAGTAACTGAAAGGAAACCACTTTGGTCTACAGACAGACTGACCAATCTACCGACCAACATTGTGCAAAGCAAAATACCCCTCATCAAAGGGGGGAATAATTACATGGTCCAATGAATAGTTTGAAAACATTTGCCAAGGTCATTCGTCAGACATTCCGTAAAAACTTTATGTCAATTTTCTGCAGGAGCATAAGCTCATTTCTTTAAACATTGAACTTCAAGTATTTTGACAGAACTAGAAAAGAAAGGTTGTTGTTTGGTAGCCAAAATCTCGACTGACAATGTTCCTGTGTGGTAGAGCAGTAAAGTACCGAAGTATTGAGTGAAAGTACATAGTACTACATACATCCACCAGGCCACCACTTCATTGAGGACAGTCTTGGCGACGTCAGAACAAACTCGTCAGTATCACGATCAAACGTTGCCGTTGTCTCAAGACCCAGCAGATTGGTTCCTACAAACAAACAAACAACCAGAACTACCGTAATTAAACTGAGCGGCACTTCTAACGCTAATGTTCATATATTTCAGTTTTCTTTTAAACTCCTCAATGAATTAAACTGAAATTTGGAACAATTAAACAGCAATACTTGTCACTAGTCCTAACAAATTTTCCCCTCAGCTTCAATCTGACGATACACTATCCAGAGCCCTAACTAGATTTAGGGGACTGGGGGCAGGGGCCCTCAAATAGGGGAATGAAGAAAACTGGGAATTTTGTCTTTTATAAATATCAATATTATGCTAGTATACATACATATTTACTTCATTTCCAAGTTAAAACAACAACAATAAAACAATTATTAACAAGCATGTACCAACGTAGAGGCTCTTTATTGCTTTAAAAAAGGATTTTTTTTCAGAAAATAGGGGAAAATATATATTCATTTATTAGGAGGGGAATGGGTTCGACTTTCATTCCCAAAAATGGTCAATGAGGCCCCTGCTATCGCAAGACACGCTTCAACAGACTGAATGCTTATGTTCTTATCAATATTCTATCATTATGTCAAAATAACAACAGTGTGGACGGTAGTTATAATTAAAGAGAATTCATCTTAATCTATTTAATCCTGCAGACTTTTTGCTCAACAAAGTTTGAGTGGCAACCAACTTTGACCTAAGATGCAAGTCTGCCCCATGTACCATACATACACCAAAGGGCAAAACGCTATCGTTACATCCAGCTGAAGAAATTTCAAATGACCATAACCACTTTTATCTAAGTTTCATTTTAAACTTTTTCCGAAAGCAGAAAATCCAGATTTCCAAATTATTATTGATTTGCTAAGCATGTGTGTGATTTTATTTTCTTGATTGGGAAAGGTACCAGTACAGGACTATAGTATCTGGAAATATAAACAGTATTGTTCCCAACATAGGATTTTTCATCACATAACTTTTATTGTGGTCACAAATCATGAGTCTAAAACTCAGGAGCAGTAAATCGGAAACTTTTTATTAATCCAAAAAATGGACACCCCTTAGGTACAAAGAATATAAGGGTCCAACATGAGCTTCGATATAGGAAAAGGATATCTCACCGAGGGTCGGATTTTAACCAGGGCATTTAGCGTACGCTTGCATTCAAAAGAATTGTGAATAGCAACGTAAACAAAGCGTACTTTGTTATGCTATGCTTCAGAAAAGACTTTTTAAATGTTCTAGAGCCTGATTGAGTTCATCTTGTTTGCTA
The DNA here is from genome assembly GCA_963678985.1 of Spisula subtruncata. NCBI lineage: Eukaryota > Metazoa > Mollusca > Bivalvia > Venerida > Mactridae > Spisula > Spisula subtruncata. The sequence continues at coordinate 19,626,779 of OY787670.1, read as the reverse complement.
AATAGCGCCAACAACGTGTTTATCTTGAAACTAAAATATCCTGCTCTATGTTGCGTGTGTGCCCATGTAAGATAGATCTTTCTTCTATTAGCAACGCGCCTATCTTACAGTAGCAACGTCGAACAACACACATACTCTAGAGTCTGCATCACTTACCATGTCCTAATTCTGTCTGAGCGTACGTTCCAATGATCTGGTATGACTCTGCTAATGGAAGCCATTTTGCTTTCTGTTCATCAGTTGCTAACCTCTCTATAGCCGGGATAAACATTGTATGGTGTAAACTCAAAGCAAAATCAAAGTTCAGTATTCTGTAAGTAGATGAAAGAACAAGAAGTCAACATCACAGTTTGAACAAACATAGTAAACACAACAGTTTGAACAAACGTAGTAAACACAACAATTGGAACAAACGTAGTAAACACAACCATTTGAACAAACATAGTAAACACAACAGTTTGAACAAACATAGTAAACACAACAGTTTGAACAAAAGTAGTAAACACAACAATTGGAACAAACGTAGTAAACACAACAATTGGAACAAACGTAGTAAACACAACCATTTGAACAAACGTAGTAAACACAACAGTTTGAACAAACGTAGTAAACACAACAATTGGAACAAACGTAGTAAACACAACAATTGGAACAAACGTAGTAAACACAACAATTTGAACAAACGTAGTAAATACAACAGTTTAAACAAACGTAGTAAACACAACAGTTTGAACAAACGTAGTAACCACAACAGTTTGAACAAACGTAGTAACCACAACAGTTTGAACAAACGTAGTAAACACAACAGTTTGAACAAACGTAGTAAACACAACAGTTTGAACAAACGTAGTAACCACAACAGTTTGAACAAACGTAGTAACCACAACAGTTTGAACAAACGTAGTAAACACAACAGTCTGAACAAACGTAGTAACCACAACAGTTTGAACAAACGTAGTAACCACAACAATTTGAACAAACGTAGTAAACACAACAGTTTGAACAAACGTAGTAAACACAACAACAACTTGAACAAACGTAGTAAACACACGGTTTGAACAAACGTAGTAAACACAACAACAACTTGAACAAACGTAGTAAACACAACAACAACTTGAACAAACGTAGTAAACACAACAACAACTTGAACAAACGTAGTAAACACAACAATTTGAACAAACAGGAATCAAAAACGGAGCAAAGTAAACATAATGGGTGTGGTAAAACAAGGGACATGGAAATTCCACAAACCAGGTTTCTCATATATGGAAATTTATTTGGAGGGGAGCAACAACATGATTTTGGGAGAGGGGCTTCATAATGACCCCTGTTTAAGCATGGAGCCCCTGCTAGCTAACTCTGTTAATTGACATACAGTATTACGTTAGGATGTATGGTTTAATATTTGACAGGTTTTTTTTCCAGAATGTTTCATCATGACCAAAATAAATCACATTTTATTAGGGATGCAAGCCTGGTGGCAGAGTCAGGAATAGTCTGTTCCACTTTTGGGACAAGTAAAGATAACTTGGTATAAAATACTGGTTGTATTGACCCACAATATGACATGAAATATTGTTCACATGTGGCTTTTAAACTGATTATCCTGATATAGACCTTGGCCAGTTTAAAATACAGACAGCCACACCACAAATTGCTTCTATAACTACAGGGCCCATGTATGGAATGTATGCCTTCTTATTGGGGAAAAATGATAACTTTTTGGGAAGAATTGATGTTATTTTTATAAGGCAGTAAAACCAAGAAAAATCACTGGCCAGGGTTAAAAGCAAGTTCATTGATACAATTATTAATCAAGTTCAAACTATGTACTGTTGAAACCCAAACTATTACGTTTAGTCAGATAGTCGAGTATCAGTTGTATTGGATATTGGACTTTTATTGTTGTTGTTATCATTTGGGCGTGTTTATATGATACTGTATAGTTGGTTCAAAGATCTCTGTCACAACCATGTAAACAAACATTCAGACCGATACAGGTATACATATCAGGATGAAATACTTACATTATAAATACATTGAAATGATTAAAACTTTCCTATAGCCCAGTGGTTATGGTCACAGCACCTTTGTGGGTCATGTATTGAAAATGTATACAACTCATCAGAGTTCAAATCACATCAGCATCAATATTTTTTATTTTGCTTAAACTTTTGTTCCGATTTCAGTGATTTAATTCAATTTGTGTATAATAAATTAAGGAATTATTAACTATTCATGTGTAATTTAGCACATATATCATGATTGAATGTATCATATAAAGCCGGACATAAATTTACAAAAAATTAAAATACGCTGGTACATGTCAACACCAAACTTCTCAGATAAGTAATAAATTTAAAGTAATATATTATGGAATTAATTCGTCAATAGGATACGCTGAAAAAATCTTATCAGAGGATAATTTAAAAAAAAACTTCCTTCAAACTGGATTCGAACCCTTGTATAAAAAATATGAACATCACCAATGCAATGACTCCATGCGTTCAACTACCTAGGCTAAGATCGCTCATGAGAGAACTATGGCTTATTTTAGTACATAAAGCAATGGTCAAATATGGCATGAGTAAATCAAGAGCACTGATTGGTGCATTCCCAAATTTACCTATTTATAAATGGAGCATTCTTGCGGTTTTGACAGAGATTTTTAAATCAGCAATAAGTAAATACCTATGGTAGGTTATCATATGTGTTTTGTACTTTTATAGCTTGGCCAATTTGACACGAGCCAGACCTTTTGATTAGCATAATTCAAAATGGAAGAGTTTTAGTGTCACTTATAATCATTAGCTGTGCTGGTGCCACTTACATGCTCGTTCTCTAACGTTTAAAACTCGTCCCAGTACAGCTGCGTAACTTATTTGTTAATAAGCAGTCATCTTCTGATGAAGCACAATGCAATACTATGTTTAGCCATGAATGAGCGGGGAGACTCCAATGCCTGGGCCTAGGGTTCTACTTTATCGTCTCTTAGCATGGTTTTTGTTGGATTCGTGTTCCAGAATGCTAGACCACTGAATAAAAGATCTCAGACTTAGCAAAGCATCAAGTTAAAGCAGCTAGATTCTAAAAGCACCATTCCCCGCGTATTGGGTCGAAGCCGTTGGGGGGAAGTTGTATGGCATTGCGTAGCATTCAAAGCCGAGATAAGCTCACCATCAACAACACTGCGACATTGTTCCCCACCGACTCATTCTCGGAATACTTGAAATGGGCACTGTTCTTAACGCTCTGTTGTTGTGAGTGTTAGTATTATGAGCTGGGTATAGGAATTATATACAATCTACTATGTCAGTCTGGGTTGGCAATTTTGGATACTAATAGTACTAGTAGGAGCTACTAACTCATGGACATAGGTTGACAATGTTACCACCAGTACAGCTCACTGGCCTAAAAATTGGCGGCAACAAGACTTTTATCTACAAGCTTTGTATGAGTTGAATTTTGTGAACTCCCACGACGTCCACACGGATATTTTTTATAATTATGGATATCAAGACTGGTACAAGCATCGTACGGATTTTCACAACTTGTAGAGGACTCGGTGATCTGGTGAAAACTATACATTCTGTACAACTCGTACGAGCTGTGACCAGAAGCTAAGAACCTACAAATAGTTTTAATACCGTTAGGATTAAACCATTTCAGACTCGTACAAGTTTGTAAATCCGTACGGACATCGTACGAGCATTGTGTCCGTAGCATAAATAATTATGTAACCCAGATATTCAATTTAAATGAATAATAAAACAAACCTTGTAGCAAGATCATAGTCTTCCTCTGTCCATCCCAACTCTTTCTTCAGTTGAAATACTTTAACAGATTTAGCTACAGAATTTTCATACATTTCAGATTTTGTCATGAATGGTCGCTTCTTGAAGCTAAACAACTCTCCATGTTGATTGAAGAATAATTGTTCTGAAATATATAATACACATGAATTAACAAATGTGCCCATTTTTTCTTTACATAAGATAGTTTTTCTAGGCAGTGGCTAGGGTAATCCTAGACCCACAGGCTAGAATTACCGAATACCGTAATCCTAGCAAGTCCTAGCTCGACACTAAGGACTGTCTAGAATTATGGAAGTTTTTATATCTAGTGCAATTAAGTGTGCAGGTCGCCTTATTTGCATGCTGTCATCATTATTTCATGAATTTCAACAAATATTGGTATATTTATTGACAAATTAATAGAAGTATCAGTCTATAATGATTCGAATTTTACTCGCTTATATTTTGTCTTTGCAGGGCAAGAAATAGAGGCAGTTCGAATGTTTATAAATTATTCAAAATATGTGGTCGAATACACAAATGCAGTTCCATTGAAATTGATTGGCATGATCGAGACAAATTAGGTCACTTGGTCACTATAATTATGTTGCTCATTTTAATAGTAGATATGATATGATTGTTCGTAATTCGGTCCTCAAAATATTAAGTAGCTAAATTGTTTTTGATTCAAAGTTTACTTAGCCTACTACTGGATCTATGATGAGACAGCGTGTAGTGATACGTATTCCAAATATGGTCATATTTGGTTTCTTAATTATTTGTTTTAATTTGTAACTGATTACACTTTGCATGTCATTAGGAATCTTTTAAAATTACAATTATGTAAATTGTAAGGCAAACAATCGATCCTGTACACGTGTGTTTATAAAAAAAAATTCATGCAAGGTTTTTTTTCGCCCCACAAACTCATATACCTTCTTGAATATATGATCGTGTTTGCTCTGATCACACGAGCGGTATTCGCAATATAGGTTGAAGTATACTGTTCACACTGCTATTATCTGTTCTCTCAATATTTTTTCCATATGTAACAATGATATGTTAATAACTTTATAAATGCATAGATAAAAGAACATGCTTTATAATACAGTATCAAAAGTATTTGGATTTGGATATTTTCCGCCGTTTTAATATCTTTACCATACTGCTTATCTTTACCATAACAAAAACTGATTACTCAATGGTATAAATATACCAATATTTGCATAAATTCATGAAATATTAATTTCAACATGCAATATTAGGCGACCTTCACGCTTAAGTGCACTCAATATAAAAACTTCCGTAACTCTAGACAGTCCCAGCTAGGACTTGCTAGGATTACAGAAGTTCCGTAATCCAAGTTTGTGGGTCTAGGATTATGGTTCCCTAATCCTAGCCTGGTGAGTGCCTTTTTTCTGCAGCTTAGGCCAAAACAAAATAATGTACATTCTTTCCAATGCTAAAAATTCGGATTTACGGATCATTAGGGATTGTAGAACCCCTAATATTCAATTTATTTCAAGCTTTTTTTTCAATATTATTACCCAATTAGCAACTTATTGAATTTATTAACTCATCAGCTGCCTCAATTTTGATGTGACGTCATTTCTAAAGCGCATGCTGACATTTGATCAAGTATAGATCTTTAAAAAACAGTGTATATTCAATGCAAATTAACACTTTAATGGTAATTTAAATTTTACTTTAAGTAAAAATGTTGATGTTTCTTAGATGTTTCTCATGGAAAAAACTTTTGTTTTGTATTAATATACTATCTACTTATTCTTAAACAGCAGGCCTGCCATTTCTCAGGCAGTTTTATTTTGCCGGTATTTGTTGGCAATTTTGTTGCATAAAAATTTGAAATCTACATCACAATGCGCTTCTTATGAATATGAGCCTATTTTCAGGAAAATCAGAATTGGTAATGTTGGCCAAACTGAAGTTGAAAAAGCTTGTTTTAACTTTTACCATAAATTTTATAAGTAAAGATTAATTGACAGACAGTTTTTCTTGTTTTCTCAAAATATTGATTTTGTAGTTACGACTTTCTTATTCTAAGCCTGCAATGAATTTATTCCATTATGCACAGCATGAAGTTTTATTAAAAGTATTGACTGCATATTTAAATTACAACCAACACAATCCAACATTATAATTCGGTTGCATTACCCCTAAATCCGGGATTTGTGAGCAATCCACACATTGAGAGTTTGACAGGCAAGCTCATTTTTTACTTTTAAACATCAATAGCCGTAACATGATTGAAATAGTGTTGTCATTAAGTTTAAGAAAGTACTTTCACATATTCTTATCTCCTGGCAAAAATAATCGAATAAGTATTCAATATGTGGTAACCGTAATTTATGTTTACTTCAACAAGGTACTGATAGGTACGATTTGCCTGAGGACGAATCGTACGTTCAGTAACTGGGTCATTCACGAACCTAATTCCTTTCTTTTCTTCGTTCTCTCTGGTCCGCCATCTAAGAGATAAGTTAACTCCCCTGTATTAAACGTACAAGTCTCTCTTTCCTTTTGCAGATCCGGATTGACATCTTTACTCCAATCCTTCAAGAATTCAGCAGTCAACCTGGCCGCCATTTTGTCTAGTAATGTGACAAGCATGGGTCACGTGGTTTCATAGAAAAGATATATTTAGTATATATAATATATTTATCTTCTAAATGTCAACTGGCCGTTTAGCTCAGTTGGTTAGAGCGTCGTGCTAATAACGCGAATGTCGTGGGTTCGACCCCCACAATGGCCAATTGTTTTTTTTATTTATTTAAGATTACTTAGATACTATTTATCTAATTTTACTGTAGAAAGTACCATATTGGAATTAAATTTCACATTCTGCAAGTCAACATAATTTAGGATGAAATTGGAAACATTTCAGAATTTTCTAATTCTTTTCACATAGATCTAAAAACCAAAGACCTAAATTTAGGTCTTTGTAAAAACGAAACAATGGGGTCCACCATGCCACAAACTGTTTAAACCCGGGTTCTTTGGACCTCTTTATATCGCTACCTTTTGGATTTTTATGTACAAGGTATACACAAACACCTAAATTAAGGTATACAAAACCTGTTAATTTTATGAAGATTAATGCCAATCATTTAGAAAATTCCCAACAGTTTTGCTCTGGTTTTTTCTGCTCTTAAATGAAGAAACTGGAAAGGCCATTTATATATTCTCATATTTTTCGTGCTCATGTGCCTGATTGGAAAAATAAGCTTTTAAATTTCTAATGAATCAGTACAACAATATAGATATTCACGTTTCACTTTTTACTAAATATTGCAAAGGTCTAAAGGAATCTAGTTTTTAAGGTTAACATTTAAACATATTTTTGCTTGCTACATTTTCTTTATTTATTTATTGAATTACACACAAAAATATTAAAAAGACTACTGAAAATGATATTAGACAATTATACAATGAACCAAAAAGTGTGGTCATAATTGGGGTAGAACCTTGGAATATCCAAAAAACATTATCAGATATCATTCTGCACAGGTTACATTAATATTACGTTATGGTATACTATATTATGGTTACCGTAGTATATGAACAACAGACAGCAAAATTTAAACCCAGCAAAAGAAATAGCTAATCCCCTCGGTGATATAATGGGTGAACCCTGAAAAGGCTCGAGTTATCATCGGCGGACTATACCTGTTGAAAAGATTAGTATAGCTATAATTATTATTATTATCCCTATCTTTGTATACCCGTTTGTATTCTATGAAACAGACATCCGGAACTCAGTGCAAGGTGTTTTTCCCATTAATATACATGTAGGTAAAGTCCGACCAGGGATATAAAAAAACTCGAACGCGGTATTGGGACAAGTGCCACTTAAAGTATATATAGAGAAGATCCTGGTTTTAGACATTATTTGTTTGTAAGATAGAGTTATCGCCGGCGATCTATACAAACAAACCTGGTATACTTCAGGGCTTTTTTTCTGGATTTGGGGAAGGGGCCCGGGGCCTTTCAGAAAGGGGAATTTTCGCGGCGTTTTATCATTTAAGGGGAAAAACACATTGATTAACACTAGGTATATTTAAACCTTTTACTACTTAATATAAGTGTATGGCAAATCTATCACACTTAATTAGTCATAACTGTAAATCTGTAGCTATGATAAATTTTACTTCAAACAGACTTTCAAAGGGTCAAAACTCTGCCAAAATGTTGGCATTTCAGACAGTACAGTGTTTAAGGTACAAATTCAGAGTCTTTTACAAATCCAGCTCTCTCTCTCTTCTTTCCCTGAACATCTGTAACAGACATTCGTAGTCTTCCTCTTTAAAGCTGTAATTGTAACTGCTGATTCGCATAAGTGAATCCAAAGTGTTTTGTGAGAGAGTTCTTAACTCTGTCAAATTTATTTATGACATGTTGAAGGACCAGTTGAAATTCTGGAGGACCAGTAGATTTTAAAAGCTGGTGGTCCTTTGGGCCACCATGAAAAATTGGTTAGTGTCGAGCCCTGTGAAGCAGTCATATAGATTTTCAAATCATCAATGCAACCTATATCCTTCTGTAAAAAGGAAGAGAAGATAATTCAACTCCTCAGAAATGATGCTGAATTTATTCACAGATAGAAGACCAACACAACAGTTCTAGCAAGATTACTAAAATTATTACACATTGGATGTATAGCAACAAATCTAACTATCCACCACCCCCTCCAATATTTGGTAGGGGAATAATATGGTTGAACATTTAACTCAAATCTGAGGCATACCAATGTCCAACAAAGTTTACTAGTATGAGTGCTCATTGGATGATTAGCAACAAATGTAACTATCCACCAACCCCCACCCCCATATTTGGTAGGGGCATTATAACGGTTGAACATTTAACTCAAAACTGAGGCATACCAATTATTTTCATGATGAAATGATCAGCCATAGCCCTGTCAGTCTGACCAGTGACCAACTTGTAGGGCTAATCTGAACAATACAAGTGATAGGTATAAATTTCACCATGTTAATTTAGGGTTTTTTCTCCTTATATAACAGAGGCCAAAGGCCCCTTCCCAATTGGAAATTTCTTTAAAAGCATGCAGTTTTCCCAAAAATCCCAAGTTAGCCCTACTTTTTTGTTTCCCAAAAATTGAAATACACCGATATTTCCCCAAAATTTAGATGCTAAGACCCCTTCCCAAAATGAACAGAAAAGGCTCTGGTTATACACGTTAAAAATGCCACATTGGCCGTTTTTGTTGTGTCAAGTTTCGTTTTCGCTAAATTTAGCCTTGACCTTTAAAGTTTATTGAACGGTCTTCATTTAAACAATCTGCGGCGCTAAATACATCGGCGATTCTCATTCCGAATAAACAATTAGAGACCATATCAATGCCAGTTTTATTTATATAATGCGTTAATTACTTTAACTACTAGTATAACAAGTTCGAAAGGAAAATCGCAGCTCCGCGCAAATCGTTTTTTTTTTACTTTTTAAGAGCCCGTTGCTAAGACCCGCAAATTGCAACATACGTAGCCGTTATATAAACACCCGTTCCGAACATATTTGGACTTTAGTACCTACCGAACAACATCCGTTCAATCGGAACGTCCGTACGGCATTTATCGCTTCCTGACGTCGCTAGAAAAATACCTCGGAAATAAGTGTAGTAATATCGGGCAAAGTGACTCGACCAGGCCGGCCGCTTAACACAGAGTTAGTGTACAATCATCTACGCTGCAGAAATTGAACCGCAGTGTTTACAAAATGGCCGACTTTGACAGTTGTCTGCTGGCAGCAATGGAACAAATGGAGATTTCCTTTGCTTTAAAGGAAAAGCAAAAATTATGTTTGTTTAATATGTTTTCCAATGTTGATACAATATGTGTTTTGCCCACTGGTTATGGCAAAAGTATTATTTATCAGCTTTTACCATGTCTAATGCAGGCTAAATATTCTCAGCCGGAGCCAATCCCAGCAGGCACAGCAACGTTTATGCCTTATTCCTATAAAACCGTGGCTACCTATTGATTCCGTGGCAATGTAAATAATGAATTTGGCGAAACAGTGAGGGTCCGAATTTTCATGGATGGAAACATTGGTCCGATTTGTGCAAGAAAATGCAACTAAAACAGCTGAAATTCCTTACTTGAGCCTTAAAACGGTATTATTTCACCGATATTCCGACAGTAGTGAAGTTTTGCAAACACGAGAATACTTTTTTCCACATTGCTTCATTTAGTGACGATTTCTCGGTGAATTTTAATCAGCCTCCATTTTTGTTGCATCATCTGACCTTCACCTGGGAACCAGCTTCCAAATCATGCATTCTGTTTATGACATTGATTGCCTAAGAGCTATTTTTAGAACAGCTAAATTTAGCCACGCTTTCAATAGGAACTTTCTGGAATATTTTCATTCTGAAAGGCACTATGTAAAACGTGCGTGGATTTGTAAACAAACTTGTTTACTATTAATTTTGGAGTTGGACTGTGTGGGAATTAGCCATAGGAAGAGTTTTGGTAATTTTTTTAGTTCTTTTGAATATATGCACACTGCGCATGCGCAGTTTTGCTGATTAAGAACCACGATAATACAGGAATAAGGCATATACAACGTTGAAAAAACGTTGCGGGGCAACGTTGAAATAAGGTTGTATAAGCGTTTCATTTGCAACCACTATGTTGCAACGAAACTTCAACGTTAATACAACCTAAATGCAACGTTGCATTAACGTTGAAATAACGTTGCATCAACATTGAAATAAGGTTGCATCAACGTTGAAATAAGGTTGCGTAAACGTTGAAATAAGGTTGCATTAACGTTGAAATAAGGTTGCATTAACGTTGAAATAAGGTTGCATCAACGTTGAAATCAGGTTGCATTAACGTTGAAATAAGGTTGCATCAACGTTGAAATAAGGTTGCATTAACGTTGAAATAAGGTTGCATTAACGTTGAAGTAAGGTTGCATAAACGTTGAAATAAGGTTGCATAAACTTTGTCCGCCAGAATTTCTGTACTTGAAAACCGGACAAAAAGTGATCACAAAACCTTGATGGCATAGTGGTAATGAGTCTGCTTCGAGTGTGTAAGGAGGTCCTGGGTTCGATCCCATGTGTGGCCGTGTCATACCAAAGATGCAATTTAAAATGATACCAGAAAATCTGTATCTGAAAAGTGATCACAAAATCTCGATGGCCTAGTGGTAGAGTGTCTGCTTCGAGTGTGTGAGGTTCTTGGTTCGATCCTATGTGTGGCCGTGTCATATAGTAGAGCAGCAAAATGGCAAAGCTGAAAAAAGTTTGCAAAAAATAGTAACAGGCTGTGTCATATGCCAAAATGTTCCAGAGACATTGAGTGTTACTGTACTATGGGTAAAAGTTGCCGGCCCTTGGTGGAAAGTTTGAAAATTTCAAGGTCAAGGTCAAATGGACTTTACAATTAGGAAGCATGCATAAGCTTACTTAAACTTTGCTAATACTCTACACTTACATATAATAGTAAAATGGTTACTTGAATTTGATGCATTATGACTGAATGCCAAATTTCAATTCCAATTTTTAGTCCAAAAATGTCAAGGTCAAGGTCATTTCAAGGTCAATTTGTCAAAAAAGTACCCAAAAATTGGTGTGTACTAGGAATCAAATGTCATAAAATGTACAAATGATGCTAAAACACATGAATTTGTGTATGAGAGTTAACACTAGATCAAGCTCAAAAGAAATATACCCATTCAGAAGAATATTTTTGAATTCGAAGGCTTTCTTTAGCGTAATAGAAATTACCCCACCCACTTTTAAAACATTTATTGCATTTATTTAATTCCTAATCCCCTGTAGTACTTGAAATATTAGTATCAAAGTGCAACACTGTTTGATTGAATTTAAATTTCTTATACTGCCAATACTAAGGGGCATTAATCCAGGACATCACGATTGAAGGTCAAGGTCATTTCATGGTCAAATAGATAAAAAAAGTACAAAAATGGGTGTTTACTTGGTATTGGATGTCATAAATTGTACAATTATTGACTAAACACATGTATTTGTACATAATAGTCAAAACTAGATAAAGTGCATTAGAAATATATCAGTTTAAAAGAATATTTAGAGTTTGAATTAATGTTTAAGTGTAATAAAAATTACCCCACCCACTTTAAAAAAATATATTGCAGTCATTTTATTTCTAATTCCATGTATAACTTTAATTATAAGTATTAAAGTGGCAAAACTGTTTTATTGAATATACAATTTAAATACTGTCTCAATGCTAGGGTCATTTATTCAGGTCACCATAATTGAAGGTCAAGGTCATGTCAATTTCAAATTAGTTCAAAAATGGGTGCTTACTAGGTATTGGATGTCATAAATTGTACAAATGTTGACTTAAAACATGTATTTGTACATGAGTCAACACTAGATGAAGCTCATTAGAAATATATCAGTTTCAAAGAATATTTAGAGTTTGAATTAATGTTTTAGTGTAATAAAAATTACCCCACCCACTTTAAAAATATTAATTGCAGTCATTTTATTTCTTATTCCATGTAGTCATTTAATTTGAAGAACTAAAGGTGCAAAACTGTTTTATTGAATGTACAATTCTAATATTGCCAATGGTATGGTCATTTATTCCAGTCATCATGGTTAAACGTCAAGGTCATGTGAAGGTCAAATTGTCCAAAAATGCAAATATTTGACAAAATCGAGATAAAAAACGTTATCAATTGGAAAAATGATGATTAAATACATGCATTTACTCATAAGAGTCATTACCACGTAAATGTGATTTGAATAATGTGTATACCATCTTAAATTTGCTGCAATTCATCGTTGTTCCACCCACTTACCAAAAATTACCTCAGATTATTATCCTAAATCCCTTGAATATCTTTCATTTTCGGTATTCAAAGTTTAAAACATGATACTGGTGCAGTCGAATAGGTAGTTCAAACTTTGAATACCGATAATAATAATTGTTATTGCTTTCAGCTGGGGCAAAGATGGTCATTTCCAGGTCATAATAGTCAAATTGTGTAAAATCGCAGTAACCATTAATATGCAAGTCAAATAATTTATCGCAATAATTGTTTCTTGCCATTTTTTTTGTAAATGGCGATTTACTAAAACATGTAAATTTAAATGAATAAGACCACGCCCTCAATTTTAGCTATTACATGTAGTATGTAACGGAGATATGATTATCCCTCATTCATCCCAAAGTAAATAGGATCATTAACTCGAATAATACTGGAAGAAGAACTTATATACAATAGATAATGCATTCCAACAAACAATTTGCGAACACCAAATATCTTTCAATCGTTTCCTTAATTTGTGCGTTATTTCAATCACTCGGGAAATCACCATTCGAACCATACCATGTAGAATCATAGTTATTACGATCATCTGGGTTACCCAAGCGATAAGTTACATTGATATTCAGCCAATCAACATTAGCCACTTTTAACCTTACAGTCACTAGTTTCATAATACGTAGTTCATTTGCTAGCCTAGAAGGAATGTGGCGAAACGAAGTGAGGTCGCGTGTTACAGGCCACGAATATTGCAATATATCGGCACCTTTTCTGTGCTGGCACTGCATTTTCTCTGTGTAAAAATATAGGAAATATCTGGCACCTCAGATGAAAAAGCATTAAACCAATCTGACCTCTAAATGCTGTTTATATGGTTACTTTCACCAAATTACGTTAACAACAGACTACTTGCAGTTTCGTTGTGCCATCGGCACCCTCTCTGTGCGTTGAAGATGACTGGCACGAGAACCCGGTCTGTGCTCATTATAATCAAAGCAAGGAGAGGGTGCTAGAACAGAGAGGGTTATTTGATGAAAGTAACCATATAAAAAGCATTTAGATGCCAGGTTTATTCAATACCTTTCCATCTGAGGGGCGAGATATTACCTATGTTGACGAAAAATCGCATTTAAGTGTCAAAAACAGGACTCAGTATTCAGGGTCAACATTCCATCTTAGTATGAACTTGTACTGACTGATTTAACAAATGGAAAAAACATGGAGACAGTGGTGAATCGTTGCGTTGTTCCGTCTGTTAATGTGTTTTAAGCACAACTCCGTATTTTTGGCAAAAAAAATGCTTTTCTTACCTCTGCTGTCGACTGGTGTCCTCCAAAACATTGTTTTGCACAGAGAAAGTCAAGTGCCAGCGCAGAGAGGATGCCTATACAGCCTTTAGCACAGAGAGCATGTGCCGATACGGGTGTACACCGTGTTCCAGAGAAAGTCAAAAGTGATATGTTAATTGTTACTATGATTTTACACAATTTGACTATTCTACATCGAAATGACCTTTATCTTTGCCCCAGCTGAAAGTTATAATAATAATTATTATCAGTATTCAAAGTTTGAACTTCCTATTGGACTGCATCAGCATGAAGTTTTAAACTTTGAATACCGATAATAAAAGATATTCACTAGATTTAGGATAATAACATTTTATATCTCAATTATGCCAAATATGACCTTGACATGACATGACCTTGACCTTCAATTATGGTGACCTGAATAAGTGATGCTACAAGTGGCAGTATTTGAATTGGGTATCCAATAAAACAGTTTCGCACCTCTAGTTCTTAAATTTAAAGTACTACATGGATTTAGAAATAAAATGACTGCAATTAATATTTTAAAAGTGGGTTGGGTATTATTATTACACTAAAACATTAATTCAAACTCTAAATATTCTTCTTAACTTCCTCTAATTCTAATGAACTTTATCTATTGTTGACTATCATGTACAAATACGAGGGGGTATCAAAAAGTTCGTGGACTGACCCGTTCATTTTTACATGCGTTATGCGATTGAATTATTTATTTTATCATCTGAAACTACATTCAATTCCGTACTGAGAAACAAATAAAAAGTTGAATAAATGATAATTTCAATAAAATATTCGAACGATTTAAAAGATGACCAACAGCCACCCGGCGCACTTTTATGACGTTACGACGTCATGAAACATCAAAATTTCTGCAACTTTTTGATCGTCTAAAGAATCCAAAACTCACAAACCTGGATTGAACTGTTCTATTGTCTACCAGAATACTTAGTTTTTACTAAATAGTCTTTTATTGATAATAAAGTTCGATCAGTTAATGAAAGATTTGACAAATTAATTTATTCCAGCGCCGATAATCACACAGACCATGAAGTCTATCCTGCTGATATTAGCATCATTCCACTCTCATCGCTATATGTTTTATATCATTTAAACAGATAAATTTTCGCAAGACAACCTTACTTTTATATACTTGGGTGACATGCTCTAATCTGAGATCAGTATTGGTGCTTAATTGAGTAAACGGGCAAAATGCAACGGAAGATCGATATTCCAAGTGTAAAGTCATGTCGAAAAGTGCGCCGACGTCATGAAATGCGTCGAAAATTTGGCTATACAAAATGACATGTTTATAACGTCATATGAGTATCCGCGACAACAGCGCTATAACATATACATCAGGATGATACTACGGTCATATTGTTTATGTCGACAGTTTTATAATTCAAATCGGATGACGATTCGTAGAATTATAGGTATATATGGGAGGTCAAGTGAATGATATTTTTAAAGTGCGCCGCGGAGCATAATTTAAGTTACCATAGTAACCACCACCTTCTCGGAAAAAAGTTATATGAGCTGGAAATTTGCAAATCAATTCAAAATACGTTGTTTTAAAGGATTTGTGATTTTTACTGAATTCGGTCCAAAACTAAACAAATGGCAGGCACAGTCCACGAACTTTTTGATACCCCCTCGTACATGTGTTTAGTCAATAATTGTACCATTTATGACATCCAATACCAAGTAAACACCCATTTTTGAACTTTTTTGACAATTTGACCTTGACTTGACCTTAACCTTCAATCATCGTGACCTGAATAAATGACCCTAGCATTGACAGTATTTGAATTGTATATTCAATAAAACAGTTTTGCCACTTTAATACTTATAATTAAAGTACTCCATGGAATTAGTAATAAAATGACTGCAATTAATATTTTTAAAGTGGGTGGGGTAATTTTTATTACACTTAAACATTAATTCAAACTCTAGATATTCTTCTACTAATGTATATATCTAATGTACTTTATCTAGTGTTGACTATCATGTACAAATAAATATGTTTATTCAACAATTGTACAATTTATGACATCCAATACCAAGTAAACACCCATTTTTGTACTTTTTTTATCAATTTGACCTTGAAATGACCTTGACCTTAAATCATGATGACCTGGATAAATGCCCCTTAGTATTGGCAGTATTAGAACTTTATATTCAACCAAACAGTTAGGCACTTTGATACTAATATTTCAAGTACTACAGGGGATTAGGAATAAAATAAATGCAATAAATGTTTTAAAAGTGGATGGGGTAATTTCTATTACGCTAAAGAAACGTCTTCAAATTCAAAAATATTCTTCTGAATCGGTATATTTCTATTGAGCTTGATCTAGTGTTAACACCCATGCACAAATTCATGTGTTTTAGCACCATTTGTACATTTTATGACATTTGATTCCTAGTACACACCCATTTTTGGGTACTTTTTTGACAAATTGACCTTGAAATGACCTTGACCTTGACATTTTTGGACTTAAAATTGGAATTGAAATTTGGCATTCAGTCATAATGCATCATATTCAAGTAACCATTTTACTATTATATGTAAGTACAGAGTATTAGTAAAGTCTAAGTAAACTTAGGCATGCTTCCTAATTGTAAAGTCCATTTGACCTTGACCTTGAAATTTTCAAACTTTCCACCAAGGGCCGGCAACTTTTACCCATAGTTCAGTAACACTCAATGTCTCTGGAACATTTTGGTATATGACACAGCCTGTTACTATTTTTTGCAAACTTTTTTCAGTTTTGTCATTTTGCTGCTCTACTAATACCAATGATGAACTTTAAATGGTACCAGAAATTCCCTATAAAAGGGAAATTTGCATCTCTTCTCTCAGTATGTATACCTTTTTGGTGATGGATAACATCAGCAATGAGGTGTCGAAAGTGATTAATATAAGTTAGATTTCCCAATCGACCTTAAATAAATAAGTAAAAACGGAAAGCTTAATATGTACCAAACTTCCTGGTCAAATGAACAAGTCAGCATGTTTTAGAATACATCTGAGGTTCATCACTACCAACTTTACATAAATATTCGAATTCAAACAAACATCAAATTATTATTTTATTTGTTGTCTATGTAAGTTAACAAGCAATTGACATTATCAGCCCTAGTCTATCGCCTCCTTCCTAGCCCGTCTCTCCTTGGCAGCCTATTTCGCCTTCTTTAGTTCCTGTCTTCTTTTTCTTGATCCCCCATTTACTTAGTACTAGGATGACACTGATCAACAGCTTCTGAAAATACATTGATCAATAAAACATTATGAAATAGTGTGCCCAGGATAACAAGAAAGGTGGGAAAATTTGGTATGACCTACATCAGTTGATTTACCTGTGTTCACAATTTATCGATGTTATTTAAGTATGAAATTGAAGTGGGTGACAGCTGTTTCTAAAATCTCCAGTACTTCCCTGGCCCTGAGAACTAAATATTGTTCCCGGGATAGTGGTTCAGACAAAGAATCTGCCTCATTTCCCGTCAGTGCAGGGTAAGCTGGAAGGTAATAACATGACTGTTTCCCCGTCTATTGACCTCCATCCCTGGGGTAGGGGGCTATGGTTGCAACTGACTGGTGCGTAAATTCAAGGACATTTCAATTTCTCAAGGCATGATGGTTTGTGGCGCGGAATCAGAAATGCTATTTTCATGAGTTTAGCACCTTAAATGAGTTAGATTACCAGTATATTTTTGAAAGGTAGTATATTTCTGTCTATGATGTAAATAAATTAGACCTAAAATGAAAGATATAATACAGAAAATCATAGAACAGAGTGATTATCTGACAGTTTTTCTTGTTTTCTCAAAATATTGATTTTGCAGTTACGATCTTCTCATTCTAAGCCAGCGATATGCTTCAATGGACCATAAAAATATGATAAAAATTATGACATAATGAAGCGCATATAAAGTAATCAAATCAATATACATCTATAGTTTTACTTACATTTCTGTCGATTCTAACACTGAGGCTGTTTCATAGAACTGTATATAAAATCACTTGTTCTACAGCTGTGGTCAGTTGTAATATCCTAGTTTAAATGTTGATTCAGGAACCGCTGCTGGTATTTAGTTAATTACCACCATAAAACTCCTGTCCGTATAGCAACACTCCCTGTACAAGCAGAGTCTTGGTCTTGTACAAAGTAACCACAACTTTCAAAAAGGCAAATTCTATAGTAACTGTTATTTATAATCTAGCCTTTCTGATCTTTAGTTGAACATAAGGTATAGCCTCGGTTAATAGTTTTGCTGGCTTCACCATTAAAGGAGGATGTTATAGTGCGTTAGCGACTAAGCTGGACCCCCATAAACCTTAAATATCTTAAAAAGTACAATGCCGATTAGAACAAAAATGGGTATGTCTTCGTAAAACATCCTTACCAACTCTCATAAAATAAAACGGAATTTTCGGTTCACAGAAAAGTGCACTTTGCATAGACGCCTAATGCAAAATTTTGAGTCTAAAACAGGGTAAATACGTATGGGTATTGGAAGAGACCGGAACAGCAAAGGTCAACAATTTGGTCCTGTATAACTGTACATTTAGTCACACACCAGTGACTGTTAAAATATATAATGAGGCCCATACACGGACGTTTATCTTAGTTTGTATAACTGAAGCAACTTCGTAGCAATATTTGCAAGAAAAACAACGTATTTCTTGTTTGTATAAATAATCCTTCCAATCAGAAGATGGGCCTCAACTATATAAACATTGATGATCGGACAAATGAAAGTCAAAGTTATAAAATTATACCGTTATAGCTGTTACATAATACAATAGCATAATCTTAACTAGCTGATCGTAATAGCTTATTTTACTCCCTCTCTATTTGTTGATTAAAATACCAAAAATAATACATTAGACCCAATGGGAAAAACATTAATTAGACAGTAAAAAAGTCTGAAATTTAAACACAGAGTTGGTAAAGGTAATTAAGTGAACTCTGCCAAATTTCAATAAAATTGCATAATTACTTTTTAAGATATTTAAGGTTTATGGGGGTCCAGCTTAGTCGCTAACGCACTATATATGTCACTAAGATCTGCAATAATCAATTTAATCTCTTTGGCAAATTTATGGTGATGTTAAGTCCATGTATTAAGTGCACAATTTATCAATCTCCTGTTGAGCTATTTACTTTTATTTGATAAGAATCCAGTATGGTGATATAATCCTTTATAATCCTTGTTTTGAAGCTAAGAAGAAACTTTCTGACGAATGCCAACGTTTATTCAACGTTATATCAACGTTGAAGAAGAAACCATTCATTTTTTCGTTGATATAAGGTTGTACTCGGGTTGAAAATGGTTGCAACGATTGTCAACGTTTATTCAACGTTTAATCCACGTGGATTAAACGTTGTGTGCCTGCTGGGATGATTGTTGTCGTTGTAACCCCACTCAATTCAATTATGGAAGACCAAGTCTCAAATTTTAAGTCTTCCGTGATTTCCTCTTGCTTTTTAGCATTTGATGGTGGAAGTCTTTATACTGTTGATGAATATGAGCATAATGATGATGATGATGATGATGATGCTGCTGCTGATGGTAACATACGATTACCTAAGAAAGCATCCCTAAATCAATTCTGTAGTGGTGGCTTCAATTTAGTTTATTCACACCCTGAGGCTTTGTTTCGCAAAGAAATCATGAAATCACTTCATTCGAAGACATACCAGGACCGTGTGTGTGCCATCGTCATAGATGAGGCACACATGATTTCAGAATGGTAATTATTATTAACAAACTTCAAATTTGTGTAATTTGTGAATATGTTGGAGAGCTCAGCTGGAAGAGTGTCTCATAGTCATATTACTCATAACTGTACATATTCAAATTGTTTGTCAAAAGGTATCAGGTCTGGTAGTTAGCATGAAAACTGCTTAAAGTAGCATGTGAAATAAGTATGTTTAGGTAAAAATATATATTTGCTTCAGTTTAATACTATGATAATGAAATTAATTGAATGAGCCAGATTTATTTGATATGTTGCCTGATATATTTCAGTGAGTAGAATTGACTGAAGGCAGTGCTTCCCCAAGCTATTTAAACATGCTTGCCTGCCACTGTTACTGCTACTAACACAAATAAATAAGGCTTTATGTGTAAAGAATTATGTGACCAATTAACAGAGTGCATGTTAGTTGAGCATTTTTATGTTGTGGTCAATTGCTTATAAGCTTTGAGTGGACATGAAGTTAATTAAAGATTAAAAGTGGTTATATAATTTTAATTTCAGGGGTGCTGATTTCCGAACAAGTTTCAAAAGGTTGGGTGAGTTGAATTGTATATTTTCAAATGCTGGTCACCTAGCACTTACTGCCACTGCAACTCCTTTGAAGATACATCAGCTTGCCACATCTCTACAGTTCTTGTCAGAGAGTGTCATCTGTGAAAATCCAGACCGTTCTAATATATTCTTGGAGGTATTGATAAGACCACCTAATTTTCATAAATTTGATAAGTATGACTCATTAATTCAGCCAGTTACTGAGGAATTGAGTGACAAATTGGCAGATTTTCCAGTCACAATTATGTATATGGAAAGTCTTGAGGCTCTTGCTTATTGTTACAGATATGTTTCCTATCATTTAAATGACAAGCAGTATATAGGTGAACAGATACCTGAAAACCGTATTTTCGGTCAGTATCATACTGCTTATACTGATACCATGAAAAAGCATATTGTCTATGAGTTAACAAAGCAGACCCCTAAGCTACGCTTAGTTATGGCCACTATTGCATTGGGTATGGGTTTAAATTCGCCCTCTGTAACACGTATAATACATTGTCGACCTCCTACCACAGTGGAAGCATATGTGCAAGAAATAGGACGAGCAGGCAGACTTGGTCAGCCTGCTCATGCTCTTTTGTATTATAACAAAAGTGACGTCTCCAAAAATCGAAAAGGTATGAGTCTTGCAATGACCGAATATTGCAAAAATGAAAGCAGCTGTCTGAGACTTCATTTAGCTAAAAACTTTGGTTTTGAAGAGGTCACATTTTCTGGTGAAAAAGAAAGGTGCTGCTCTAATTGTAGAAATCACCATCAATGAAACTTAAAATTTCCGAAAAGGAAGTATTAAAGAATAGATAATTCAGTGAGTGTTGCCTTAAAAATGTTGTTGATTCAAATGCTCTTTGAAGATAGTGGGACGTATCATTTTGCATGTGTCGGTCAGTGGATGTGTATATTTAATGTACTTCAATCAGTTCAGTACCCCATAAATGGTAAAATATTGCATATACTCAATACATAATGCCGGTATCAGTTGATTGACGCAACATACATGTTTCTTCTATGAATTGTATTAAAGTTAATACTAAAATTTCTGTATAAGTTAACCAACATCATCAACTTTTCATTTTTTATTAATTGACTGCTTTTAAAATCATGTAATTAGATGGTCTTGTACAACTGTTTTGACTACATTACACCATTCCAATCTAACTGTGAGTCATAATCAACATCATCATCATCATCATGTTTAGTCAACTTTGGATTATTGAGCACATTCAATTACTTTTTACATTGTTATTTACAACAGGTGTGACTGACTGCAGTACCCTGTCTTATTCATTGTGTTCAAATTTTAATTCAATATGTATTTTCAAAGGGGGACTAATCTGGCATGAATGTTATAAAGTAATCACATGTAGTTATCTTTCTTGAAATTGTCTCAAACAACAGGAAGTCATAGTCTGGATTACCTGCCCCTTGTCACTTCGTTGGGTCAGGCACACGTTATTAATGGCTGCGTCCAGTACCAAACTATAAACAATGTAGGTTGAGTGATTTTTTGATTAAGAAGTTCAAATTTTAAAGATGTGTTTGGTTAAGCATACATAACATGCCAGTAATATTGAATCTTCTTGGTTTTCACGGTAAACCTCAATATTTGGTGATATATGTCTACAGTACATTTCGGATAATACGGAATTTCGGATACTATTTTGTATCTCGTTGCTGAAGCATTGTTTGTTTGGTGCTACAAGTGTTTCAAAACTATTTGTATCAAGTATGAACAACTGTACAGTTCAGGGTCCATTTAGCCTTGCAACTGTTTGATATTTCCATACTTTTCAGAGTATCATCAGAGATTCTGATCGATCACAGATACAAAACCAGTAGGCGTTCAGAATGAGAGGCGGGTCCATGAGAGGATTCTAGCAATGTTTTGTGTAGATCGCATGTACAGTAAAAGTTGTCAAAGTCCTCTTACTAATCCTACTGTTTTGTGTTGGTATATAACAAGAGATGATGTTTCTAAGGTTTATTTAGTAAAACTGCCTAACGTACACAGTAATATCCAAGTGGTCTGTTACAATGGGCAGTATGTGTTAGTTGTAGCATTACAAGTACTAAGCTCTGCTTGGTTAGCAAGCTAAGGGTAATGAAACACCTACTACTATTAAAACAAGCAAGATGTTGGCAATTGTCAGTCGGTTAGTGAGCAGTACAAGGTGTGAGTTTTGAGATTGCTACATTTTTCCACCCTATGATATACAGGGGCGTAGCTGGGCATATTTTCAGTGTACGCACATGATAAAAGCAGAATTGCTAGGGGGGTCCGGGGGCATGCTCCCCCGGGGATTTTTCTATTTCTACGAAGCCGTACGTGCATTCTGGAGTAGTTTCAGACCATAATATAGCGTAATATATGGCATGATAAACTCTGATTTTATTTTTTAAAATTAAAACATGATTTCGTTTTATACTCTCATAGGCATAGTTTAGGATTATATGGAATATGCGGGGGAAGCTGGAAGGTAAAACACGACCATATCCCCCTACTATCCCCATGGATCACCGGGGATAGGTTAGTGGATGCAACTGCCTTCTATAAAAATTAAACGTGGGTATCTTCTCATCACAGCGATATTTACAGTAACAAAACTCTAGGCACTAACATGAACATCTCGTCTTTTTACGTTAGATACGAACAATTTTGCGACATATGTGTACATTAAGTTGGTATATTTGCATTGACTGACTGGAGCCGTCCGTACCTTGTCGTACCATCTCGATAGTCCGGGGACATACGTCAGACCCCAGTATATCAACGAGCAGGACGACAGTGGTACGATTGTCACCAGACCTCGCACGGCGGTTACACAGAATACACGGTCACATACTGTGTTGATCTGAGATTATCCCTGTCTCTCGTCCGAGTTATTCCGTATTCTCTGAAGTGCATATCCGGGACATTCCTTGGTCAGACCAATGTGAGCCTTGTAGATTGTGTGTTGTTATCTTTTTTGCGACACAAGCTCGCTCGAGTTGCCTTGTCACCACCGCATCGATGGTCGCAAAAGTGAAGGAGATGAAAGGGTTAAGTGGAGGGGACATTTAGAGCTATCCATTCTTCTAACGTAGTATGTGACTCAGTGCTCACATGAGTATGGTAAAAACGCAATATACCTGAGCACACACAAACATTAATACGTTAAGACTAAATACAATGTCATGTAGTTCATGTAGTGAGAAACTAGACACCTGTGAGGAACTAGACACATGTATGTCCATGATTTATCACATAAAAGTAATCTCTACTTGATACTATACAGCAATAAATGCATTGTGCGAGCGAAGCGAGCAAGAAAAAAATACCTTATTTACCGAAGATGCTTTTAATAGTTTTCTATATAAATTACATTTGATCATAAAATTATGGAGAATATGCCTCACCCGGGTTAGGCATTGAATTTTATTGCATTTTTATATCACTTAAATTTTGTCAGTTTTTCAAACAGCGTACGCACGTGCGTATTTGCGTATAGCCAGCTACGTCCCTGATATATGATAATTAGTAGCACTTTAGTCCAAAGCTGGCAACAATGAGTTGGGTGGTACCCAATGAGACCCCTGCTTCTAGCAGATAATACTTCAAATTCTGTCTGTGTATTATATTGTATACTGATGACAGATTAGAAGGGGGACCAGTAACCATGGACAGTTCATAATAGGGGTGCAAGAATATGACATAACCAGTTTTGCAATATATAGCAATACAGTGAAATAATGAAAAACACAATAAAACTAAATCCATTAACTCAGGTTTTAACCCATTACCATTGTACAAGGTAGTTCATTCATATAGTGTAATAACCAGTAGATGGCTTATTAGTACCAACAGGCAGCTGTCAGTTTTACACACAGTACCAATATAGGTTTATCGGAAAACTGCAAATATTCTTATGATTTGTTATTCTAAAGGATGAATCAGTCTTTGTTGGTTAAAAAACACAAAACGTTTAGTCAGCATTTATTTACTTAAATGGATCATTATACGCTCAATTATTGAAGAAAATATCACAGTACATAATGGCCCGACCCTGTATCGCAATACACTGGTTTATTGTTGTACCACTAGAATTGATACCAGGGGCGTAGCTGGGCCAATTTAGAGTGTACGCCCGTTTTTAGAATTAGTTTTTGGGGAGTATATATATATATATAGCAACAGGCCCCACGTGAAATCATATGTGAGCGAAGCGAGCTAGAAAAAAATCAGTTAACCTGGGCAGCAGACACGTATACTCATTCTCAACTTGATGATGTTCACTTATTACAATACTTTAGAAGCGAGCGAAACGAGTAAGAAAAAAACTGAGCAGCATGCATACATACATGTTCCCTACTTAATGATATTCACGAAATACAGTACTGAGGGCGCGAAGCGAGCTAGATAAAAACTGTTTGCCTCAGTAGCAGACATACAATCATACATACATGTTCCCTACTTGATTATATTCACATAATACAACATTGAGCGAGCGAGGCGAGCTAGATAAAAAAAACAATGTTTGCCTGAGCAGCAGGTCATACATACAGTACACGTTCTCTATTTGATGGTATTTGCTTATTAATTTCAATTGAAAACGCACAGTTATATCTCAGCAGCAGGCTCTATACCTTCAGGTTCTCTATTTAGTGATATTTACTTTGTAAAGTACTAAGCGTAGCGAACTGGAAACAATGTTTATTTGGGCAGCATGTCACCCAAACTCTATGCTTTAGTATATTTGATAAATTACTAGATTCTTAAAATATTGAGCGAGGTAGAACTGTTTATTTATTTAGACAGCATGCAACACAGACTTGATCTCTATCAGATGAAATTCATTTTGAAAGTTGATGAGCGAGCGAAGCGAGCTAAGAAAAATCTAGAATATACCCTAAATCCAAAAGGAAGACTGCCTCCATTAATGAACATTTATGCCTAACCCTAGGGAGGCATCGATTTGTATTGCATTTTTGGGTCAGTTCAATTTTATCATTTTTCCATGGAGCGTACGCCCGGGCGTACGGGCGTATGCCTGGCTACGCGCCTGGATACAGGGTCACTCAAATAGAATTTGAAAGACTCTTGATTGATGTAAAAAGGAAAACTGACTGAACTTTTATTTTCAAATTGGTCTATGCATACAACTCTATCTTTATTATTGGCTATTTTATTTTAAATTGAATTATGCCACATGATACCATATGGTTGAAAAAAATTCTACATTGTAGAAAAATATTAGTGTCAAACATCATGAGGAACTAGTTTAAGTTGGCATCACCCACAAATTAATTCATGAAAACTGAGTTTATAAAGAGGCTTGTTTTATTTACAATAACACATTTTTGCATTTTTCAGTCTGTGATGTTAACTTTTTGAACAAGTTAGCCAGAAGAGCTATAGTCTCCCAAATTTTGATAGCCTGAGCTATTTGTAATAGTCTGAAGCCCTAATAACCAATTAATAGATTGAAAAGATTTAAATTGATTCAGATTCAAGCCCAACCACTATTATTAGTCTTAGGCTATCATTAACACTGATTAAATACCTGTTCTAAGAATATAACATGTCAAGTGTTAGTTATAACATTCTAAAAAAGTCTAAAATAATAACTGAATAAATCATGACCATTTAGCATATCAATTCTTTGTAACATAATTTGACTTAATTTATCACAAATTATCAATACCTTGTTACTCAAAATTCCATTTTAAAAACTGCTCAACTACTAAAATAGATTTGCTTAAAAATACCAAGATCAGAGATTTCAGACAAATTCTTTAGAGGAAATGAAGTAAATTCAATACAATGTACTAGTTTTTATCATCACTGCCCTTTGTTATAGTATATTTTCATGTTTCATTGGTGGAAAACAAGTATGAATCTGCTAATCAGTATTATTTGATATGCCACTTACTAACAATACCTGACCCCAGGTTATACAAATCAAGCATTATTAATATCAAGCATTTAATCTGCCTTGCTCACATTGTTTATGCAACACATATTTAAAAGTCAAGGTACATGCTTTGATAAATGAACAGAGTGGAAATTAACAACACCAAGCCATTATAAATAATACATGTACAGCAATCTTTATCACACAACATTACTGTTTTTAATCAGTGACTGTTTTCATGCTGCAAAGAACTGTTATAAAGAATTCCATGACTTAAGTGTTTTTCCTATTTTCCTGTAGGTAGAACAACGACCAGTAGAACTTCAGCAAGAATGGGTTCTTCCACAAAACACCAGGTTTTCAAGTATGTCACACCATTTAAAGTTACATAAACTGCAAAGTTACATAAAATGCAGAAATCTGTGTTGCTAAGCACATTGCCTTTATTAAATCATTCTGATTACTGAGGTTCTATATCATACAACAGTTCTAAAAGAATCTCTCCTTTAATGGTGATGTCATTATTTTACTGGCAAGTTCACTGGTCAACACTGGAGGTCACTGAAATAACAGAAAAAACATACTAGTTAGCAAATGCTTCTTTTAAAAAAGAAATGACTCTTAGTTAAAAATGTTTACACAGGCTACCTCACCCGGTGAATCACAAACTTAAAAATATGTCAAGTTTACCAACTGTATGATTGACAACTAACAAAGTAATTAAATATGAAATTCACAAGTTTACAATTTTCCATAAAGTTTCCTGGGTTTCTACAAATAGCCAGTACATCCCAACTTCTTGTTTATGTTGTTAGTAACCTGCAACTAACCCACTAGAAACAGAGTTGGTTGGCAAAAATTGCCAGTGTCAGTCCTGTCAGCACTTGAACCACCAACGATTGATACACAAGCTTGTGGCTCTATTGAATGAGCTAGGCAGGTCACTGAGTTGTCAAAAAAAAAATTCTGTAATATTGCTATACTTATACAAATGCTCTATTATAAAGACAGTATTACAATAAATAAGGCACACAACCACCTATACACGACTGTTGAGGAAGAAGAAGAACTGACGTCAAAGGTCATCAGCTAGACCTACTGTCAGAAGAGGAACTATGTAACTATGTAACTTATACACACCAGCAAGTCCAGCATGTCTGGCTTTGACTTTGGGCTGTTGTGGTGTGGTTCCAGGAGATACTATTCTTTTATGTTACTCCTTTTGTTGGTGTTTTAACTCTACAAGGGCTACTATAGGAATGACCTGGACTGGTTCTATACATTATAATCTGGAAACTAGCCATTCTTTCTTGCTTCTTTCCAGGGATGATTTTCTGAAATGTAAATTGTGTTTTATTTATTTATACATGTGTATATATAGTTTTGAACGACAGACATTTCGATGAAAAATATTTACATACAGTGCTGTATCGTTTTGATGTCGAAGAAATCTTGAATTGGACGTTTGGTATGATTTTTTTGAAAATTAAGTTCTTTATCCGAAATTGAAGTAATGACTGTTCTATCCGAATTCATTTCCACTTCATTGATAAGTCAGATTATGAGAATCCGTCCGATTATCGTGTAAAGAATACGTTTAATCAATACAATGACATGGTATTTCGAATGAAAAACGCTGGTTTTCTATATGATCAATATTTTAATAAAATCACTTACCTCATATAGTACATTGTATTCCGCCATTATTGACGGTTGCCTGACGTACTAAAATACTATAGTACGACGGGAACCAGACTACAGGAAGTCACAACTTATTACCTCCCTTCTTTCTTGTCGTCTGCTTGCTGATTCATTCTTTTTCTCTGACAATATTTCTTTTAATCTAAACAATATAACTAAGCTTACTTCAGGTGTTTTGAACAGCAATACACTGGATTGGTGATCTGTTTTTGTGTGAGTGATTGTTTGATTGTAACTTTCATTGGTAGTACCAGTAGAACAACACAGTTTGTAAACTGAAATTTCAACTTGCAAACTAGACCTAATCTATTTGTTTGTATTTAATATAAATTTTGATATCAATTCTTCTCAATAATTTTTTCTGTGTATTAGAATTATATACTAGAAATCTATATTGAATAAAATCACATAGTTTTGACATAGGTCAAAACATTCAAGTCTAGAATCTTCTTATAGTTTACTGTCCACTAACAACTTATTTTGTCTGTAATTTTGTTAATATCGTGGAACATTAAAACTTTTAACAGTAAATAAATATTTTCGGATTATCCAAGGTAGTTTATATCTCGCCGCAGGTGTGATTGACTGCAATACCCCGTACTGAGAGCTGCTGCCTTGGCGTATCCAACAATTTTATATCAAATTACTGTAATAAAAGTTTTCATTGTTCCAGACCAAACTATAAGTTGATAATGGATAGTATAGAAATAAAGAAAGTGGAACAATTTCTTGATAGGGAATTGAAAATGGTTAGGACTTCCAGGTACCGTCGGGTTGTCATCCTGAGCGATAGTAAAGGTAACTACCTTAAACCCGAATTGGATAATTTAAGAAACAAGTTTGATGATGTAAATATAGTTTGGTGGGCTCTCAGTGGTAGAAATACCAAATCTGGAGTCGCTTATTTGACCAAAAACATAAAATATTTAAGAGATGGAGTGTCCACTATTATTCTTTTCTGGCATGTTACTTGTGATGTGACACATAAAGTAGGAAAATTTATTTATCCTCAGTATTATTATACTTGTGACTTGTTATCCAATTTAAAGCCATATTTTGATATTTTGTTATCAATTCACAATACAGAGGAATACATAGATATTGGTATTTTGGAAATACCACCTATTTTTACGAGAGAGTGGAATAGGGCCAGGGATTATACCCACTGGGAATGTATTAACGACACTGATTTACACTGTCAGATTGTTGAAGTGAATGATATAATCAGGTTTTATAATACTAAACTAAATTTCAACTCCCCACGATTTGTATGCGACTTTCAACATAGGCGCAGAAACAAGAAAAAGGGTTCTGGATCAATAACAACAACCAAGGATAGTTTTAATCATGTTCTTTTAAAGGATGGTGTTCATCCTATTGGAATTGTCGCCCAAAAGTGGCTTTTAAAAATTTTTTCTTCTATATCAAGTCAGTGATTCTTCTTGGCTATTTCTACAGCCTTATAAAGGTACTTGTCATCCCATTTGTAAAATTACCTCTATTTTTTCCCAAAAAGTCAATTTATTTCCCAAAAGGAAGTCATACATTCCTCCGTGGTTCCCATATTTATAAAAGCAACTTATTAGTATTTATAGGCACAAGCAGTTTAATTTTTTTCAACAAAAATCCACGCTTAGTTGCTAGGGTTACCGTTTTGGCATATTGTTTAGAACTACATAAAAATTGGGTGTTGGTATTACTCCATGTAGTTCTGTTGTGCTGTGACTGTGGTCTTTGCTCAGCTGGTTAAGTTGAGTGACGCCTTCCCCGTCCGATTTCATGATTCTTTTTTAAATTCTTGAAAGATAGAATAATTTTTTTCATCTTTGAATTAAAAATCAAACTTGTTATGAATTCTTATATGAAATAGTGATATTATTCCATTGTGTCACTGGTGTCATATTTTCATTTACATACATTATTTATTAACATGGTATAAGAAATAGTATTCTCAATTTCAGAATGCTAATACTGAACGATATCCAATTGTCGGTCTACATGTCAATCAAATTAGTCATGTTACAAAAACTTAAAAATAAACAGATTAATGCCGCTATTACTTAACATTTTCCCAAATCAGTATGTTTGGGCAATATTCAGATTTCTCATGTACTCTTTCTTGTACCTTTCATGCAATGCTGAGTGCTGCCTTCCCTGTCCCTTGAATTATATCTTGTTGGAAACATTGTTAGAGACTGGTTGTTTTAAGTGCTTTAAGTAGTCTTTCTATCAAATTTTACCTGTGCTGAATCTATATCACAACTAGCTTGATTGTAAATCCATTAAAAAACTCCACATTTAGTCACATATAGGCTGTATTAAATTTCAGCTTGTTTCTATTGACACACCATTACATGTAAATTTGATTATTTATCATATTACATTTGTGAATATCAGATTGACTGCAAGATATGATGTTTAAACATTTTTAGTAGTCTGTTTTTTTTTGTAACGGGTTAGTTTAGTTTATACCTCACATTGTGACAACTGCAATATAATGTTAAAATGGCATCACTTTATCTCCTAAATGAAGTCCTTATATCCCGTAAACGAAGTTAATTTTGGTGTTGTTTATTTAAAAATATTTATCAGAGTGTGTTTTCAATAGAAAAACCTAAATTTCCTGTTATTATTGCCATGTAAAAGTTATGAATCTGTCACATGTTCAATGAGTTATTCTTTATATGATCTGTAATATTAAAGTCCTAACTATGGCTCACCTATTGTCATTCTCTCCTCTGTAATGTGAATTTTTACATTTATCATGTAAGTACATAGTGTGCATTTTTATCTAAACAATACTGTTTTGCAAACATCTCTTATTATTCCTTATCTTGACACTGGATCATAGTTGATGACAACCCGGCAACCTGTATTATTGTGTATTGGTACTAGATATAAAATCACTTCTGATATATGTTCACATTGCAATCTTGTTTATTAAATAATTGCTATAATTACTTTATAAAAGTCATATACACTGATGTAGAGTAGAGTGTTGTTCAATGTTTCTCTACTCTTCACTTATTACACTTTGAGGGGTGCATGCAATACTGTTGTAAGTCCTTCTTTATCTATATGCTGTAACTACCGTCTTGCGGGCACCACTCGACTTGTGAAGTTATTGTTGCTCAGCTATTCCTCTTGAATCCACTATTCAGATGGACTTTAGTAGTGCTTTTCCACTAGTCTCATGTATTGTTGGAGATGTCGTTGCTGTCCATCTGTACTCCAATACTTACTTTTTCTGGAAGAGAAATTTGTTCCATTTGACTCCATTATTCATTTACTCTTGTATAGAAATTTGTTCCACATTACTCCACTTCACACTTTCTGTTAGCGACATTTGTTCCATTCTACTCCACAATCAACAATCACTCCACTATCAACAATCACTGGTGGAGACATTTGTTCCATTCTACTCCACTTTCAATAATCACTGGTGGAGACATTTTTTCCATTCTACTCCACTTTCAATAATCACTGGTGGAGACATTTTTTCCATTCTATTCCACTTTCAATAATCACTGGTGGAGACATTTGTTCCATTCTACTCCGCTTTCAATAGTCACTGATGGAGACATTTGTTCCATTCTACTCCACAATCAACAATCACTCACACTGGCGGAGACATTTGTTCCATTCTACTCCACAATCAACAATCACTCCACTATCAACAATCACTGGTGGAGACATTTGTTCCATTCTGCTCCACTTTCAATAATCACTGGTGGAGACATTTGTTCCATTCTACTCCACTTTCAAAAATCACTGGTGGAGACATTTGTTCCATTCTACTCCACTTTCAATAATTACTGGTGTAGACATTTGTTCCATTCTACTCCACTTTCAACAATCACTTACACTGGCGGAGACATTTGTTCCATTCTACTCCACTTTCCACATACATTGGTGGAGATATTTTGTCCATTTTACTCCATTTTTCTCATACATTGTTTATGACATTTGTTCCATTTTACTCCACTATCAACATACATAAAACTGTCATTGTCGGTGACATTTGTTCCATTTCGCTCCACTTTCCACATACATTGTTGGTGACATTTGTTCCATTTCGCTCCACTTTCCACATACATTGTTGGTGACATTTGTTCCATTTTTCTCCACTATGTACATACATTGTTGTTGACATTTCGATGGCTTAGAATTAGAATGTCGTAAGTGCCACTTGCGCCCTTTTATGATTCATACATATTAAGAATAAGCATCACAAGGCGCTTCTTATGGGCCCATTTTCATAAAAATCTGAACTTGCCATGTTGACCGAAATAAAGCTGTAAAAGTTTGTTTTACCATAAGTAAAGAGTAAATGTCAGACAGTTTTCTGTGTTTTCTCAAAATATCGATTTGGTAGTTACGACCTTCTAATACTAAGCCATCGATTTGTTCCATTTCACCCACTTTCCTCATACATTGGTGGAGACATTCGTTCCATTCCACTCCACTTTCCACATACATTGTTGTAGATATCTGGTCCATTCTACTCCTCTTTCTACATCCACTGGGGGAGATATTGATGTTGTTAAATTTGACTCCGCTATTCACTAGTGATGTTACTATTACAGTACACTCACCTCATGATATGATATGTACCGTTAATCTTTCTAACGGTTCGGTATATTTTGTGTGATACAATATTCTCTAACAGCAGCTCAAAAAACTTTAATTTTTAAGTGACAATGAATTTGTTGCTTCTATAAGAGCAAGTTAGATGTGCCTATCAGCTATTTTAAATGTAGTTCAAATTTTCGACAATATGAAGCATATCTTAAATACAATTAAAACGAGTGATACATGGTAATTGTACCTAATGAGTTTGCTGACAGATATTTTCATTGAATGTTACTACACTATTCACATATACTGGTAGAGATGGATATTGATATGGTTAAATTTTACTCCACTATTCACATACACTCTGATGTGGTTGAATTTTTCTCTACTACTTGTTATTCACATACTGTGATTCTCAGTTCACATCACTATAAATTGTTATTTTCTTTTTGATATT
Source organism: Spisula subtruncata (assembly GCA_963678985.1). NCBI lineage: Eukaryota > Metazoa > Mollusca > Bivalvia > Venerida > Mactridae > Spisula > Spisula subtruncata. The sequence goes on along the minus strand of OY787670.1, from coordinate 19,593,906 downwards.
TAAATGAAAATTGCATAAAAAAAAAATGATGTTAATTTATTTTAAATTGTTACTATGTGTCTCTGTTTGTCATAAATTTGAGTGCTTTGTTATTAACAAAGTTGCCTGCTACTTTTCATGTATTATGCATTTTTTACATTTTTGTCTCATAGTCAAAAATGTCCAAAATCCGGCTACAATGAGTTGGATGGAATCCAATGATACCCCTGCCAATAGAGCAGATAATACTCCATGTAAACTTGTTGACATATTGTTATTATTAACATTGTGTAATTTTTTAACAAATCAAGGTGCACTTCGGTATTCATTTTAGCTCTCAAGTCAAGAATTGACTATTTGAGCTTTTGTGATCTCTCTTTGTCAGTGAGTTATGTCAATGATCAAACTATGACTCTAATTTAGAGATATAGATAACGAATTTCATAATTATGTACTAACGATGATTTTAGTCGGTATGATTCGCTTTTAAACTTTTAGCTCGAGGACTTTCAGTTTTTGGTATTTTCTTCATAGAAAATTGTCAGTAATTGAGATATTTAATGAAGAATTCCCCTTTTGCTCAATTTCTATGTTTGCCTGACTAATTTCAAAATTCCCTGACTTTTCCATGACCTTGAAAAAAGTTTTTTCCTGACTTCCCTGACCGTGGATAACCTGTCAATTGTTATACACTAGTTCATTGTCATATGTACTTTAGAAGACATATTGTGTTCGCTACTGGTTTTATCTTGCTCAAAGCATTATATTGAAAAAACTAGGTTATCTTTGATTTATATAAAATAAAAATGGTCATGAGAGGTTAGTTACTTAATCAAATTAAATAACGTGACTGTGTTCAGTGAATTAATGTAGGATGGGAAAACCATGTATGTCTCCTGCATCAGTAGAAGCTATAAATACATAAACACTGTCTGTGCAACAAAGTTTTGCATTACCAAAAATGAATTATTACACATTCATATATAATAAGTGAGTTGTGTGGGTCACAACAAGTGATAATTGTTCATAATTATACATTAAATAAATATTCCCACATCATATAGTGTATGGTAAAAAAGCTTGTCTCAACATAATGCCATATAGATCATTTGTGAGCAACTTTGACTGCACATTTGCAATTTTTTTAGTCTTTTTTTACTTTTCATGGTTTTACTTCGGTCTATTACTACAATAGTTTATTTTGATTGACAATAAGTTTATTTTGATTTTTCAACAATCTTAATAGATAGATCGAAGTCCCTACTTACTACATGTGACTAATACTAGTACACTCAGATGAGCGTTGTAGCGAAACCTTGCATTGAAATCACCATTATGTTTACATGGAGGGGGACCGGAAAGCGTGGACATTTTTTGTACCTTTTTGTCATTGTGTTTATAATGATGTATTTGTTGTATGTCAAGATGTTGTAAACTTACTTTTTCCTTATTCGAGTTGTTTTATAACTTATTATTATTATTTTAATAAGGGTCTTTTCAGATTTACCATAGGACAATTTTCAATGTTAAGCCAAGTATTGGCGAAGTAGAGCAATTAAACCGCTTTAATCAGGGTGGCAACAGACTATGGAAAATAGAGAAATGCCCAAATAAATTCCCTGCATGGACAACTAGGGAATTTCTAAATATTTTTGACATGGACAATGTGAAAGTGTTTTTTAAAGAAAAGAGACATGAGTGAATTTGCCACTTAGTAAAACATGTCTCAGGCTCTCATTTTAGCTCGAATTTTCGAAGAAAAGAAAGAGATATTGTCAAAGACTGGTAATCAGCAATAATTGGCATTGGTTAAGTTATAAATTATTAAGGTCAATTTATGGAAAAATACAAGATTTGTCAACTTCAAATGTACATGCGCCTCAATGCCATCTACTTTCATGTCACTAGGTCAAGTCCAAGATTGCAACTCCAATGGTGTCAACAAGTTTGAAAGCTTTGTAGCAAGCCATATTAATGCTGGAAGAAACAGTCAATTTGGGTTAACCAGGCCGGATGGAAGAACAGACAGGTGAATCACTATATATGCCTCCTGATCTATTGATACGGGGGCATAAAAATGAGATTCAGATCTTCAAGCAGGTAAAATAGACTATTACAATTGGGCGTTAATTTGTGGAATTCCCATTTCAGGTAATAAATTAAAAGGTCAAAATAAATGTTCTATGGGAATTGATTTTGTGGAATTGTTCATAATATACATAATCATTGTTTGAAAATTGTAAAATACATGGTGTACTTAATACGAAAATTATGCTATAGATATGTGCTAGACACATCACTTCCACATACTTTGTAATATCCTTCTTGATGACTGTAGTACGATTTATTACCATTAATAATGTTTACTTGGAACTTGGAAGTCTGTGATTGTAACTGATAAATTGTATGAAGAAAAGAAAAAAATCTGCATAAAATTATCTTGATGACTTGTATGCCTGAAAAAGTAAGTACACTATATATTTAATATATAATATGGGCAAGTAATAAAATCTTACCATCATGTAAATGATGAAGCTAATCTGATGCTGAAAGATATTCACATAGAAATTACAAAGATATGGTCCATGGTACCTGGTCCCCCTCAATACAATGCATGACAAAGTTTTTGTCATTAATACACTCAGAATTTGAAAACACAACATGTATATTGAGATCTTTTAGAGGTCCATACTTTTTTTAAATAATTACTACAGATAAGACATAAAAAGTATCCCATTTTTTTACATCTTTGGCAATCTATGCATCATGCCGATTCAGGATTGACTTCCAAAGAAAGGATTTTTACATAACATTTCTCTCTGCTTAATAATTTGTATTGGCAAAATAGATTATTATAATAAAAAATCGAATGAAATACTAATGGAAGCTTTCAGAATTAATCAGACAGTTTAGGAGCCAAAAACTCTTACTACACCAATTTAACAAAATATTTTATTTAAGCTAGAGCAATTGAATTTTCAAAGATTGCCAGTTTCACTTTCAAGTATTTTTCAAAACCATTGTGAAATTGTTTCTGCTTTGATAAACTCTCAGACATCAAAAAAACAAGTAGGATTTGGAACTACAGTGGAACTCAGTTTAATATAACGAAATTCTGGGTGCCAAGAAATTATGTTCGCTATATCCGATGCTAAACATTGTTTAGATATTATAAACAGAGTTCTATTCCATACCTTACTGGGAATATATCAATCCTTATTCTGTGTGAAGTAATTCATTATCTGGGCAGTTCGACAAGGTATGCATATATTATAAGTCCAGTAATTAGCTAGTTCTAAGCCAGAGCCGTAAAACAAATAAAACAATTTATTAAGTAATAATGGCGATTGTGACATGGTTGTTGATTGTCAAACGTATTTCATACTAATTTTTAGTTTCATTGTTTGCATCTACATCTACCAAAGTTGATAACACCGATTTTATGTTTTCATAAGCGGGAAGTATCACGACGCTCGACTTGTAATACAAACACAAATCTGAAATACCGACACTGCACGATTTGCTTGCGGAAATTGATATATTCAACACAAGAACCTTCTTGCATAAAGGTCAGGTTCAGGTCAAAATAGCCAAGCTATAGCACATTGTTATTTTCATGCCTAGGATTTTAAGCCAAAGTAAATATATTTGATGTGTTTTCAAATTCCATATGTATAGCGCTTTTTGTATCAAGTATTATCTGTTGAAACACAGGGGTGTCATTGGTTGCCAACCAACTCTTTGTTGCCAGATTTTGGATGATGTATTGTAACATTATTGATCAAACAAGATAAAAGGGCAAATGACATTGAAAGATGCATGCATATAACAATTTGCACACATGGCCTCTCTGTGATAGGGTACTGCAGTCAGTCACTCCTACGGTGAAAGAACCTGTATACAGTTATTGAATATATACATGAATCATGAAAAGAGTGGAAAAACGAGAGCATATGAAATGAACGGTGATAATATTAGTGATTTTTAAATGAATTTAACCTGAAGCCCGGAAAAACTGAATGATGGAAGCCCAGTTCAATTTTAGTATGCCACGATTCAATGAATTTGTCTACTCAATAACTTCCTCATGGTCAACATCTGACTGGGAATCACTGACATCTTGGATAGTGATTCCTCTGTTAAGACGGTCAGCAATTTGAAGGACTGTTTCATAAAGTTCTTTTCGACTTTTATTAAGTTCAAGAAAAACACTTGACAATATACCTGAATAACCTTTTAATGTATAGTCCTGATTGCCATTAAACGGCCGCAGAGTCCTTAATCGGACCAATACACAATTCATATCATCCAACTGATCTCGCGGCTTGTGTGTACTTGCAATATCCTTGCAACCTAACTCTTCATCAAGGTTTGCAACAACCTGAGCCATGACAACTTTTGCTCTTGACATTTTTACTATCAGGTTTTCTGTTTTATTGGCACCAAGGCCTCTGATCAAATCTTTCAGCTCTTTCACCTGGTTCTCTTTCTGCATATCAGCAGCTTTATTTTTTCCCAACCTTCCTTTTGGATTTACAAAGGACGAAACTCTTACTTGTAATGCAAGTTTAGGTGGCAGTATATGCTCCGTTTTCAAAATGAAATCAATACACTCGACCATGTATTTAGACAAGGAAGAATGTTTGTAAAAAATGGGGATCATGATTTTAAGCATATTGCTAGTTCGAAAAATGTCCCCTTCTGAAATAGCATCTTTGAAATTCAATAATATGAAATAGTATTGTAGAAAATTTTGTATGTAATTTTTCAAATCATGTTTGGTTATTGATTTCACTTCCAAAACTGAGCTAAATACTGGGACCTTTACAGTTTCCTTTTCCAGTGAACTTAGTGGAACCATTAATGTAGCCATGCGTTCTTCACTTTGAACTTTTATGTGAGCGTAGTTATCGACAAGTGGCACTGATGTAGCCTGACCATCAACCAGGATGTTGACTGTAGTCTAAAAATAAAGTGATAAATTGTAATTCATTTACCATATTTGTTAGAAAGTAGCTGTGGTCTAAGGGATATGGTGTGCCCATTGAGATCTAGAGGTCTGGGTTTCAATCTCCACCTGCTTACTAGTACCTGTTTAATTACAAAAATAAAACCAATATCGATCCATTTCACCAATGTTTATGATAAGATAAATGCCAACATACTATGACTGCAACTGAAGATGAACAATTGCCTTTTGACTAAAAAAGCAGTTCTAATGTTGTTATCGTACACAGTCTGCTGAATGGACACATAAAACTAGACTTTTACTATGTCAATGTTATAATGCACAATACTATTGATGTAGATGTTTCTGTAAAATTTCAACAAATCATTCATGGCTTACTCATCATTTCATTTTTTAGATGCGACTCGACACTTACTAGTACTACATTCAATGAAAGAAATAGGAACACGTTCTCTTCTGCAGCTAATTTGTTTCACCAAATTGTTCAGTAAGGGTTACAAGTATAACAGGCAATCAGGCAAACATGCGTCAACATGTATAGGTGCCACATTAGCCAATCCTTAAGACCATTCAAATAAAAATATTCATTTACCTCATCAAAGTTTAATGGTCCTTCAATGGTAGACAAAAATCCATCCATTACTTCATCAAACTCATCCATTCTCTTCTGCCTATGGCATCCTGTTATATTTTCTGCAGGCTTGTGTCTTGTTGGTGCACTTTGTAAGTCAGACATGCCAAAATGCTCCATGGCCGCTTCCAAAACATACGCATCACCACAGAATTCTACAAATTCATCATGTGCATGGAACCGCGACTTAACATTTCCATTCACACTGGTACGCTGAGTCATTATTTGAAGGTTTCTTAGTGTTCCTTGGTCACGACCAGTGCCCTCTTTCATGAATTTCTTCACAGTTTTCTAAAATTGGCAAACATCTTGTTATCTAACAGAAAGACAATAGATGCTTTTATCACATGACTTTCCTTGTATCCAGGTTAGTATAGCCAGTACATGTAAAGTTATACATACCACGTGTAGTATAAGGTATTGAGTTTTTCAATAAATCAATGCGTATTTAGCGTTTTTATTGTTGCCAGAGGCTGGCTTAATAAAATTTCCACAACTTGTTTAATATAAATTTATATCAATTGACAACGAGTGATAGATCCTCTATTTAAATTTAAGTTGTTTAATTAAGCCTATTTAGAATAAATCAGTAGTATTTCTTTATAAATACCAATGCAAGAGGTTGAACATTAAAATATCAACTAAAGACGGGTTTGAGCTGAAGAAATCGGTTGGTGAGCTACTAGCAACTTAAATAAATGGTTATTGTAAGCCCACATCTTGAACGCCCCATGCAATCAGGGAAGGGTTTTGTGAAGGTACTGCATGCATGAGTCAAAGTTGCATGACCACTTCAACAGGAATATCATTACCGTATTAGAAGAATTTCCTTGCATATTGAATTGGTACATCCACCTAAATGTATTATACATATTTAAAGGAGTCAGGACAGATAATTACATATAAGGAGTATAGTTAAGGTCAAATTAAATAGATACACTGAAAGTATATTCAAGTCAGCTTTGCATGTAGCTATCAGTGAAACAAGTTTATGTGTAGAGCAATACAATTATTACAAAATAAAATTAAAAAATTAACAACCTCCAAAAAGTCCATATGAGTGTGGAACATTTCTATTAGTACTGGGTATAGGTTATCAAACCTCTCTTCCACTGTATGTGCACCCATGCGAAGTGCTTTGGCTCCATCCAAGCGAACTCTTGTCAGCTGGTCACCACCAACAGGAATTTGTAACTGATCAAAATCATCAGCTACAAATAAATAAAAATATTTTACTACAAAAAGGCAAACAATTGAGATTTCCATTCTAGTTTGAATCCAAATACCACAAATCACCATACCAGCATCATTAATTTGTATTATAAATACGAAAAGAATGGTACAGGAAAGTAGTTTCTGGAATTATATGTACTTGTTTCAACTAAGTTTAAAATAGAAACTGCAGTAAATTTAAAAGTTAAATGGATTTCCTCTTACACAGTCAAAGCTTGCAACTAAACACACGTAAAATGTGATTACATTCATCTACTGTCTAAAAGAACATAATTATATTCATCATTTCAGAGTTAACATTGTAACCATTCTTTTAGCATGGACTCCATTAGTGCTGGTGAATAACTATGGCGAATTTCAAGTGGACACATTTGATAGTGTTTGATGAAATTCTGGAACATTAAACTTATCCAATGCACACATAGACAATCACATCACGACTAAAGCTAAAAGTTTTCACTAAGAATTATTTATATAAAAATTCGAATATCACCTGCCAAGTGCAGAAAAAAGTATTGAATACTTGAGATATATATGCAATTATTACCTCTTCCAGCTTTCCGATACCAAGTAGAAAACTGCTCTTCGTACATTTCCATAATGTCAATACAATCTTCATATTTCATCTCATTCTTAAGGATGATGGGCATGCAGTTTGAAGTTGTCTTTCTGCTTACTATTTCTTGCAGATGGTTGTATATGTGGTTAGGGATAACCATATCCATCCATTTTAAGTGTGGCATGTACTTAACCAATTTTCTTGCTACAAGAATTTTAATGTCATTTCTGAAAACATTGACATTAGGAGAAAACAATTTCATATCAAGTGGCATTTCATTGCTATGTGACTCAACATATTCCTTGATCCATGTATTACGTTGAAAGTCTTCCTCGGTGATCCTAAAGGGAGTCCAATCACTAGCAAAAAAGTGATAGTCTTTGCTACGATTTAACATTCTTATATCATTGGTATGGACAAAAACATCCACATTATCCCCATTCAACTTTCCATCATGTCCACTGGCAATTGATGCTATTATCTGCTCCTCACACTTGTCACTCATACTATTTAAAATATTTGTCTTACTAGCTGGTGACATAGTAATGTGTAGCTTGTTCAATCTAGCCAACAACTGAAAACATTGAAATACATTATTGATAACTATGTGATATGTGATATAACTGTGTAATTTCATAATTTGGTAGGTCAGGTAACAATTGCCTCCATATTTTTCACATTACAATTTACTATATACTAAATGAAGTTATCATAAGTAATGTTATATTTCAAGAGATTGGAAATTGCTATGCATAGCTGACTGACCCACCTCTATGTACAGTTTGAAGATCCTATGCCGAAGCAATCTTGAGTCATTGAACTTTAACATTTGGTCTACAGAGCAAAAAACAGACTGACAGACATGAACAAAGCAATGAATATACCCCTCATCAAAGCTGCGGAGGGTGACATAATTACAGTTAACTCCAACAATTGTCATAGATATTATGCTTTTCTTGAATTAAAATAGTAATTAAAATGAACATTCAATCTTACAGCATGAAATGACAATTTATTCTTCATTTATCAATGTATAACATGTAATACCAAATAGATGTATAAAATGAAAGTACCTTGTTGTCTGCATGACAATTGATTGTAAGCACAGTCAGCAGTTTTTGTATGGCAGAGATCTTCCTATTTCTGCTGTTTAACAGCATGGCATAAATCATGGTGACTGTCGCTTTCTTATTACCAGTTTCACCAACTACCGCATTCAGCAGGTCGTACAATAATGGTACGTTTAAAGAAAGTTCATATTCAGCATCTTCAAACAACTTCTCTTCACATAGTGAATGCATATTTTTGGTTGAGAGGACACTGGTGTTATTGGTGGACAACACAGACAAAGCCTTGCTTACATCGGTTATCATCTCTTTCATACTATTCTTATGTTTTAAATCACTTGCTTTTACAACTTTTGATACCAAGTTTGTGCTTTCTACAACAAAACAAACATACAGCCTTAACATAATATTATAGATCACATGAGTAAAATTTTACTATAATTATATATTCTATTATATGAAAGCGACTTATGCTTAAAAATTTTATTCACCAGTGTAGATATAAAATAAAACAAGAGTGCCATGATGGCCCCATATCGCTCATCTGATTATAAAGGAAGCCCCGCACAGTTTTCACCGACGGGAATAATTTAAACAATCTTGGTAGAAAACAACTAGATGATGCTACATACCATATATAAAGCTTTAGGCATTGTACAATTTGTAGTTTTAGACAATATGATTTTTGTGTGTTTCCCTATATTTTAAGTCTATGTAAAAATGTTCACCACAGGGTCATAATTTAAGCAATTACTAAATCACCCAATGCCACGTACATTCTGGCAAAATTTCATCAAATATGGCCAAACAGTTTAAGAGGAGATGTCGATTGAAAGTTAGGACGGACCGCGGACGTACAGACGGACGACAGACAGTGAGTGATCACGATAAGCTAAAAAACCACAGCATACCTTTTAATTAACTTCAGTAAACAGTAAACATCATTGTCTAAATCATTATAATAAGATTGACTGTGGATGTACACTTATGAAACTACCCGAAATATTTTCAATGTACCATAATGATAGTAAAAATAACAACTTACGGTTAAATGTAATAACTCCAAACCACAATACCAGAACTACTATGAACATAACATGATTGTTGCAATGATTGGTGCAAACAGGGGTATATGGATAGTTTCATGCCAATGATATCCTGGTTTAATACACAGTATACCAAATACATGAAACCCGTACGACCCAAACAAATCCTCCAAAATTCAATTCTAATGGTGATTTAAGTCTTGAAGAACATTTCTATCAGCCAATCAGCTACTAAGTGTGCTACCATGTTTCCATTAAAAAGTGGTTTAATGCTGAAAAGCTGAAGAAATTAAGGAAAAATTCCATTAAGGCATTGCATATTTTTAGAATTTTGAATATTTATTTTGCTGGGTTGAAATAAAAACACAAACAATACAAATTGATCATGGTCCAAATCTATACATTTGTCTATATCTTTGTACATATTAAAAAAACGAAAGAAGTTCATACGAAAAGAAATCAACACAAAAATGCCAATGTTAGCAATTTATTGTATTATCTATGAGCTTTTGAAGCATAGTCTATCTGATTTTGTTTAGCTGAGTATGAATTCAATAGACTTAAATGTGTGGTATCAACAAAAAGATTCTTCCATGCAGTGTATACATACATGTATGGTTTCTACTTGATGAATGAATGATAAAGTTGGACCATTTCAAGTTGTAATTCATACAGAACAGCTATGTTGCAATGCATTATATTTCGATAACATACTGCAACAGGCTTCAACACTTTTAAACATAATCATGAATGCACAGGGGTTGAGCATTAAACCATAGCGAACAGATTATTGCAAAAATAAGAATATATACATGAACAATAAATTGTTCACAATTCATAAACAATATGATCAACTCTACAGGAGAACTGTGGCATACATAATAATGATTTGTTTATTTCTCTGGATAATAATAAGTCTCAAGGAGAAAACATGTGTATTTTAGTGTTTTCCAATACTGATATTTGTTATTATTATTTACACCCGCTGTTTGTGTACAGATGTACGGACCTATTATCATCAAAACTTTGTTTGATGCAACAGTTATGGCTATTTCATAAACCAGTACTTGTTACAAATACTTTTTTATTCTTTTAAACAAAAGGTTATCTTCATTTATAAGTTCCTTAATCCATATATATAATTGCTTGATCTAAAACAGCCTGATTAGCAAAAATGGAATGAAAGCAACTGCTTTCCTGTTGACTGGCTCATGTGTATATTGTATTATGTTTTCATTCAATGTCATTGGCTGAAATACTTTACTTCCATACATCATGTTAAAGCTTACCTGGTCAATTATCTAAATGTTTCATTTCTGTTAAAGGCTTAGGGAAAAGCCTCAAGGAGTCTAAAATGCATTCGGTATATCTAAAGAGATTTTACCCTGACATTAAGAAGGAAGTAAAATTTAACAGCTGTGATTAGTTTCCATCATTTGATTATGAACAATAGAATACTGATAATAAACATATACTGCATTGACATTAATACAGCAAATTACTTACCTGAATATGAATGAAGGTTATTTGCAAATAACGCTTTTTTAGTCTTTGTCAAACCAACAATTGATCGTCCATTACATGGTGTTGCTATAGTTTATACACATATCAACATAATACAATAACTTTCATGTATATAAAACAATAGGATCTTATTTCTTGTTATTTCAATCACAATGTCTGTCTGTACAATATATCATAAACAGTTTTATTTAAATATTTAAATCAACCTTACATATCATTTAGTATTGTACAAATCATAACAAGCAAAAAGTAGTCTTAAAGGTTCTCAACTTTTTACTGAATATATACTGAATTTCTGTTTATGTTAAATTAAAATAAATTCAAAGAACTTCTCCTGTCAAGAATGTAAAATTGTAGAGTATTGGAATTAAAGGATACAGTTACAGTATACACAATCAAACTGTTTTACCTGAATATTGATGCTCATCAGCCACTGAATTCTGATTCTCACTATGTGAAGTTTCTGGTTTCTGTAAAACTGTTTAACAAGCATGTCAGTATATACATATATATTTCTATTTTTTAAATTACTTAACTTACATGTATAATTATACATAATAAAGTATGAAGACTTTAAGTGAACCAGGGGTTTCAATAGACTTGAAAAAACGAGAGTCCAAGGACTCTTCCCTCAAAATTATGTAAGAGGGTTCCTCAAATTACAATAGATTTTGCTCACCTGTTGTATACACCTATGTTAAACTAAGAAATCATTACACCTTCTAAGAAGACAGACAAGACGAAATTGCTACATAACAAATATCAAAGCTGTATTTCGTAGTTTCATGAACTTCGATTTTTGTTTATATGTATAAGTTATAACACAACATTATAAATATAAGTACACTACTAATGAACATTTAATTTGGAAATGTAGCCAGTTGACAATCATTTAGTATAAGTATCTATATCAATTGGCTTCTTCATTGCATTTTATATATAGCTTGCCCACATTGACACAAGCCTAACCTATTGATTAGCATAATTCAACAGTCTATATATTGTCTACGTTTACAACACCGAGTGTATGTTTTCATAATCGGGGAGTATCACAAAGACGCTCGAGATGTAATGCAAACAAAAACTTGAAATACCGATATTGCACGACTTTGCTTGCGAAAATTGATATATTCAAATCAAGAACTGTGTAATATAGTCTTGCATAAAGGTCAGGCTCAGGTCAATATAGCCAAGCTGTACATAATTGTTACCAGTACACTAACCAATACACAAAGAAAGACATGTGCTAAAATATGAATAAGACAAAATTATATATAAATTATTAAACATTCTTACTTGACTCATTTTCTTCTCTTAGAATGGTTGTCTGTAAGACTGGTTTGAACCTTTTTGTTGGTTGAGGCTCTGGCGTCAATGTATGCTTCTTATTTCTCACATTAGAAATCACCAAACTTAAATGATTGTATTAAATAAGGTGTTACTTCAAGAATGAGATATCTTATTCGTTTACCGAAAATTTCAAACACATCGACAAATCCTTCAACTATCCATTTCTTCAATCAAACACAAATTTTAAGTTAAACTGGTCAATAACTATATGATACTTCATTTATATACAATGGAAGTGATTACAAATAAATGTTAATCATATCTCACATTGATAGTCTATTGAAGCATTATAATATTTTATCCTGATAATATTTATCATGACATCAATTTGTTATATAGATTCCAAACAAGCTAGGGTAAGGCATCCTGATCCAGATTCATCATAGCTATAGTGTGCCCTGTATAACATGAAAGGCGGCGAAATTTGGAATGATCTATAAAGGTCAATTATTAAAGTAAGCACGATTTATCAGTGTTATTTCATTCGAAATTGACCGTATGTGTTTATCTAAGCAACCAATTTTACAACAGTAGGCTAACAAATTTGTCATTAGGAGGCCAATTTGACTGCCTCAAATGATATTGAGGCCGTCTCAAATTTATCCCCAGCTGCCTCCCATCTTCAGTTCTCATGCATCTTAGCCTCCTCAAATGTACAAAAAACCTCCTACATGAAATCCTAGTGAAAACCCTGGGCTAAACCTGTGAATGTTTATCAGTTTATAACATCACATTATCACATTATCCTGGGCACACTTTGACTTCATTGATTGAATATGTGATTGTCAGACCTAAACTAATTATTATTGGAAAGTGACTTTGTAAATTGTATTTAAAATTGAAATTTTATAAGAAACGTCACAGAAAGTGAGAAATTTAATAACTCCACGCCCATGGAGGTCCATAGACTCCTTGCCACGTTAGGTCTCAAAAAGCAACAAAATCACACAAAGATAACAGGCTCCTTTATTCTCATAACCTCACCAATACATGCTTTAATAGATAAAGGCAGTGAGTATGTATGTGTCTATTTGTAAACAAAACCTAAAATTATGACACTTACTCTCTGAAAGACTCGAAATTTTCAAACTTTCTCCAGCAATTCCTACATATACATTCAATTATGTTATCATCGAAGTATTGGTTGATTAATTTTTGTTTACTTCGGTGAATACGATCTGTTAGATTGTAATTCTCGCCATTCTCTTTCACACAGCAACAACAAACGCCGGTAGATGTTGCGGCCGCCATCTTGGAACTACTTTCATTCCATAGTATATCCGAGGTTATTTACGATTAGTCATATGGCCGAGGTTGTCCGATTGACATCCGTTTTGTACTGTTAGAATTCCATTCTTTAGCGAAAGTTTACGTAAAAGTAGGTTAAGCTCTGGCATTTTGGAATTTCACTGGTGGGGAATTTTAATTTCGAGGGGAATTTTCGGAGGAAGGGGAATTTTTTTCTGAGGGGAAGGGGCCGTTAAACGGCGCCTGTTAAAGAAGGAAAAAAACCCATGATACTTAGACTGGTTTTGTATTCATATGCAAACACAACTGACCCAAACTCTATTGTCCAGATAAGAATATTCAAGTGACAAGGAGTATAACGGTAAAAATCTATTTGTACCTACAGCTTAGTGGAGATCCGGACTAGGTCTATTCAATTCGCTGGTTTAGAATGAGAAGGTCGTAACTACTACCTACGACGTTATAAGACTGACATACACCATAAGGCGGTTCTTACGAGCCTATCTTCATGAAAATCGGAACTTGTCATGTTGACGTACCAAACTATCGATTTTGCACTTACGGCCTTCTCATTAAGCCAGCGAATTACTTTGAATACAACAAAGGCGGACTATGTTTGTACATGTTTGTACATGTTTGTACATGTCCATAAACATGCCATTATTATAATATTTACTTATTACTAGATTCAAACAGCTAGTTCACCGGTAGACACCGTACAGAGGAAAACGCCCCCTACTTTGGACTATAACGAAAGTAAAGTAAAAGTGGTAATCGAATCCGGACGACGGTAAGTTTTTTTTGTTCTGTACATATCTATGCGATCGATTTTTTAATCATTTTGAATTTCGCAACGCTCGATAAAATTAAAAGCTATATAAAGTTTGGTTAAGCATTTTTGCTAGCGTATGTAACTGAAATATAATTAATAATCAATTTTGAACATAAAATTGTGAAATTGATTGTTAAACATTCGTACCATATATATAGACGACAGACGCATCGTGCAAAATCGCGACATTTCCCGATGATGTAATTTCGTCATGGTATAAGTCAAAGGGTAAGGATTTGTCAAAAAATACCTTTTTGGGGATCAAAGTTTCAAATAAGGCGTTTTTTTGTAAAAAAATCGCATACATTTTTCATGATTCCTCCCTAAATAATTCACGGTTTTGCTCAAAATTTTGTGTACTGATACCCCTTTTAACTGCGAATAAATGTACACACTTTGTTTTGTTCAGACCCTGCAAAGGGAATATAAAAACAAGCAATACTTACTTCCGCGAGTTTTGCGTACATAAACACTGACAACTGTCTTCTAAGTGCCAACTGTTTTCTATGTTTCGGGTTGAACGGTGTGTTGTAGTATGCTAAAATAGTCCCTTTGAAAAATTGATTTATGTGTATTCAAGTATGGTTTTCGTGTGTAAACTGTGACCAAATTACATGATATCAAATATGACCTGTACGCTGTGTTTAATTGATATTTTTCTGAATTATCTTTCCCTGGCTGAAGACTGACAATGTATGTGTGCTTCGGTCGAGTCAGCTTTTGGAGCATGGAAAATAGCGTTGTCCTTCCAGAAGATCTGCAGTAGCTCGAAAACGAAACTATCGACATGTCATTTTCTCCAGCTTATTTTGGATGACTGTGATTGCTTTTTATGGAAAAGGCCACAGAAAATCACACAGAATGTTAGTGAAACGTAGGGAGAGATGCGAATTTGGGTCATTTTGCATTGATTTGAATGACAGAAAATTCACTGGTGTGACACCTTGTACGATCGACCAGGAACTATCTAAATCGATTATAATTACATTGTTCCTGGATCGACTTACCTGCGTGAATATGGCGTTATCAAGATGTCCGACGTTGTTGTTTTGTCATGACGTCAGTGAACGAACGTGAAGCTACGCGCAGATTAATGAAAATGTAACTAAATAGTCCCGATTTCACTGAATAATAAATTTTTGCCGTGGAGTGAGTAAAAGTTAATCCGGCTCGGCTGCGGAAACAATCGATTCGCCCTCGGCTCACCCGATAAATTCCCCTGCCTTGCCGGATAAACTTACTCACCCATTATAGGCTGGTAAACAAAATCTTGAGTAGCATCATGTCTCGGACTCATTGCAACAAAAATTCTTCATTGTTTTCGTAAACTACAATATATGTAGTAACACAGGAAAAAAGTTGCATTCACATTGTTGAGAAAATGACCTTTAGTTAAGGTCATATGAAATCATTTTAAAAAGCTCTGATCGTTACATGTTTTGGTCGTTTAGTACTTACCTTTGATACTATGGGTTATTTTTAAGCTGTTCTGTATACACCATGAACTTAAGATATGTTTTGACGCATTTTTTGGCCATTTTCTTCATACGATGCTAGAAACAATGCATTAATTATCCTTCTTGGGGGTGAACTTACCCCACCCACTTTTAGGACTATACTTAAATTTCGAAAAATAACAAAGACACACCATTTTGTTTCTTAGTTATTATTTATTTGATAATATCTTTTATTTGCCTTATTTATGACATATCAGATAGCACCCTTGTTATCCAGATAATCCTAAATGATTGGATAATCCAAAATGATGGATGTATGTTTTCGAAAACAACCTATTTTCGGCCAATTTCGCTAATTTGTAGTGATTTGTTAACGAAGATAGAATTGTTAGTAGCTTTCATGAAACTGAAACTATTTTACAGCAGTTTTGTGAATATGATTCACGCTATTTGTAGTGACCCATGTGTGAAAATGGATAACAGCCAAAATTGATCGAGGATAAGTCACAAAATTATTAACCTAAAAAATAACTGAAGCACCAAACTGTTAAGCAAATCTACCAACTGCGATATACCAGACACCGGATCTTGCAAGTAAATTTAACAAATAGCATTACTTTTCGCGACATTGGACTGGAAAAGAGTGTAAGTTCAGTCACGAGATCCACAAGACTGATTCCTTCAGGCCTCTTAAATGGTTTATGCATCTTCAGATTTTATCATGGTCATAAAATACATCAAACTATAACAGGTAGTGTTTAAGTGTTTAAATCCCTTGTAAAGAGCGACTGCTCACTATCAAGTAATGGTCATGATGCTGCATATGTCATTATGTGTCTGGAATTATTGCATTACTAAAGTATCATTGATTTTGAATTGAACAGTCTTTTAATGATGATCCAAAACAAACTTGCCCCAAAAGCATAAGAATGACGGAAGTACAGACAGATTCTAACTAAAACAAGTAACTGTGCAGATTATTGATTTTACTGTACTGCCAACTGCCAACTGTCATGTTTGTGTACGCAGTATAGCACTACATTATGCCTACCTAACTCATTTACTCGCAATACCCGGTGTACACGTGTCCAAAGTGTTAGTGTAACTGCACACCTATTCCTATTTTTAATGGTACCGAATTGGAGAAGTGAGTGTACTATATCATTTATATACGTGTATATTTAGTATATAACTTATTTGTTTTGCTGATTTAACATCAGTATTATCCCGACCTAAATGATTAGTCAGCAATGTATGTATATATTCCTTTGTATACGAATCAGTAGAAAATGATTAACACAATGAACATAACTCTGGATGATCTATGTCGTTATTAATATAAAATAGCTAAAATTTGAATGTTGTAATGGGGTAACTGAACTGTCTTCTGTAGGTTGCTTGCATCTCCTAGAAGCATGGTCTCAAAAGACGTGTATGTTGGTAGAACCTTCTGTGGTGCTTCCTCCAGATGTACAATTTATTGAATAGTGTCAGAAGATGACTCCATGTGATTCTGTCTTGTAAACAGTGTTCACAAATCACTGTTTTTAGATGGAATCTGATAGCTTGACTTTGTATATTAAATATGTGGCCTAGCATCTATTCAAACTCCTTAAGAATCTGGCCGTTTTAAGTTTTGACATGTTTGGCATTTCATGGAACCAGCAGTTGTGCTAGTGACCCTTCCAGAGTTGCATCTTGTACATAAACTACTAGTATGCCAAATACACGCGATGACATTGTGGAACATATGCAATTATGTATCACAATTCTTGTTTACCAATACTAGAATTACAAGAAATGTTTCCATTACAGATATAGTCTGTTCTGCAGTTAATGTGAATTAATTTTCTGCCCAGAAACATCATGTATATTTGATTGACTGTCAGTAAGGCTTGTTGCCTTTGTCTTGTCGATTTGGCAGTGCAGAACAAACAGCTATCTATCTGAAATGAATAAGTATGCCAAGTTTAAGATAACAATCGGCTAAATTCTACAATATAATCAATATAACTTATTCATTTTAGCGAAAATGATCACTTGGCCAAATTTACTTGATCATGACTTCTTTTGGAATTTCAACCAGACTTGTTCTTAATTTTCTCAAGTTTTCCATCCTTGAATTACTTACTGGTATTTTTTGTCGATAACATATTAGACTAAAAAGTCTTATATAGTGAGATCATTTGTCAAGTATTACTTGTACATGAACATATACACACCATAGTTATGTAGTGTAGAACTCTTTTAACTAGAATTGGATAGTTCCCTCATTATTGTTTCTTATTGTATCAACAATACCAGTGTATAATCAAGTTAGACCTATAACACATCACGAATACGGCGGACAATTAAAGTAGGGGGTAGGGGAAGGGGCGTGGATACAATCGACTGGTGCATTATATATCAGGTATATATCACTGCGGTATAACGTACACCGGATATTGCTAGCAATATGAGTAAAATTATTCATTTTCGCGACATTCTAGTGTTGACAAGGGTAAGTTCAGAGACGATTTTTAGTCTTTCTAAGTGTGTTTCATATATATTTTATACAAAAGTTGCTCTTCCATAATTTTTATAGTCCGTGCAACCAGTTAATTGCCAGGGATTTCTTACTAGGGTGATTAAAAAACCAAACTCGTATCGTTACTCACGCAAAAAGTAAGCTCGATCTGTCGAAATTAGATGTTTTTGTTTATATTCTTCACTTGAATCGAGCGAATTGTCATTCCTGTTACAAAGATTATATTGTAAATGTAGTATTCTAAACTAATCGCAAACGACGGTGCTTTGTGAGAATAAATACAGGTGTTAGTGTACAGAGTATTGCTATATAGTTGCTCACTGGTGTACGGAGTATTGATGTATCGTGTACAGAGTATTGCTTTTAAGTGCAGTGACAATTTGTCACACAAATTGAATAAATGCAAAGTATAATCAGTATTATTTGGTAAAAATAACTCATATTGTATATATCTGTAGCTATTTCGATTGCTAGGCATGGGCTGCATGAAGCAATGAATGTAACAAGCTAATCCTAGCTCCAAGACCTCCCTGGAGATTATGGGAAACTTCTATTAGTAACTGTGTAGTCCTCATACAGTTAAGTGTTATAGAAGGAATGAATATGTGTAAGCGGTGATCTCTTTTAATACAACCAAATATTATGTTGAATTGAACTGGTGAAGATAACATAGAATACTTACAGCTCATCATGTCCTATGATTTATTATTCATTAGATAACTAAGTTATATTTTAATTATATCATTCATCTGTCCGACAGATTGAATTTTTTAACATTATCACATAAGAATATTCTTATTATATCATACAACCAATAAAACATGACCTTATTTATGAGCAGACGTAATAATACGACAAAACTGTCCATTTACATACTTTATTTACTCATTTTAATTAGCCATACTATGTGCAATACTCTGTACACTAAACAGCAATACTCCGTACACGCAGTTATATCTGTTTTATTGTGTATCTTAGTTGTTTTTCGATCAATGTTTATGAAATTTGGTCACGATCTTTTTGGGGTTAATATAAACAAAATGGCCAGTTCAAAAAATCTACAATTTGGTAATACAGCCATTCCAGAATCTTGTACAGTACTGCTGTCAATATTTGCGGGTGAGTAACGGCATAAACTGGATCATTTGAACCTTCCCATGAATATCTGATATACGATAGTGTGCTACAAAATTACCAAAATGCCCGAAGAAGTTAAAACTTAATTGGGATATGCATAAGTAGTCGGTAATTTGGAAAATATCGTTTTTAACTCAGCCTGTTCTCCATTTCATGTCCTAAAAATTGATAATATTACTCACTTTACTAGCAATATCCGGTGTACGTTATACCGCAGTGTATATATAGACATTAATTTACTTCAGAATGCTAGACAGACACGGATCTAGAGAGCAACGACACACGTCACGGAATGCAGACAGACAGACACGGACCTAGCGAACAACGACACACGTCGCGGAATGCAGATAGACACGGATCTAGCGAGCAACGACACACAACACGGAATGCAGATAGACAGAGACCTAGCGAGCAACGACACATGCCATGGAATGCAGACAGACACGGACCTAGCGAACAACGACACACGTCGTGGAATGCAGGCAGACACGGACCTAGCGAGCAACGACACACGCCACGGAATGCAGGCAGACACGGACCAAGCAAACTACGACACACGCCACGGAATGCAGACAGACACGGACCTAGCGAACAACGACACACGTCGCGGAATGCAGACAGACACGGACCTAGCGAGCAACGACACACGCCACGGAATGCAGACAGACACGGACCAAGCAAACTACGACACACGCCATGGAATGCAGACAGACACGGACCTAGCGAACAACGACACACGCCACGGAATGCAGATAGACACGGACCTAGCGAACAACGACACACGCCACGGAATGCAAACAGACACGGACCTAGCGAACAACGACACACGTCGTGGAATGCAGACAGACACAGACCTAGCGAACAACGACACACGTCGCGGAATGCAGACAGACACGGACCTAGCGAACTACGACACACGCCAAGGAATGCAGACAGACACGGACCTAGCGAGCAACGACATACGCCACGGAATGCAGACAGACACGGACCTAGCGAGCAACGACACACGCCACGGAATGCAGACAGACACGGACCAAGCCAACTACGACACACGCCACGGAATGCAGACAGACACGGACCTAGCGAACAACGACACACGCCACGGAATGCAAACAGACACGGACCTAGCGAACAACGACACACGCCACGGAATGCAAACAGACACGGACCTAGCGAACAACGACACACGTCGTGGAATGCAGACAGACACAGACCTAGCGAACAACGACACACGTCGCGGAATGCAGACAGACACGGACCTAGCGAACTACGACACACGCCAAGGAATGCAGACAGACACGGACCTAGCGAGCAACGACATACGCCACGGAATGCAGACAGACACGGACCTAGCGAGCAACGACACACGCCACGGAATGCAGACAGACACGGACCAAGCCAACTACGACACACGCCACGGAATGCAGACAGACACGGACCTAGCGAACAACGACACACGCCACGGAATGCAGACAGACACGGACCTAGCGAACAACGACACACGCCACGGAATGAAAACAGACACGGACCTAGCGAACAACGACACACGCCACGGAATGCAGACAGACACGGATCTGGCGAACAACGACACACGCCATGGAATGCAGATAGACACGGACCTAGCGAACAACGACACACGTCGCGGAATGCAGACAGACACGGACCTAGCGAACAACGACACACGTCGCGGAATGCAGACAGACACGGACCTAGCGAACAACGACACACGTCGCGGAATGCAGACAGACACGGACCTAGCGAGCAGCGATTCAGGTCACGATCACATGATGAACAAAAGAGATCAAAGTAAGACTTAATTCAAATACGTAGTACACATCTATTAATATAGAAATACTGTGTTAATATGGGGAATACTAGGTTAGTGTCTTAAATAGCACTTTCATTTATAAAGTGAGTCACGGAGTTGAAGGAAGCTAGGGTTATAGGACCAAACTCGAAAGTAATACATGTACAAGAAATTTACGTTACTGTAACGCATCTTTTATAATTCCATCATTTAATCAATTCTGGGCATAAGCTGTTCAAAATAGAATCACGTTTCAGAATTATGTATTAATCTTTAAAATACATTAGATTATTTTTGCACTCAGAAAAATGGTACTAGCATTCATGTATTAAACGACTTAGTGCTCGGTTTTAACAATTTGGGATACTTTTCCGACATTTGCCACCTTAACAACGATGTAGTACTTGTATGTGATTTCGACATTGGAAATTTGAAGATAAGGGATAATATATTGATACACAGAATCCTATGATATGTATTTTTCTTTTCGGAGCTTTTCCAAATCCTGGTTTCATAATTGTAATTGCAGTATGTCACAATAGCAGGTTCATGTATAATGCATGTCAATATGTTTTGTTTCAGATCCCCGGAGAGAGTAGTGTGTTCCAGACCTCGAGAGAGAAGGCAAAGTTCACAGTCATATGATGAGCAAAATAAATCCAAGTAAGATTTGATTATACATAAGACGAATGGGATTCATTTCAAGGGGTATAACCTAAAGCATGGAGAATGGTGGTTTAAGTAAGACTTTCCATGGAGATTGGTGCCAATGGCCGATATTTTGATGTTTTGATGAAAACAAATAAGAAAATCACAACAATTGTTGCAGCCAGGTGGTGTTGTCACTGTATTTGGTTCCAATAATACATGTATGTTACTCGCCAAGCCAAGACCCTCTGTAAGACGGTAGCCCTGAAATTGGTACAAAATAGAGATAACTTCCATGTTTATAATAGCAGTACATATGGTTTACAAAATAATAACAAGTCTCCATGGAGAGGGTCTTAGAGTTGACGAGTCTCCATGAAATCGTCTTAAACATAAAAATGTGCACATGGAGTCTCCTAAATAAGCAGAAACAGTATTTTAACCGTTAAATCATGCATGAAGTACCTATCAAACACAGTAAAACCATCCAGAATGCCCCGGATACCTCAGAATTAATAAAAATCAATGCGGACTACGGACACCCGATGTCACCATCCCTTCTTTCAGGCTTTTATCGTTGTGTCCGTCAAGTGACAAAAAACATCAAAATATCGGCCATTTGCACCAATCTTCATGGAAAGTCTTACTTAAACCACCATTCTCCATGATTTAGGTTATACCCCTTGCATATATAAAAACTTCAATATTGTACACTTTTCTACCTTGATTTCACATCTTCAACTTACTAACTGAAACCAACTTAATTATAAGATCAAGTTTCGAAGTAGTGTACATGGTTATTAGTAGACATTTGTCAATTCATATTATGGATCACTTACAGTCAGTTATGACTGTATCCACTCCTGGTGGTTGATGATAATTTGTGACCACAACCATTGCAGGGACATGTGTTTTGGATTGGCTAGGGTTCTTACCTATCGTTTACCCTTCATACCATGAACGCATAAAATAACGTTAGTATATCTGCACACGTGAGTCATGCTGACATTTGTTTATTTCGTGTTTTCTAATGAATGTAGTGGGACAAAGTCTACAGAGCACCGACAAAGTTCAAACTCGTTTGATCGACCAATAAGAAACATAGAGCAAACACAGAATGAAAGGCAGAGGGACTTACCGGATGTACGAGATAAATGCATTACAAGTATGTAACAAGCACATTTTATAATGATAAATGATGAAATGATGCTAATCCCAATTCCTATACCTCATTACCAGGTACCAGTAATGTAGGTACGTGTATTCGGTGACTATTCTTTGACTAGCTGGCGGTCGACGAACCGGATTTATCACACTAAACGTGTACAGTCGTGCCCTGACGGGATAAGAACATACGACCCCCGGTTATCGAACATCTCTACAATGAAGTGTTTCTGTCATGACCAGTTTCATCGACAATTGATATTACAGAGCACAACATTGTTTATTACTATCACATCTTTGTGGGCAGTTAAAAGACAAAGTGGAGAAAGTATGATGCATTATAATTGTTCAATTATTATATCGGCGATTACAGTAACTTTACACGATGCTTTATGTTAGTTAAATAAATGGGGACATTCCTATTGCATAGTACAATTGTTCCAATATTTTAGTTTGTACAAAAATGATCCGGATTGTCCCAAGAACATCTACTACAGGAGAAGAATTGAGAAAACAACTAGAATACTATGGACGTGTAGAAAAAATAAACTCTTATGGGCGTAACGTAAGTAACTGCTTTGTCTATTTAATCCACGGTTGCTGGTATGATAATTATGTATTGGCATGGACAATATGCTATGTAAGGACAATAATGACAATCTTGGCCATTTCCATGACAATTCATGACAAATCATAAAGGCGTTTATTCTACTTTTTATATACTGTACATCCCACAAAACAAAATATGTGGGATCCAGGAGGCCCCATCTGGCATATTGGTACAACATAGGCACCCAATGTGGGGCCCACGCATGATTTGCAACATCGCACCACAGGGGCCTTGTGGGCTTGCAATATTGGCCCTATGTGGGGTCACTTGATTCCTTCAATAATGGGACCCATCTGGGTCCGATATGGTCAGCCTATATTCGTATGAGCACTTTCAGTCCAGATCTATTGTAAATCAAAAATTTTATTTGTCAACACATGCCACTCTATCATCTGCCTTAATGCACATATATCAACTTATAAATCGCTATAAATTGTACTGAAAGTAAATATTATAGCAAGAAGAAGATTTATATTAAATTTACGCATATTTCTATTCATATGTACCCTAGATGGGTACCAGATGGGAAAGCCCATAGGGGCTTGCCCAGGAATAGCCCATATGAGACCTGTATGTGTACCAGGTGGGAAAGCCAATATGGGCTTGCCCAGGAAAAGCCCATATGGGACCCATATGGTCATGTTTGCTGGGATGTACCTTTCATTATTTCTTTTGGGAGGATATTTTGCATGGTTTACAATCGATTTCGCTTGAGATAAATATAAAGATCATTTAATTCTACTATATTTATAGATAAATCTGATAGACACTGTTGGCGAATGTTTACGAATCATCACCAAGTTCTTAATTGTGTATGTGGACTATACCCAAGAACTATTTCTGTAAAATCGTTTTGAAATCTGAAAAGTGGTAACAGTTTTATTATGTTTTTCTATCTGTTGCCAAGACAACCACAGTCAAATCTAGACATTGTTAGGAAGGACCACCTAAGGCACATTCCTTTGAAGTCTTTCAAATTTTAGAGAAGTTATTTGAATGAATTGTTGACGCAATGAGAGACGAGCGCACATACGCACGCACGAAACCGTTATCACAAAAGCCCACCATGGCTCAAGGTGAGCTAAAATGACAATGGTCTAGGAAATGTAAAATCTTCTTGAAAAAATTAACGACCAAATATGTTATTGTAAAAGTCCTTGAAACACTTTGTTATTTGTAACTACGCTACGAGGGATGATCCAAAAACATTTGTAACGTGGACTCTTGACACAACTTTCGTACGTGTCAATTATCATTTACAAACTTATATCAACATGATCGGATTATGTCCGCTTTATTCCTGAAAAATATCACTGAAAAACAATAATTCAGTGAAAAGTAACAAGCAATTAAAAATGGTAGTTGACGTCGTGTATCGATGTTCGTCACTGCAGAAGTTTTGAACCGGCTCATTTTTATCTAAAATGACATACAATGATATTAATTATTACTGCATAATTTAAATAACATTTGACCTTAAATTGTCGAAGATGATTTCCGTGTACGGTTCCATAGCAACCACCTAATTTCCTTATTGAAAATCATCGGCCAGCGCCAACGCATCACAGATAACGTCACTGTTGACGCGCCATACGTGGGTGGATTAAAAAGTTCGTAAAAATATCTAAACTCACAAGCCACAGCTTCAAATGCTTTCAAATTTTAATATACATGTAATGTGAACATACGTATAACAAAGCAATTTGTCAAATGTCATTGAATTAGTCAAAACCACATGAATTTTACATAGAATTGTACACATGCCGTATTAGCATACCGGAGCACACCAGCGTCACTTGATGAACGACGTCAAAGTTACGCCACGTTTGTCAATACTTACGTGAACGTTTGGAACCATTTTTGCTTCTCGAAATGGCTATTTTTGATAACCATAGTGAACATAGTTTCTGGATTTTCAATATTTTGTTTAATATAAGATGAGCATAAAAGTTCTGCTATATCCGCTATTATATAGCACTCGTCCTCTTCGACGACGTTGCAAACCAATGTCACCATATATCGGGTGTATTTTATTTGGCTGTCAGCCTACCGGTACGCGAAAT
The DNA here is from genome assembly GCA_963678985.1 of Spisula subtruncata. Lineage (NCBI taxonomy): Eukaryota > Metazoa > Mollusca > Bivalvia > Venerida > Mactridae > Spisula > Spisula subtruncata. Next base: position 19,568,055 of record OY787670.1, on the reverse strand, counting down.
CGTTAATTCCACTTATAAAACGATGTCTATTTATATCATGATATATACCTGCATGTTTCAAACCATGTATCGTTTCTGATTCAAGTTTCACGCAGATTTTGATCGCAGTCCGTGGTTCCGTAATTTCAGGTATACCCGTTTTACGCGGGTATTCTATATAGTGGGATTATTTAAATGTCGATTAAAACATTATTTATCGGAGATGACGTCACAATTAGAACAGACTTTATACATTATATCATGCAAGCAGAGGTAAATTTTTGACGGTCTTTGGATGTTCTACAATTAAGAATGTTAAGGAAATTTAGTAAAATGTGTTTCAAATTATCCGTGTGTTCCGGTATACGTAATCGCCCTTATTAAAGATATAAATCATTTTGAAACGGTTATCATCAGGTTGCTATAATCTGCCTATGTAAAGAGATACCAATGTATTCATTTAGCATAAATATGACGAAAATAACTCCGAAAATAAAAATGTTAGGGCTAAATTCTACGAACTTTTTTTTATTCACCCACGTATTTTCTTTTTCTTCCGTGATGCTTGCGCTTTCCTATCAATCTCCGGCCACATATTAACGATGTAAATTAAAAATAAGAGCTCAGCTCATATGACATATTCTATTAGTCTGCTCAATCATTTTAAGTGTCATTGTCTGGTTTTTCCGAGATCAGGGTATAGCTATTTTGCGATAGAAAAAATCGTGTTTTTCCAACATTTCTCTGTCATTACTACACCCACAAGTATGAAATTTTGCACGAATTAATGAAATATATCTACCTAATACACACTAACATTTCAGCAACATCAGAAACACTGCGGTATAACGTTCACCGGATATTGCTAGCGAGATGAGTAATATTATAAATTTTCGCGACATTCTAGTGTTGACTAGGGTAAGTTCAGAGATGATTTTTAGTTTTCTGAGTGTGCTTAATGTACATTGTATACAACACTATCTCAATAAATTTTTCTAGCCTGTGCAACCGGTAAATTGCCAGGAATATCTTAAAAGGGTGATTAAAATACCAAACTCGTATCGTTACTCACGCAGAAAGTAAGCTCGATCTGTCGAAATTAGATGTTTTTGTTTATATTTTTCGTTAAAATACTCAACTTGAATCGAGCGAATTGTCATTCTTGTTACAAAGAATATATTGCAAATGTAGTATCCGAAACGAATCGAAAATGAAGATGCAATGCGAGAATAAATGCAGGTGTTAGTGTACAGAGTATTGCTATATAGTTGCTCTCTGGTGTACGGAGTATTGCTGTATCGTGTACAGAGAATTGCCTTTACTTGTAGTGACTATTTGTCAGTCAAATTGAATAAATACAAGGTATAATCGTCGTTATTTTGTAAAAATAACTTATATTATATAGATATGTACATATTTAGATTGGATTGTATTGATTACATGAAGCAATTAATTAACAAGCTAATCCTAGCTCCAAAAACGTCCCTGAATTTTATGGGAAACTTCTATTAGTAACTGTGTATTTCACATACAGTAAAGGGTCAAAGCTGAGCAATTGCATTAGACAAACACAAAACTACTACAATGTCCAATACTTTGAATTAGCAACGTTGAATGTAAGTCATAGCAAAGGAACCTCATTGCAGCATCTGAAATAGTTGAGAGATTATAAAATAAACATTGGTGTGTATATATGTATGTGAATGACCTTATTTGCCATTTGACCATAAGCATGCCTCTCAAAGAATTGCATATATCCAGGCTAAATATCACATTTGTACTACTCACAAGAACACTTTATGCATACAATTCAGCATTCTATATTGTTAATCGCATTCATCTGCCTAACGGTTGAAATATTTTAACATGATCATTTAAGAATATTCTTTAATTAAGCTTATTATATCGTATACCCCACAAGACATGACCTTATTGGGTTCAATATAAACAAAATGGCCAGTTCAAAAAATCTACAATTTGGTAATACAGCTGCTCCAGAAGCTTGTAAAGTACTGCTGTCAATATTTGCGAGTGAGTAACGGCGTAATACTGGTTCATTTTAACCTTTATGTGAATATCTGATATACGATAGTGTGCTATAAAGTTGCCAAAATGCCCGTAGAAGTAAAAACTCAATTGGGATATGCATAAGAAGTCAGTAATTTGGAAAAATTTGTCTGTAAACTCACCCTGGTCTTCATTTCATGTCCTTAAAATTGATAATATTACTCACTTTACAAGCAATATCCGGTATACGTTATACCGCAGTGAGAAATGAGTTTAAAAAGTTTTGTTCATAAGTTCTATGTAACATATTTGTAGTTTTGTATGAAAACTCTAGTTAGAAGACTTGATACTTGCAACAGCCAATTTTAGGGTCACGTGATACGCCTAACGGTATATTTGCGTATTTGCAACCTACTTCATATAACACACGCGAGGCCCGTCTGTGAATCTGTCGAAGTATATATTTTTGTTATACATTGTTTACAAGCGACACACCTTAATAAACCGATTTATACGGGCCTCCTAAGTCTCGTTTTCATAACACCAATGTCAATCCCGTCGATCACGGACTGTTACGGTTAAATAATTTATAGTAAATCATCAATGGAATACCAGATTACCTCCCCTGTGTTAAACTGTCCTTAAGCATGTAATTTCAATATAGAATAAAGAATAATGTCCTTTAATAGCTGATTAAAAATTGTGAAATTCGGAATGTGAGTAGGTAGGAAGTTATTGAGATATCTTTTATTCAGAAAAAGGCTATTAGCCTATCATTCCACAAACATATTTACAAATATAAACATAACATGTCAATGGTGGTTGTATATACACAAATAATACATATATATAAACTTTTTTCAACGGAGACAAACAATTTCATCGTGTAATCATGAAACTTAACACATAATTAGTATAAAATATACTAAATATAAACATTGGTATTTAAAAAATGGAAAAAAAGAAAGAACAGAAAAACTAACAGTGTTAAGGGGGGAAATAAGTTTTATAAGAAGTACATTTGAGACCTTATTTCGAAACTTTTGTAGACGAACAATGATAAGTTTTTTATAGTTTTTTTATTTTCACTGTTTAAAAGTTCCGCAAATTTCAAAACATTAGGATTTTTCCAATAGTACTTTTTAATATATATGTTTCTTAGATCTTTGTATACTGGGCACTCTAGAACGAAATGGAATTCATCTTCTAGAGTGCCACAGCATCTGCATTTACGTTCTTGAAATGGTATTTTTTCAGGCTTTTGTCACCTCCAAGATTCAATTTCTAATTTATGTGCCGAAACCCGTAACCGTGTAAGACAAGTTCTAAATTTATAAGTAGTAATGCTATCTAAATATGGTTGAAAACGAAAATCTGCTAGTAAGTTATAGGTTTTTGCTCTAGTTGAATTTTGAAGTTCTCTGTTCCAATTTTGAATAAAGACATCTCTAACCCTAGTTTTAAATATTCCCAAAAATAAATTTACGTTTTCTACGCCTTGAAATTGCCACACGTAATTAAAACCCAAAGATTCCAACAGTTGTTTAACAGAATTTGCCCACGATTTCTTGTGGGGCCATATTTCCAAATCATTTAACATCATATTATATACATATTTTACATATTTACAATCATTACATTTTAGTATCTTAAACCAGTATTTAATTACGTTTACTAATCTTCTTTTAATCAATGGTGCTCTTCCTAACTCCCCGTATATAAAATTATTTTGTGTTTGTGTTCTGACGCCTAATATTTTTTTACAGAATTGTAAATGTATCCGTTCAATTGTGTCACTGTTATTAAAACCCCATATTTCACTTCCGTAACTTAGTATAGGCGAAATGAGTTTATCAAACAAGTCTATTGTAGTTGTGTGTAAAATTTTACCAAAATCCGATGACTAGATTTTCCGAAATGATGAAAAGAATCACGATTTTTTTCTATCGCAAACTAGCTATATATATCTTTATTATTAAAGATATTTCATGCCGGTTTGACGACGTAAGCTACAAAGGTGGCACCGCGCAAAGATAATTGTATATGTTCAAAACGCACTGTTCCAATGATGTCAAATTTTGACGAGATGTCACCATCACATATCCCATCTTAAAATCGGTAAGTTAAGCAAATTTCTTACTTATATTTCATTTTATATAAGTGCATATGTAGCTTGAGAAAAGTCGCATCTTTTTGTGCGCCGCATACACGTTACTATGGTTACAAAAACACGCGGTGTGCTTGCTGTATTGTGTCAATGTGAAGTTTGTTCAAATTATCGTATGTAATTAATGTTCCAACAATAAATCATGAAAGTATTTGGAAGAAATAACGATGCTGTTGGAAGCACTAGCGAAAGTCCACGTTATTTTGGATCATCCCTCGTATATTGTATATTGTAAAACTATTTATACATGTACTTTCAGGATGAGTTGCCGCTAGTACTTTTAGCAAATGTTGGAATGGTTGACAGGAAAGATGCGTACAGAGTTATTAAAAATCCGAAAGGATGTGTTTTATGGGTAGTACTATCTATTTCAATACGATAATTTATTTTAGAAAACTTAGTGCCAAAAGCCTTTCCATTTGTGCCAGAAATACACAATTCAGATATGCAGTTCACATGAATTCTTAACAGTTAGTTGCACACGCGTTTATTACGCATATCAGGACAAGGAAAGTTACGTTTGTCTTTGAAATTTGCTACAATTATATCTTTCAGAGAATATTAGTTGTTAGTACACTTGATTGGTAAACCGGTAATCCGGGTTCGATTGCCGATAACGATCATAATACTCACTGGTAGACATCGTACAGCGGAAATAGCTCCATATTTTGTACGAAAGTAAAAGTGGTAATCGATTTCGGACGACGGTAAGTATATATGTACGCGATTCACTTGAAGTGAACTGATTCAGGTAGTGAAATGTTTATTTTAAAGCTCCAATGTACTCGTTTGCTCTGTAAGTTCGTTAATTCTTCACAAACTACACCAAAATGTACCTCTCTTGGCTGACGGTGCAGAAAGTATACATTTTCCAAGACTCTGTTATGATTTGATTAACTTTTACCTGATATGTTTTTTGCCTATGTTGAAATCCTTGTCAATAATCATGCACTAACAAGCATGTTATTGAAGAAAAACAACATTGCGTTGTGTACTGGGTCTAGCTTTTTACTTTACAGAGTCTAGTTTTTATTCACAGTACAAGTGTTCGGGGTCTAGCCAGGTGTGCGGGGTCAAGTAAATGTTATTTATTTTATTTTCTCGTTACATTTATGTATTTTTTGTATGCAAATAGTGTTAATATGGATTTTCAGGCTTAGTCCGTGTGGTTAATCATACACGCTTGGCTATTAAATAAAATTAGCTTTGTGTCACCGATATATGTATATATTCATTTGAACGTTCTGAGGACACACATCGGGATAGTTTATATAAAATAGTCATGGTTTGAAGCATTTCAACAAAGGTACAGCAGTTCAAGCGTATGCAACTACATTTGTATAATATTCGGGATATTCTTCGTTCGTGTAGAGCATGCTTTGGATTACATGCAAGAAATATTGCCACATGTACATGCAGTCCAGTGCTATACAGAGGCTATACATCTGTGTTAGAATGTCAGCCAGAGTAAGACGATTATTATTTGGTTGATCGTTACTCGGAGTCTGTAATAGTAGGCATTATTTTGTCATTTATTAATATTGAAACTTAGCAAACTAACTACGCATCGATGTTTGTCAAATATTAATTATGAATGTAAACTACGCATCGTTTTATCATTATTATCTCATAAAAAAAACTTCATTTAGTAAATCGTATCAAGTATTGTATCTGAACACTGCATTTATAAGTCTAGTGCATGAATATAGCAGCGTCTTTAACATTGGGGGGGGGACCAAACATTACGAGCGGGCTAGCAAACATTATTTTGAAGAGTGAGGGAGTGACACTTTAAACATAGATAAAACATCATGTTTATGAAAATACCTGTTAGGAAGTAATTGTATTAGGGATCCGGCATGCTCACCAGGAACATTTTCAAAACAGTAGATCCATCTGGTACTTTCTGAGATACCTTATTTGGTATTATTTGAACATTTTTGTTACGAATTCAAGCTAATTGAAGTTCTTTTTGTTATTCGTACTTGTTCTAGCGAAATTGTCCGGTTTTGAGAGATTTAAACTTATAGGCAATGTGTTTTGTTATGGTCATTTACAAAGATATGAAACTCTCTAAGAATAACAAATGAGTAATAGACCAGTACATGCACTGTAGCTTTTAAAAAGATGCGTGATAACGTATTTTCATAGATATTTAGCGAGCGAGACATGAAAAAAAACGCATTATGTATACTTTTTTCACCAAGAACAAAAGGCAAATGACGTATTACGAGACTATTCTAAATTATTAGAGGGGAAAAGAGATATGTCCCCTGTCCTGACTTGGTGGGAAGGGATGGTTTTATTTGGTCTAGCATAGCTAAATTATTTGAATAAATATCATTTTCGTTCGCAATAATTTCTTATCCTATGAAAAAATCACAGAACTGTTTAAAGAAATCAATATTTTTTTGAAATTCGATTGGTTCTTGTCAATATAGTCAAAATAAGATAACTAGACCTCGTACAGGACTGCTAAACCCAGTGCAGTAAAAAACTAGACTCTGTACATCAATTTTCTAAAAAAGGCTAGACTCACTCAGTACACAAAACAATTTTGTTATTCATCAACTACATGCTTGTTGTTGCATATTTATTGACGAGGGTTTCGGAATAGGTAATGAATATGTCAGGTAAAAGTTTGAATCTTAACAGGGTCGTGGAATATGTATACTTAAGGTGTCATAAAGGAAAAATGTACGTTTTTCTGCACTGTCAGCCAAAAAGAGGTACATTCGGTGTTGTTTGTCAAGAGTTATCGAACTTGCAGAGCAAACGAGTACATTGGAGCTTTAAAATAAACATTTCACTACCTGAATCAGTTCACTTCAAGTGAATCGCATACATATTGACAGAATAATGGTTAAAAACTTACCGTCGTCCGAAATCGATTACCACTTTTACTTTCGTTTTCGTACAAAATAGGGGTCTATTTCCGCTGTACGGTGTCTACCAGTGACACTGTCGATTTTCCTCCACATGTGGAGAGGTTGCCGGTTTCTTGTGAAATGGCCAGTTACTACTGGGAAGAATACAGTCCATAAAACTGGGTAGGTGAATCAGTCGCCGTATATAACTGAATTATTATTAGAAAGAAATGACGTTGCATCCCGATTAAACAGTGGAAAACCCTGTCCGGTTAGCGGATTGGGTAAAGTACTCGTTTGCTACCTTAGTCAGTGTAGATACATACCGTTTACTTGTTCGGACAGGCTTTGTTCTTGAGTAAAACCTTAACATGTTGCCAAGTTTTCATTCGCGGACGACGGAAAAGGTTGGTACTGGTTAAGAATGAACTGATCACATAAAGCTGCTTCAAATGGGCAACAATTTGCTGAGAGAATAAGACTGAGGAAGTTAAAGATACACCACTGTAAAATCAATATGTCACATAAACGTTCTGTCAAAATTTTCTCCAACATCTGAGGATGAAATCCGAAAACTAACAAATAGATCACCTAGTAAATCATGTGAACTTGATCCAATCATTACCAACATGGCTGTTAAAGGATTGCTTAAATGAACTACTACCATTATTAACAAGAATATTCAATACATCCATCAAAAGTGCTTATGTACCTAAGACTTTTAAAAGCTCTTTGAATAAGACCATTGCTACCCTGCAAATAATTGAAGCTTGTCTGAATGATATCTTGTACTCGATTAAAGATAATTTGCTGAAACTAAATGCTGACAAAACAGAGATATTTTATCCTGTTTGTATCAAAAACGGAATGCCAGTGCAGCCGAGAATCTCACAGTGAAAGTTTGCGACGCTGTTATCAGACCATCATCGATGGTGAGAACCTTGGTGCCACGGTGGATTCACATTGGGACATAGATAAACATGTTAACTCTGTCTCAAGGTGTCGTGTTTCATGCAGATCCACTAGGTCAAATCAGACAATATTTGACTGTTGATGCAACCACAACGACGAGGATGAGGAATGTTACGTACGGTGATCGATGTTTCGTCACTGCAGCACCAAAACACTGGCATGCACTACCAACAGCACTCAGAGATAGTAAAACACTACCGACTTTCAACAAAGCGATGAAAACACACTAGTTTACAAAACCTTACTCAGATTATTAAGATTTTACTTCTGTTACACTATAACAAGTGTAACGGCCGTATATATGATCGTATAGTAAAAACTAAATTACTAACAAAACAAGAACAAAGTTCCAAACTCCGTTAATTGAATTTAATTGTAACATTAAGGAAAGATCAACTACGATCAACTCTCTCTCTCTCTCTCTCTCTAGAATAATTTAGAACCTAATTTTAGCAACAAACAATTTATAAAATGAATAGAATTTTGACCAACACAGACGCCAAAACATGAGAGCTCGCCATGGCTAAAATACCTTACTGGAACACGGGCAGTGTCGATCCAACGGGTGAGCTTATAAGGGAAATAAGTAAAATGTTACGTGTAACCTACTGTTAGCTTCCTAGGTCCAGTAGACCAATTAGGAGATAATTCTACCAATTCAGAGACGCATCACCGTAAGACATGTGGATAGAATCACGTTTTGACATATACAACTGTAGGTTTCTCATACCTACTATCAGAAGTTAACTCATATTAATGATAAAAGGAACCAGTTATGTATAAGTTCGATAATTCGGTCGATATATTGTTCTACACTTTAATATACCAGAAATTCGTGATGTCCCAATAACTTATAGCATATTTAAGAAAAACAATACTTTAAACAAAATATGATACCTATAAACACCAACCTTATATCTCAACTGTCATAGTATCATACTTCTAAAAGAGAGTATTTTATTTCATTGAAGTATGGGGGTCTCTTTAAATGTAGCTTCGGTTACTAACCATTGAGTTACGGAGGCACACTTAAAGTACATTTACAGGGCTTACTTTGTTTATCTGATAAAAAGAATCTTACATTTGTGTCTTTCCATAGAGAATTAAAGGTGCGTGCACACAGTAAGTTTTGATGTATACATCTTGACCTATAAATCAAAATGTACAAAGTTGTAGTAACGAGTAGTCCACCTTTACGCCTCTACCATACATTTTCTCAAGATGTATACCTTCATTGTTACCAAGTGATATAAGGGAAATGTATAGGTATGGTGTATAGCTTGGCTATTTTGACCTGAACCTGACCTTTATGCAAGAATAGTTTTATATTACAAGGTTCTTGCTTTGAATATATCTATTTCCGCGAGCAAATCGTGCAACAACGGTATTTCAGATTTGTGTTTGTAGTACATCTCGAGCGTCTTCGTGATACTCCCCAATTATGAAAACATACTCGTTTGTAATATATTGACTGTTAAATAATGATAATAAAAAGGTCAGATTCGTGTCAAATTAGCCAAGCTATACACCTTGTAAAATGTACATCCTCGAGTTATACACCATTTAACCTGTTTATCCAACTCGTTTAATAAATTAAATATTAAAAAAAAACACTCATGAATGATCCTCTATTTATGTCGCAGCATGTGTCAATGTGAAAATATACCCGGTAGCTAATGATTCATCCAATGTTCCAGGCAGGTTGGGCTAAGACTGATGCTATAGAAAAGTCACAGTTCAAGGACAGTTGGGACGATGATGAAGGAGCTATATATATACCGTGGGATAAGGCACCTGAAGATTTATCTTACTTCCTAGACGACGGGATCATCGACGAAGAATCGTTACCAACAACTTTAACAGGTTTAATTATTTTTTGTACATTTTTTGTATGCCCGTTTGGTTGATAGTTGGTACTATTTCATTACTGTTTGTCCACTTGATATCGTATAAGTGTGACGTCGCGGCCAGGATTTGCATTGTGGCCAAATACCAAATATCGCAATGTTCTTCATCTTTATATTTTAGTGACATAGTTACTAGTACCTTGACTAAACATCTCGCAGTTAGTTAACACAACAACTTTATAAAACAGATTGGTATTTTTATAAAGCGGTGCATGTTTCTGGGACACGCCCTTGATTGACGTTTTGATGAAATTAATTATTTTCATTATCTTGTTAAAAAACGAAAAACACAAAAATTTGTTAGATCCACCATTATTTTGTTGTTTATCAGAAAATATTGTAATGACCAATGTCATTGTGATAGTACATCATGCAGGTTCGAATCCCGCTATATGCAAATATACAATGTGGAAGTAGTATACTCTTTGAGTTATACTCTTCACCTGTAATTATCGGAATTAACCCTCACAATATTCAGTTTAAGCGCACTAAGCGATTAAACTTCTTACCCATCAATAATGACGCTAGCAGCTCCCATTTCCACTTGAACACGTGACTAGCACCTATATAAGCACTTAATTCCCAGAGTAAAAATTCTTTTCGAATCGGATGCCAGCGGAGAGGTACATGTACATGGTGTACTCTTTTTCAAATCTAAGCTTAAAACAATTTCATAGAAACATATTGTTGTGATCATCTCCACAGTGTATTGACTCCTGTCTGCCTAGACCGGATGTCGCTCATAACGAAGCGTACAATTTCATTTTCGACAGATTTTCGAAGTAAACAGCAGTAAGTATTTCACGTTTTTGTCAGTCTTTTTGCATTAAATAAACCTGTTTTACACACTTTTTCAGCGTGAAATAAACATCTCTGCAACAGAAAGTCCTTAACTAGGCACTAGCATTTCAAATAAAAACGTTTTTCATCAAAATACACCGCTGATCAAAGTGACGGATGCATCAATCACGCTAAACTGTCCGTTATTTCGCACATTCTTAAAGCCACAATAAGGTTCCGGAACGACATATTTTCTATAGATAGAAAACACAAATCTTTGTTACTGATTTAAAGACTGATAAATAATTAACACATCAAGCTATTAAAACACGCTCTTATACTTCCATATATGTGAAATAATCTTCACTTGAAGATTGGCATAACGAGCCCGTTTTGTTTACAAATACGGCATTTAAGGATATCCGGGTCTAATAAAAAATCTCCTCTTGAAGAGTTCTCAATTTCAGTAATTTTATGACAAATTGGCTGATTTCCTGTAGGTCGTGGGTTCAACCCCCACTAGAGCCAAAATATTTTTTTTTTTTTATTTTATTTTTAGTAATAAGACAATGTTTTGGCTTCGTAACATCACTTTATAGTGTAATTTGGAGAAAAAAAATTTTTTTTATTTTTTTTCTTTAATTTTATAGGAATTTATATGTGGTAAACAGATGAAAATCAGGTTACTAAGGATTTCTGAAATGTATATTTTCAAAACCGCTCGGTAAAACCTTTTGAATTTTTGTTAAAACCTTACGCACACATTGAATTTATTTTTGAAAAAAATTCAATGGTGCCAATTGTTTAGATCATATTTTATTTCCATTTATCTATAGGGTACTTATTGGCAATATGCAAAAAATGTCTTAATTTCGAGGAGGGTGGGGTTACATTTTTATTTTTATCTACTTCATTATTAGACCAAACATCATTTTTACACTTTTGATTGAAGAAATAATCATTATCATTAATTTTAAACACACTTTTGTTTTTATTGTGTTATCTGTTGGAGATTTATTTTATTTGCCATGCGGTTGCCTCCATTTGTTTGTGGAGTACGTTCTTACGCTGGGTGTAGGGAAATTAAAATAGCAATTACTCTCTTAAATGACAATACATGTGTTTTAAAATTCACATGCAGTTGTCTTAATGGGTATACAATAGAATAAAACTATTTAAAATGCATTCCTCAACATTTAAAAAAAAAGTTTTTACACCCGGACATCGTTAACAGCATCTCCGTCACTTTCCGGAGACTACCGAGAATTATTCGCCAGTTTCTTATAACCAATGGATGGATAGCACACCTATTGATAACGTAGGGCGCACTCTATAACCCGGTATCTAACAGTACCTTCCGGTATCGTATATAGTAGCCCTAATCACGTTGTATATTGCCTTGTATATTGACATTAATCATGCTATTGTATAATTGAAACATGCCAGAGGCGGTGAATTAACTATACCTATGCAATATAGATAGTGCGAATGGCTGTGTGCAGATGTATTAATTTCTCCGATAATTATTAGATTTATATTTTCATACAATAAAATAATAATTGTTTACTTGTAAGTATGTAAATCTGCATGTTCAATATGTATACACGAATGTTGTGAGTTATTTAATTTTCATAAACACGTGTCAATCATTATGAAGGTCAAAGAGGTGGCATTTTCTTTTAATATCAATATAAAACGCACAAACATGATACTATGAATGGAAAATTAAAATAATTATATGTTATATCCAAACGCCCTCAAATTTTCCTATGCATATGTATTTAATTGTAGCAAGCTACAGTTTGTTTATTGTCTGATACAACATAATCTGTAATAAAATATAAAAAAGCTAGATGTTTTTGTTTGTCCTTAGAATGAAAGATCGTATCTTCAAAATCATATTTTGAGAAAATAAGAAAATCTATCTGACAAATTACTCTTTACTTATGGTTAACAAGCTTTCATGAAAATAGGCTCATAAGAAGCGCCTTGTGATATAGATTTCAAATATGGCACTTACGACCTTCTCATTCTAAGCCAGCAATATGTTATATATCATGGAGTTTATGTGCTTGTCTTTATAATTCCATGATTATATTAAGTGCTATATATTCATTCACACTTCTACACTAATCCTTTAATTGGATTATACCAAAGACCTAAATTACACAGATTGGAAACCTGTGCCAAGTCTCACGATATCTCGTGGCAGGTCTTCTGAAATCTCGTCTGTTTTAATACCTTATATCTCATGTTCTAATATACTTATGAATAAACTAATCATTCTATGCAATAGATGTATTATTCACCTTTAAAATGATACCCCACTTATTGAAATAATTCAATTAATAAAACAGTAGACCCCGAAGAGCCAGACCTACTCTTATTTTCATCAAATTAATGTAAATTCCAAGTTTATCAGAAAATATCTGATTTGCCTCATTCAAATCCTGATTTTCTGTATTTTATAAGAGGTAGACAAAATTGAGTTACTTTATATAGTAGAAGAAAATTATCTCTTCAAAATGACACATTGTCCATTAAAATTGGATGACGAAAAATAGTTTTATGCACAATAACTGACTCTGCTGCCTGTTATTTTGCGTTTGCTCTAAATTGTCAGTGGAGTGTCCAATCTGTGTAATTTAGGTCTTTGATTATACCTAACATTTCAATTAGGTGTCAGTCGTACTTAGAATACAATACCCCACGCAATATACTATACAATATAGGCCTACAACAGGGTACCGGCAGATACCGGTGTACCGGATTTTGTGCGTATACTTCCGATCATTGACGAAATCTTCGGAATCGTTCGTAAAACTTATTCGTAAACACTATTGAGTATTTTGTATGGAGGACAAAATACTAAAAAGCGTTTTCAGTTGATTATTTCTCATAGAAGGAACAGCAACCTGAGGTCAGATATGGGTCCCTTCTAAACCATTTTAAGTATAATTTAATATCTCAATATTTCAATATTCTTTGTAGATAGAAAATACTACGATTTTAAACCTTATTGGGACTTTAAGGAAATCGAGCACTAAATCGCTTCTAAATGATTGTTTTATGGATCTACACGCATGTATTTACATAAGCAAGGGTGTATTTGTCACTCGAACAGTTACAATATTGTTCAATCCAACATGTATTCGAATCATGCGCTAAACGCCTATTCGGATAACTTAAAATTCCGACTGCCTCAATAGTCGCAACACTACTGTCAGCCTATTCAATAATTTAATTCCAAAATGCTTGAGCGTATAAGCCCTTTCAAGGTAATCATTTAAATGATACATAATATATTTGGTTTAATACTTGAATTGCGATAATGAAAAAGTTATTTGTGGTAAATTACATCCTAAATCACACCTTGCAATATATATTTTATCCCATGGCACAAGTGCTTGACATGTGGTTTGGAGCCAATGATCCCTCTACACCCCACAAACAACACCACACAAACAGTTTTTGCAGGGAATGTGCCTATTAGAATGTGCCTATTAACCCAAATTAAATGCTAAATCTATCAACGGTACGTTATTGACAGTCTGGTGAGTCTTTTCTTTCATATGTTGTACTTTCAATAAAAATATGTTCTTCCAACCACTGAAATGTTTGCTTACCGATCTACATGCGTAAATAAAAGTATATAATATTTAAAAAATGACACCTATACCTTGCAGCTTTCTTTTCTAAATACACTTAGCGGCACTTCTAACGCAAACTTTGATATTATAATAAGCAACTTTTTCTAAATCCTCACTGATATATTCATACATAACTTTGTCAACCCTAATTATATCTAAATGAAAAACTGTGCTTTCAGTTTGCAAACGTGTACAACAAAAAGTTGAGTTTGACATGAATTTATTCAATTTTAACATATCAACCATGGGAGGTAAAAGTCACAAATACATATTTCGATGTCTTTGAAGACCACCATGTTGTCTGATTTTCCCACTTGCAGTCGTTGACACGAGTCGTAAGATTGTTGAATGCATTGACTAGATAATTTTTACCGTCTCTACGCAAATTACAGTCACGTCTCCAAAAAGCGCGATTTTACGTCATAACGTCACTTCAATGGGAAAGGATCTCGCAACAAGCATAGTAAATCTGACAAACAACAAGTTTACCTTTCATTATATATGCACGAGGCGTTTAAACAGGTTTACGTTACAAATCAACCAACCAGTGATGAGTAATAATTGTTCTTATATGTCAGCAGAAAATACCACTATGCACCGTACAGATGCCACGTCATCTTTGTTCTGATATCATCTGACGTATAAAGTTGTGAGATGTTATAATTGATTTTCGAATGTTTTTCGAAAGTGGTTAGTCTTTGGACATAACTCGGAAGTGTTTAGAATAATTTCCGTGCATTTGTAAAACTGCTTGGAGGCGGTAAAACACAAAACGCACGTACATCTCGGACCGAACAAACCACGTGACAAAATGGCCAGTTTCTGACGACGATTATATGGAGTGTCTCGTATAACTTCACTTGAGCAGTTTTTACTGTTTATTATTTGTACCAAAAAAGTTCTTAATCAATGGAATTGATTACTCAGAAAAGTTGTTAAGTATATTTCAGTTTTCTGTATGATCGGTTTTTAAATTTTTAATGGATCACCTTTGTACCAACAGCATTGTAAATACTTGAAATTAGGACAAGACCACTCACCGTCTGAAGATTATTACAAGTATAATAAGTAATATTCCAACTGCAATTGAATAATAACTGCACATATTACACGTATTCCTGCTTATAAACATTTGGAAATTTTCAATTTCTACGTCCCTAATTCTTCAAAATAGCTTATGATTGGTTCTGAGAATAAATGCGTGCAAGAATGATTTGAAAGTTTTTTGTTAAGAGGGAAAAAGTTTTTTCATTAAATCTAATTTTTTTATATTATTTATTTATTTGTTTACGTCTCATCTTTGTACAGCATACAAACATATACTAATATAAATACTAAAAACATTGCACGAAGTCATTCTTACAAGAATTATAAGAGACAGAGTAAAGGAGCAACACAGCTACAGTTTTGTTACTCTACATACTACATACTAATATACTATATAAAAACATACTATTACCCTTCTCTCTCAAAGAGAAGGTACATGTATAAAGACATTATTACAAAGACTGTTTACATATGTAAGACCAAGGAGCAGCTGTTAGCCCAGAGTGCTGCAGTCAGAACGGAGTGTTGAAATATGAACTATTTAGTCCGGAAACGTTGAAAAACACATGCAGGGGTAGCATTGATGCTGGTCCATGACTATTCTGAAATTGAAATGAATTAAATTATAGAGAGGGTAAACAACATCGGATTTTGTTTTGGCCGCCTAGTTATGAGCGACATCCGGTTTAGACGAACAGGAGTCAATACACTGTGAGAATGCTACTGCTTGTAATTCCTAATTACTTGTTTTCGCTGTGACGACAGTTCTTACTTTATGATGAATATTTACACGTATAATTCAGCCATGTTGTTGATGCACTGACTGTTATCATTTGAACGTTCTCTTTGCTTGTCTCTTTCAGGGACTTTACAAAGAAATACGGCGCATAAAGACTTAGTTGACACCATACCACAATCACAAGCATTAATGGATGATCCTGTACGAGAATCCACTACAGATGAACCCATGAATGAACCAGTTGTATTGTCACAAAGTAAGTTTTTATCTCGTGTAGTTTTCACTTTCAGGATTATGGTATCATTTGTGATCTGTGTCGATAACGAATTTATGATTATTTCCGTGTCGTAATTTTCATAACTATAGTGTAGTTACTAGAAACTTTGACAATGACCTTGAGTGTGTTTCACTAAACGATCGCAAGTACTCGCGTGCATTTACGCAAAAATAAAATATTGAAGATTGAACGTAATTCGGAACCCAATATAACTAATATAACGGGACTATAATGAACAAATATACATAAACGCGTGTTAAGATTTGATGATTAATCACTGTCTAAAACAACAAGTGACGGTCTAAAACAACAAATGACGGTCTGAAATAACACGCGACGGTAAAAAATCAACAGTGCGTGTTAAAAAACTCTTCACTTGCGTTCATATTTGCCATTTAGGGTTGCCCAGCCTTGGCGTAGAAATAAGCCAAAACTTATGACAGAAAGTGAACTAAAATATCTTTGTAAAACGCATTTACACAAATATTATCGACGTACGCAATAATTTAGGAAAACGTAGAGTTACGCTAGTGTAAATGCTTTAATAAAACAGTGCCCTGTTGCACTGATCTAATAGTGGTAAATTAAGAACCTATGCAGAATTTAAGAAATGTTTTATGCACGGACCATTTTGAATGCTGTTAAAGACCCAATCGTTAGATAATCATTTACAAAGTATAGATTTAGTGCCAACAAGTTAGAAATAGAACTGGGCGATATAGAAATATTGCTGTTGATGATAGAGTATGTAAATGTTGTACTTTAAAAGATATTGAGACTGAAGACCATTTCTTATTATAATGTCCACTTTATGATCGTGAAAGAGCTTTGTTTATATCAAGCATATCTGAAATTGTTAAACAGTTTAAAACACTCTATAGACAAGTCTAGTCAATGTATACATTGTATATATTATGCCTAGTGATAATGAAGAAACTATAATTACTACAGCAAGTTTTATACACTAGTGTTTCTTAACTAGATTTACATTCATTAATAATTTAATATATGTTCTAAGAATAGATACAATTGGTTACTGTAACATTGTGCAATATGTATGTATCATTGTTATGCCTATAGTGTGCTGGGTAATGTTACATATATTGTAAGAATAAGGATCCTTGGCTTTGCGATGGTACAATACTCAGTTTTTGGCCTGGGGCGAAGCACAAGGCCATAGTTATGATACCAATTTCTCAGCCTACTAGAATTGACCTTCAAAATTCCCAAAGCTCCCAATTACCACTTTCATGCGCAAAACAAAAAGTAGTTCTTCGCGGATCTCACTGACCCGCCTTTAAAAATGCAGAACATCACTATTTAACATTACAGTTTCATATAAAAGTGTAAAAGAAATATTATTGAAGCAAAATTGCTAAGCATTGACTAGGACATAGTTTCTATTGTCTACATATTAATGCTAGAATAAGTTCCTCACTGCCGAAAAGATACGAGTGTTTACGGAGACAGTAAGAAGAAACTTTTTTCTGAGACATTTTTTGAAGACATTGTACATTTCTGTATTTGGTATTTATATAAACATATTTTAAATATTGTTATTTCATTTTGCGTTAACAATACATTCCAGAATTTTTTATATTTTTTTTGGATACCGTAATGCCCCATACATAAGTCGCACTTCTTGAAACAAATTACCAAAATACCGCGATTGCCTATACATGAGTCGATACTCTGTATAAGTCGCACCCATCTTTTTTTTAATCTCTTTAATTTAACATACTTCAGTATTAGAAAGTCGACTTCAGCCATAAGTTTCTAAATCTTTAAGAAATTGTTTGCCAAAACATTAGCAAGGTATTACAACATGTTGTTCAATTGTCACAGTCTATGTGACCGTGCATGTATGTGGGTAGTGGGAGGCATAAATGTCATTCTGACATCTCTTGTTTACTAATACTTAAACTAGGAAGGCAAGTTAAGCATGCATGACCAATAGATTAAGCCTTCTACTTTGTACGGTCAAAATAACTGTACACTTACTGACTTTGAAAACGCACCCCTTATTCAAACCGCGAAATTTAATAGAAAACATTGTTTAATTGTATTAAAATTTTGTCTATTGAGAGCTGAATTTATGTTTTAACATCTAGCAAAATTACAAAACGACAGTTATGACTGTTACTAAGTTACGTGACATCCACGTGCCTAAGTCTCAAAACCAAATTCACAATTAGGGAGATGCGAGTAAAGTGATGTTTTGATGCGTTCACAATAGCAGATACTCGTTACAATTGCAATCCGCTTTTGGAGAATGTTCCTCTATTCACCAACAAAGGTTCTGACAACCTTGTGTGCAAGTCGCGTCAAGGAACTCATCCATGGACTCAGGTTTGAAAGAACATGTGATATGTTTTCGGTGGGATCAAAATCTGGGACATTCCATCACGCAGATATTGTTTTCTTCAAGAAAATTGACTGTTATTCGTTATTTATGCGCATGGTTATATTAATACTGTCCAAGGTTAACACCCCTGTCATCCTGAAATAGTAATACAAGAAGGAAGTGAATGCATGTTGAAGCACGTGTTCAATGTTAGATGAAACAAAAATTGACAGGGTACTAAGTGAAAATGTTGTATTTCATAAATAAACGTTTTATTTTTTTATTTGATGATTTAGCATATCTATCGACACCAAGCATTCGTTTGACAGGTACGGTTGTTTTTTGGCGGAGCATGTGCATTAATTTATCCGAATTAGGTGGCTTTTTAGGCCTTTAATCACTTTTTGAAGATCAACGATGGTGTCAGTTGGCATAAAACGCTATTGGAGACGAATATTTATTGTATCATGACAATGTAATCGCGCAAAAAACACGCGGTGGCTACTTCCGGTTTGTAACATGTCTTTGGAAGCCAGACACATCAGTTTCAGATTGACATTAAATGTAACCTTTGGTTTTGAAAACTTAAATTGTGGTGTTGTTTTTGTATGCTAATGAATCGTTTACATATCGTCATTTACACAGGTCGGATATTGTCATTCGCACGAGACTCATGCGCTAAAAATGAGATTTGGCCACGTGGTCACTACTAGCGATTCGGTTAGTAAAAATGGATTAAAATATACTTTACCGACAACGTTCTAACCCAGGAACATTTTTCCATTGGTATAAAATAATCCTAAATAGTTCATACAAAAAATACCGACCCCTGAAAAGTGGTGCGTTTTCAACGTCCGTAAGTGTACATTGCAGCTGGCAGTAAAAGAGCGTGGATCCGTTTACATATTCTTCAGTTTAGTCACTAAACTTCTTCCCAAGCATACAAAGTTTAGCCAGGCCTTCAGCGCTTACAGCGCTTTGATTTAATTATTAGATCAGACTTTTTACCTTAATACACTACTTACTTTTACTCCTATGTTATTCGTGTTTACAATAATACAAATTAAGATTTAGTTAGCTTTTTTTGTAATTCAACCCTTTTTGGTCCATTCTCGTTGTTTGCTGTGTTACATTTTAATAACGCTATAACACTTAAGCATGAACGTTAATTTTGTGTTGTTGACTTCTATTTAATGTTGTTATACTAACTACAACTGTCAGGTTACTGTGGTAGCATTTATGTACCATAAGCTTATCTTTGAGCGGAGCAAGTGGTAAAATAGGAGCGCGAATACCAAAAATCGAGAGAAGGTGAATCGTTTGAACTTGTTATGTCAGAAAAATTAAAATGAATGTTTGTTTGTAAGACAACATTAAAATACCCATTTCATACATTAATTGTGCCACTGATTATTCATTCCTGGCAAAGATATTTCCAAAAGATCCAGTGTTCCTATAATTATTTTGAGCAGTGAATTGTGTTCATGAATTATGTTTTACATTGATAATTATACATGCCATATTGTACCATGATTGGGTTAATAAACCATTCTATTCTTACGGTTTAGCTGTTGCTGTTCATTCATTCTAATCAGAATAAATGGTTAAAGAACGTATACATGAACGTTAGGGACTACGTGTGTGTCTCAATTTTGATGTTGTTTGTTCGACTTTCGTAAATATTCGTCGAAATGATTGTTTGCGGACTCGGGCTTTTGCAAAAAAATTGCATACTAGTATGTACATTATTAGATTTTCACTATTTTATCCATAATCAGAAATATATTGAGATATGTATTTTAAATTTTAGGTTTAGAAAATACTTTGGAAGCCAACTTGAGAAACCTGGACGATTCTGGCAATAAGCGTTTTAGAGATTGGTTTCTCCATGCCAATGGTGGAAATAATAGCAAAGCTTTTATTAAGACTCTAAATACAAATTCATTTACCCAAACTTTAAGGCTCGAAACTGAACATAATCGCCCGAGCATTTATGGTGTCAGCCTTCTAACTGAAAACATAAAAAGGTGTAAAAACAAGTCAGTTCGTTTGATGAAGATAGGACTAACACACAAATCATTAGACCAAAGACCAAATCAGATTATTGGCCAACTACGTAAGCTATTTGAAACACGAAACTCAGGTCAAGTAGCAGAAATTGCATTTCAATTGGCAGTTGATCCACTTGAAACGAGGGGCTTTGTTGATGTCGAGACAAACGCGCGAAAACAGTTTGGCATCCCACTGTGTCGTGGTCTTGCAAAACATCTTAAATTACCGCACATCAAAGAGTATGTCTTGACGACGTCTGATGACATTACTAGATTTAAACGCAAAATGCGATGCGTTAAAACTACATCGATATTTGATGAGTGGTTCCCAGAAGTTAATAATTCAATTCCAAAATATCTACGTGTGTATGAAATGAAACAGGGAAAAATTCTTTGTTTTAATTACGAAAACGTACGAAATATAAAATACGTAACTGTGAATACAAACAAACAATATTTATTTTCAAAACACTCTTATAGTAAGAAAAAATATATGGGAACCAGAACAAATGTAGCAACATGTCGACATATAAACATTTTGAGAAAACGAAACATCACTGACGATAAAAAAGAAGACAAAGCGGCCTGAACAAAGCTTAGTGTCCAAGAGTACTGTGGTTATTGTTTTACAACAGAATGGCTTAATTCGGTACAACAAGTTTCAAGTCGTAGTGGTAGGGGTGGAAATAAACTACGCACATATACCCTGTTTAAACAACATATTACTGTTGAAAAGTATTGTAAAATGATCTTGCCATTTAATCATAGATCGGCTTTTTGTAAATTCAGATGTGGCGTTGCACCAATTAGGCTTGAAACTGGTAGATATGAAAGGTTGCCTGTTGATGAAAGAACTTGTCCTTTCTGTAATGTTTTTATTGAAGATGAATGCCATGTAATACTTAACTGCAGTTTATATGAAGACTTACGTTTTAATCTTGTACAACAAGCTACAGAAGTTTGTGATATATTTTTTGATTTGTCAGACAACGATAAACTAGTCGTGATATTTACTCACCCGGATTTGATTCGTTTAAGTGCCAAAACCTGCTGTAATATTTTAAATCGTAGAACTTCTTATCTATGCAGATAACTTTGTTGTTGTTGTTTTTATTACATGTATTCTTAATAACTAGATTAAGTCTAGCATTCTTTTATTATTTATAAGCAAGTGTAGTTTTACTTTTTAACTCTTTTGTCGGTTTAAAGCTAGATTTTTATTGTAATATAATATAATATGAATACATGTATAGTAACAACAATAATTATATATACAGTGTATAAATATAATTATGTAGTTTTATTTTTGTACTTTTCTTGTGAATAATTTTACCAGTCTCTTATAATTCTCTGTTAGAATGGTCACATAATAATGACTCTGTGATATAATATAATGTGATTGTATTTGTATATATGTGAATGAGACTTAAATAAAGAATATATATATTTTTTATGCCGACGAGTATAGATTCTATTAATGTTTTAGCATTCAGATTCATTTTGTACAATAAAGAAAAGAACTTAGATAGAATAGTCACACAACACCACAAACGTGTTCCATGAATTTCTTTGGGGGAAAAGTGCTGTTTTTATTTGATTATTTGGTTGTTGAAGACTGTATATACTTAGTTTTCCCCGAAGCCACTTTGGAATTGTTTTTTTATTAGCTCACCTGAGTACAAAGTGCTCAATGTGAGCTTTTGTGATACCGAGTTGTCCGTCGTCCGTCGTCCGTCGTCGTCAACACTTTATTCAAACGACATCTCTCCTGAACCGCTTGGCCTGATGAAACTTTATTAGAATGTTCCTTTGGCGAAACTCTACTAAATTTGTTCAAATTTTTCCGGTCCGTCGCATAACTAGGTCACAGGGGTTAAAAATAGATTTTCAAAAAGGAATCTTCAAAAATATTCTTGTCTGAAACCGTAAGGCATAGAGCTTATATATTTGGTATGTAGCACCACCTTGAGGTTCTCTACAAAGATTGTTCAAATTATGTCACTGGGGTCAAAATTGGCTCCGCCCCGGCGGCCCTTAGTTTTACATAGAGTTATATAGGGAGAACCTTAAAAATCGTCTTCTCTGAAACGGCTTGGCTCAGGGCTTTTATATTTGGTATGTAGAATCACCTAGAGGTCCTCTACAAAGATCGTTCAAATTATTTCCCTGGGGTCAAAATTTGCCCCGCCCCGGGGTCTTTGTTTTATATAGAGTTATATAGAGAAAACCTTAAAAATCTTCTTCTCCGAAACCGCAAGGCCTAGTGCTTTCATATGTCGTAGGTACAATCAGCTAGAGGTCCACTACAACGATTGTTTAAATTATTCCCCTCGGGTCAAATTGGCTCGCCCCGTTATTCGAATGTCATTTTACGTTACTGTAAAAAGCATTTCATAATTATACCATATAATTAATTTTTGACATAGTGTTCAAAATAGTGTCGCATTTTAGAATTATGTTCTGACTTTTAATATATGTATCAAAATAGAAACGTATTGCATTTAGAGAAACGCTACTGTTGTTATTAACAGCTTACTCTCAGTTTTTCTTAATTGGAGTACCTTTCCGAAATTGGTAACCATGGCAACAAAGTCTATACTTTCAACATAATTCATGAGGACATTAAAAGCTAAGATATAGTACTATATGGATACATTACTTAAAGTAGAATTAATAGGGTATTTAATTGCCTGCGCGTAGCGCAGGCTATTGAAAATACCCAGACCGGTAATGCGGGTGACATGCGTATTTTCGTTGAGTCTCAGCAGGTACTAATGCTTTCAAAAAAAGTTATTTCCGGTCAAAAATTTCAGGCAGTTTTCCGAGGTGAATGGTCCTTGGAATATAAAAAAAATAGTAAGCTGTAAACGGTTGAGCCTATCGTTCTCTTTCAATTAATTATTATTTTAAAAAAATGTGTAATAAATAAAACAAACTATTTTTAAAAAACAAAGGGAAGTAAGAAATACCTCTACTCCCCATGACCGTGGACCGTGTCACTAGCCAATTCATTGCAAGCGTTTGCGAGATTCTTTCCATGCGCCCGTTTCACATGGAAGATGTTTTAAGAAACATCAATAATAAAGGTGAAATTTTCATTTAAATAGCCGATTTATCATGACAGTACTCGATCTCCGAGGAAATTGGTCTTTAAAAGACATTTTTACGTAGCTTTACAATGATATCAACACTCAGATCATACCAGATGCTTGAACGTAAGTAGGCTACAATTCGTTCCATGTCAACAACTGAACAATGCAAATCAACAAGTCTATGTTTCAATGTATAGCTTGTCAAAGCAATGTTTATGAGATTATTTTGTTACTGTCAGTGTGTATAAGACTTATGTACCAGTTAGTTTCATCCACAGCAGCCCAGCCACGGGGGAAGGGCGCTTTGGAATTTTGAGTTGTCAAAAACAACAGCCCTTCTACGGCCAGCGGGGGAAGCTGATGGTAAAACCTCCCGCATTTCCCCTGACATCCACCGGTAAATATTGTCTTTAGGCTATAGGTTTTCGTAGAATAAATCCTAAATTTCCCCTGCCTTGCGGGGGAAGCTGGATGGTAAAAACATGGCTGTCTCCCTGGCTATCCGCCATGGATCCCTGTGGTCGGGGGAACTGGGGATGCAACTGACTGGTGCATTAATTATTTGTGGTGTAAAAACTTGTGTACCAGGAGGGTCCATATGTTGTTGCTTATGTAATAACATCTTCGATTTTCCAAGCGGATAAGGAGGAAAGACAAACATCGGAGGCTGTAAATTATCTATATTCGGAATATAAATAAACCATCTTAAAGTAGGCCTACAATACTACAATACAGTACAACAAGGTACGTCTTTGATTTTATTGAATTGGAATCAAATTATGACAATTTGATTGATTGACTTGTGTGCTGTATAAAAATTACAATTCACAATGATTGCATGCATTTGTTATTCTCCTTGGATAATGCATAGCAACTGGGGCCCGTGTCTATATCTACAAACATAGCCTAGCGGTTATCTAATATTTATTAAATACCCATATAGGCAATGCCTTAGTTCATATTAGATATACATTGTTACTTGTTTTAGAGCCTTTTCAAAACAACAATACAACAATAACATTCATAATGTCAAGTGTGCAGGTTTTCCTGGAGAACGGCTCATATCATATTTCAAATGTTAAATCATACATCGTTCAACTTACGTTAACCACTTTTCCTTTATTTTTCATTTATTTCTCGTACTAGTACAGTCGTTTTTGGGAATTTTGCGCGTCGGGTAATTCTGCGCATCGGGTAATTGTGCGCATCGGAGAATTCTGCACATCGTGTAATTCTGTCCATCGAGGAATTCTGCGCATCGTTTAATTCTGCGCATCAGGAATTCTGCGCATTGGATTATTCTGCGCATCGGAGAATTGTGCGCATCGGGGAATTCTGCACACCTTAACTTTCTATTTCTTACAGACTTTGCTAGGTCGTTTTCACATTTTTAGTAAGGATGGTAATGACACATAATAGTGTGACCGGCTTTAGTGTTACTTGGTTTCTATGACAACGCTTTGTATGAGCATAATCAGCAACAAAGAAATTCTGTTGCTACGAGGGTCATTCAATAAATTCGTGGACTGGACTCGTCATTTTAATACACATTGGCACAGATAATAACTAATTATATCACACTAAACTACAGCCTTTCGGACAAAAGTGCAGAAAATATTGCACGAATCGACACATTTTTAAAGAAAATATGGATAAAACAAAAATACCACCTTACCACAACCACCACACAACGCTAATATAGTCTGACGTCAGCGACGTTATTGGCGTTACGCTATTTTTCTAATGGTAAACCCGAAATTGAATAATGTCATTTTAAGTTATATATTATTAAATAGATCTACTTCAACATTTTATGTATTCAAAGTTAAGTATTAAGCTGGACTTAATGGTTGTATGCTAAATTGAAACGCCTCGCACATTTTGACTGGCGTTTCCTCAAACATCCTTACGTTTGCCAAATTCGTTCGATCCCTCTATCATTTTCAGTAATACCATGCAGCTCTTCAGAAATGTGATTTTGTCACTAAAATACAGGGCCACTGAATACTGCATGTTCTCCGTTAGCTCTCATTAGTAGCTTATGTGTGTTCGTTGTGTATTTACAAGACAGGTGGAGAATTTAACAGTTGCATGCATTTCCTTGCGTTAATTCATCGGCATTTTGACGTAAATGACAGACATAGACCAAATACTTCTCAATTCAAACTCAAACGTATAAACAACTTAAAAACTTCACCAAATATTATGATAATATCTTGCAATAATCTGCCAAACATATGGGAATGTAAATGAATTAATTCGGAATTAATAACTAGTTGAACTAGTGAAAAGGGTACGTTACGTCGGTCGGGGTGGTAGCGCGTTACTATGGTAATACAACGGCTGCTGACATGCTACTGTGTTGCATGATTAAAAATAAATTTGTATCTATGGAAGGTTATAGATAAATGTTTATAATGATATAAGAAACTATTATTGAAACACGTATATAATAAAATGAGAACGGTTGTCTTCGAATATATTGAATGACCCTCGTATCAGCATATAGAGCATACATTGTTTATAATTTTATGCATATGGGAAAATTTTCATTAAATTGTAATTGTTAAGTAAAAGGTAATGAGGAAAGTTCTATTATTTCTGGAGCACCCCTCGTATTCTTTCGATACTGTGATAAATTTCTTGTGAAACAAATCTTTGAAACAGACTATACAAAAAACAATCCCACTTCCACAGAATTAGCCGAAAAACCGGCAGCCATCTTGTTCTGTGACGACATTTGACCTAGTTTAGCGTAGGTATGATGTTTTGAATTGTTTACATTTGTCAATGAAGGTTGTTTCTATCCAAACAGCACCATAATTTTTTCTAAGAATCAAATAATCTCAAATGTAGGAAGCCAAAACCCGTTAGGTGCGCAAAATTACCCGACAGCACTGTATATGCTATTCTGTTGTTTTT
Source organism: Spisula subtruncata (assembly GCA_963678985.1). NCBI lineage: Eukaryota > Metazoa > Mollusca > Bivalvia > Venerida > Mactridae > Spisula > Spisula subtruncata. The sequence continues at coordinate 19,541,254 of OY787670.1, read as the reverse complement.
TCTCAGATGGCAGTTAATTATATTTTATTTTCTTTGTAAAAAGGTTGTATTTAAACTTATTTTTTGTTATTATCCAATCTAATGGCAGCCGTACTCTATACATTTGTACATTGATATAGTTAGTATATTTTATAAATCGTATTTATGCTCTCTCATAATGTATTTTACCGCATGGTTTGCTTAAACATTAAAACACTATATAATTCGTCATTGACAGTCGAAATTACGGAATCCGGTTAGTGCCATATGAATTATCGTGTCTCGCATCAAGAGGGCGTGTGGCGATAATTGCCCGAAACACGAAGCGACACGCGACAATCGGGCGATACACGAAGCGAGGCGCAATATTCAAACACGAGATCTCGCTATGTCTGAGTATCTAAAACCACGAGATTTCGCGGTAGAATATCGTGCCTCGCTTCGTGTGTCGCGCGATTCTCGTCTGTCGTTTCGTGTCTCGCGCTGAAATATCGCGCCTCGATTCGTGTGTCGTGCCATTCTTGTGTCTCGCATTCCTAGGTCGAGGCAAGACATGCGAAGCGACACGCGAGAATCAGGCGACACACGAAGCGAGACACGATATTATATCGCTCGATTGTCGCAGTCGCATAACATTTTTTAAACGGCGAGACACGGCAGACGAAGCGACAGGTGATAATAGCGCGACACACGAAGCGAGGCGCGACATTATATCGCACAAATATCGCTTGATTGTCGCAGTCGCTCTTAAACGGTGTAAAAGTAATTTTCACCACTGCATTTCCTAGCAAATAATCATACTTGGTTTGATGAAAAGGAGCGTACTGAGACAATCACGCTCTTTGACCCCGGAAGGCCGGGTATGTCTTTGTAGGTCAGGCTGAAGGGAGTCGAACTAAACCTATCTTGGAGCTGAAAGAGGGGCTAGAACCCCAAAGTAGCCACATAAGCGTTATGCAATAGGCGTCTTTGGATGGGTTTCGAGCCCGTGTACAGTACCGACCAAACCATGCTTACATCTACATGCCGGGTCATCCGGGGTCACACAGTCTAGTTTCGGATGTACACGGACTCGAACCCATCCAAAGTATACTGCTATTTTGATTAGTTTGGGGATCTTAGCCCTCTGTCGACCCCAAGATAGGTTCCTAGCGACGGTCGTGTTCGACTCCCGTAAGCCTGACCGTCATCTACATACCCGGTCTTCCGGGGTCACATAGCATGGTTTGGGCTCTGTTCGGACACGAAACCGGCCAAAAACGCAACGTTTAATACACTGCTATTATAGGCACCAAGGGGTCAGGCCCCTAGCCCCTATCAGCCACCAGATAGGAACGTGCGGGTGGTCTCGTTCGGCTCGCATAAGCATACACTACGTCTGTATAACCGGTATCTTGCGTGACAAAGCATGGTTTGGGCTGTACACGGGTTCGAACCCATCAGAAGTCGCCTATTGCATACCGCTTTTGTGGTTACTTTAGGTATCTGGCCCCTCTTTCAGCTCCAAGATAGGGGCATAGCGACGGTTTAGTTCGACTCCCTTCAGCCTGACCTACATATACATATCCGGCCTTCTGGGGTCAAAGAGTTGCCTCAGTACGCTCTTTTTTACCAAACCAAGTCTGATTGTTTGCTAGGAAATGCAGTGGTTAAAATTACTTTTACACTGTTTAAGAGCGACTGCGACAATCAAGCGATATTTGCGCGATATAATGTCGCGCCTCGCTTCGTGTGTCGCGCTATTATCGCCTGTCGCTTCTCTGTCGTATCTCGCGGTTTGAAAATGTTATGCGACTGCGACAATCGAGCGATATAATATCGTGCCTTGCTTCGTGTGTCGCCTGATTCTCGCGTGTCGCTTCGTGTATCGCTTCACATCTCGTGCATCGACCTAGGAACGCGAGACATGAGAATGGCGCGACACACGAAGCGAGGCGCGATATTTCAGTGCGACACACGAAGCGACAGGCGAGAATCGCGTGACACACGAAACGATGCGCGATATTCTACCGCGAAATCTCGTGGTTTTAGATACTGAGACAGAGCGAGATCTCGTGCTTGAATATCGCGCATCGCTTCGTGTATCGCCCGATTGTCGCATGTTGCTTCGTGTTTCGCGCATTATCGCCCCTCGCCCTCTTGATGCGAGGCACGATAATTCATATGGCACTAACCGTATTCCGTACTACATAATCTACGAGACCTGTTTTTCCACATGCTGATATCTTCTTTTGTTGTCAATGGACGGATTGTGTTTGTGAATACATGTATGTACATACTATTGTTTGTGATAACATGTAAACTAGTATAGATAAACCATATTTTTGAGCCCTGACTAATTATTGCAGGAAGGTTGATTTGCCCTCAAAGGATAGATATAGGGTATGTTTTAACGCAGTAACCAATCCATGGCCCAAAGAGTTTTTAACCAGGTATATTCACATACCATGTATAAGAAGTGTAACTTCCGTCGCTGCTCAAAATACATGGTTTATCTATACATGATGCATTTTCTTCTTGTGAATGCATAGTCATATTGCCTTATTTACTAATAAACTATACATACCATTAGCTACAGTGTTTATATTCATACCGCCACTGCCTTTATAACCTAGTGGTGGAGCGTCCTCTTTGAGCACAGGCTGTCAGGGGTTAGATTGCTAATATTCAGGTCACCGCTCTGATTAATACGTGGCATTTATAGTTATTGGGGTGTGACTACATGTAATTAGATTTGATTTCAGACCATTGCTTGGTTGTATAGTTGGAGCTATGAAGTCCAGCTATATTCAAGCTTAAATTAGTGATAAATGTGTTGATTTTTATAACTACTAGTATCCGTACTTGGTTATTTTCTCACCCATATTATTATTTTTACTAGCATTTTTATATCCAGTGCATATTATTTTACTTTAATGTCTAAATTGTGATGATTGTACAACACTTTTGAACGTGTAATTTACATGAAAAAGGGCTGTAAAAATATGGGTATAATAATAAATAATAGACAACAGGCTGTAACATATCAAGGAACCGCGCACAACTAGTACTGGTATATCGCCCTTACTTGGTGTTCAGTATTTTAGTTCTAGTCTATCTATTTATACTGCCGAATGCCACATTTTGAGCGATATTTGTAGTTTCTGACAAGGGCAGACATAGAATCAATGCAGAAACAGAAGTGAATAACAATGTAAAAAGAATCCGGGTGCGATACCCTAGCTCATTTCGAAAAGATTCATTGGTTCTTTAACGTGCCCCCGGTGTAGGGCACCGATTCACGCGATACTTCATCTGGGTTTCCAACCAGTTTATCTCTATATTTGGGTGGGAAAACTTGAATATCGTGTCTAAAATGACAAAGTGTCACGGCCGAGGATCGATACAGGGGCCCCTCGATCAGGAGTCAAGAGAGTTATCCACTCGACCGCCGTGTCACCCATAATTCAAGGTATTGCCTGTTTTTACCAAATCGTATATAGTGTTCCCAGAAATTATTTAGAATTTTCCAAGGTGTTTCCAAAATGGTGTAAATATTTTATTTAAAAAAACAAACAACTGTTCATTTGTATAAGTTAGGTATGTAAGTCCTTTGTATCCATTGCCAATGATTTTAGTTCAGACATTGCAATGGTTGTCATGGCAACATGAATTTTAAGCCACAAGTCGTAAAATGTGCTAGTGTTGCATACAATGCCTAATTCAGCCCATATATTTAACATGAAAGTATTTAGAGATAATTGATAATTGACACTGGAAGCAATTTATTGACAAAAAATGCAAAATACAAGGAGAATGTGTATGTTCTAAACTAACTAGAAATGCAAATTGTACCTTGGGTACAGCAAATTACTGCCACCCCATTTGGGGTTTGCATTTGAAAAATCACTAAGGAACGTACTAAAATGCATGTTTTGGTACTGTATTGTTGTTGTTTTTATTCTTCATAGGTTTATTCATAATAAACAAATGATCAACTGGTAAGAAACCTTATAAGTTGGCCTCAGTATGGCAATTATCGCGATATGACCTCAAAATCGGTATATTTTTGGTATATTTTCTCACAAAATATCGTTTTTCGGCAAACAATAAGCTTTTCCGAATCGTTCATGTTTTTAATCAAGAATAATGTGCTTAAACCTTATTAATGACATGATCAGATACGTAACAAAGTATTTGGGATTTAGTATCCCTTAATTTTTCCCAAATAATAATGGATTTTACATCCCTACACCCTTTCTTCATTTTTAGGCATTTTTTTCGACGACCCGACCGGTGATCTTTATGACCTTTCACACAAAAATATTTCAAACATAACTCACTATTTCTATGTTTTAAAAATAGGCTAAGGTTAGATATATTAAATAATGTACAAATTAAACATACTTCCTATTCAAATGTGTGCAATAATACTAGTAATTTCAATAATTTCTGAGAACACTGTGTATATATGTTCAGCGCCCAACCTAAGTTCGAAAACCTTTCTAGCTATTCTGACCAAAAACAAAGCCCTCGAAAAAGGGGGAATGACGACTTCTATCCCTATCATTATTCGACTAACAAATATAGCTTTCAAGAATCGAAACTAACTAACTTACTGAAATAACTGAAAACTTGTTTGTTTGTGTGAAAACTACTGATGTAAAGGAGTTAGGGACATGATGGAAAACACATAAGAAAGTCATATCCAAATGGATTCTGAAGATTTAAGAGTTTCAGACTTGTATGTTTTCTATCCCGAGATGCTCGAACCTATCCGTCCTCGGACGCTAACCTAAGAATCGATTTTGTATTTTTTTATGTGACTGGGGTTTCATCATACTGAAGCATGGATGCCATGTTGTAGCACTTTAAAGAGGCATGTCCTATAACTAGCATATTTTCTCTACTATCACATTAAATAGGCTAAATGTACAAAGCACTATCAATTATCATAATTCGTCTGAAGAAAGCTTTCGCAAATATGTCTCTATAATGTCAAAAAAATATTCAAATCACCAATAATAATGTATCACTTCCAGCGATTTATTATTATGTGGTCAAAGGGAAACAACTCGTGACTATTTTGGCTCGTTACGGAAATATATTTTCATTTTTTCTCGATAATTGGTGGGAGTTTTTTGTTGAAAATTTGAGGGATTTAAGCAATAATGATTCTTATTTAATGTATAATAATCCTGAATCGATTTAAACGATCAAAGTTATAGGGAACGCCTCTTTAAACAATATTGAATAATTCATATTGTTACATCAAGACATAAGCGTATTGAACGTACACGAACAACGGTGTGGAAAAATACATTTGACTATGCAAACACGTGCTACCATCCTTTTAGCACGTGAGAGTAGAATATGACCACGTGATAATAGAATGTAACCACGTGAGAGTAGACTATAACCACGTGATAATAGAATTTAACAACGTGTGAGTAGAAAATAACCACGTGATAATAGAATGTTACCACGTGAGAGTAGACTGTAACCACGAGATAATAGAATGTAAACACGTGACACTAGACTATAACCACGTGATAAGATAATGTGACCATGCATAATAGAATGTAACCACGTGGCAGTAGACTGTGACCACGTGATAAGAGACTTTAACTATATAATAGAATAAAACCACGCGATAACAGAATGTAAAAACGTGACAGTAGACTGAAACTACGTGATAATAGAATGTAACCACGTGACCGTAGATTGTTACCACGTGGTTACATTCTATTATCACGTGGTTGTAGTATAGTGTCACGTGGTTACATTCTATTATCACGTGGTTACATTCTACTCTCACGTGGTTACATTCTATTATCACGTGGTTCTATTCTACTTTCACGTGGTAGACTGTAACCACGTAATAATAGAATGCAACCATGGGGCAGTAGACTGTAACCACGTGATAATAGAATATAACCACGTCGCAGTAGACTGTTATCACGGCATAAAAGACTGTGTGACAAATGGATATTAGAATGAATCCACGCGATAGTAGACGGGAGCCATGTGATAATAGTATGTTGTCATGTGGCAGTAAATCGTTAGACTGTGACCACGTGATAATAGCTTAGGGCCACATGGTAATAGATTATGTCCTCATGGTAATAGAATGTTAGCAAGCTATATTAGACTTTGATTACTTGAAAGTAGGCTGTAAACACGTCGAAGAAGACAGTTACCACGACACGTTACACACAATTGGAGATTACTCATAATTTTGATTGTGTTTTATTTTTTTATAGATCTAAATCTTATTTCAAATTGTTGCTGTGTGTTTGGAGATTAAACCCATTCACTGAACATGACTCATCTTGTATCAATTGTCGATATTTCAATGCACAGGTAATATTGGTATAATACCCTCCAACGGTCATGTGACCTACTCGCTTCACGTCGGACAAAGGACACACACTGAGTTAGCTGACGTCAACTTCTAGAGTAAGTTATATGTCACTTCTTTTCCTGTTTTGTATATACGCTGACAGATTTGGAGTACCAGCAATGGCGGCTCTATGTGCTTTCATCTTAGGAAATTTGTCCATCATATTTGGCGAGTTCTGTATGGGAGTATCAAAGCCATCCAATATAGCAAGATCAGCTAGTGTTAACTGAAAACATAACCACATGATCAATGTATGTAGGATTATAAAACTACAATAATCTCCCTTGCATTGGTCGTGGTCGTGTATAGCACGCAGGTAAATAAATGAAAGAAGATTCAAAGAAAAAAATGAAAGAAAAATCGAGCAAGAAATGAAAAGTTTGATAAGATTTGAAATTTTCACCAAAATCGTCAATCATTTATCGTCATTCAATATTTAATAAGGGTAAAAAATCTCTCTCGTACAGATTTTGCTAATTTGCAAAAAGCACTGATATAGCTTTCTGAAACCCTAATATTAACTGTGCATTATACTTTACAATTTGATCTCTAATTGCTGATAAGCCCATCTCACGAGAAGCATTTATTTATAAATCACCCGTGTTACCAGAGCATAGGGTACACAGTTTAGCAATTTGATTTGGGTGAATATGTAAAAAGGTCGTCAAAAACTTCCAATTTTATACTGATGTCGTCACTCGAGCTATAATGGCTTATCAGTTACCAGTAAAGTTCCATTGAGGGTAAAATGGAAGCGACCAGTCAACCTCACAAAAGGCATCTAGTCATTTACACGACATAACTAGGTACCTCAGGCAATCATATGTACAGCTCACAATGGATGACATACTGCATTGTTTTGGAAATTAACATTTTTCCATAAAGGGAGGATATAACAAATGATAACTACACTGACTTATGACTGGTACTCGGAGTACAGTGCGCTGTACATTTTACTACATGTTTCGTATTATAATATTATAAGAGTACTCACCGAATTGCCAACAAAATATTTCCCACCATTTTTGGTCAATGCTTTCTCGAACATTCCAAGGAATTTAGGGAACACTTCTCCGACAAGATTTTTCTGTAATTCAGCCTAAAAATAGAATCAAAATGTTTGACATGTACACACTTTATATCACAGGCTTAAAAAGACATGGTCGTAAGTACAACGTCGATATTTTACGAAAAAGGAAAAAAGTACGGCTATTACTCTACATGTAAATTATAAAACATGCAGTTTCATCTTCAGTTGGGTCACCATGACACGCTCCGATTTTTACGAAAATAGGCTCATAATGATCGTCTTGTCGTGCTGATTGTAAATATGTGTCAGTCTTGTTATGCCGTGGCAGTTACGACCTTCGCATTCTATGCCAGCGTTGCAGGATTCCTTTTTTCTCGGATTAAGTGTAAGGCGGTAACCGACCATCAATTTTCACGTTGACATATAATGTTTCCTTGGAGAGGACGGGTCCGACCTGTTCAGTCAGAGTCCATGGAGATACCTAATGTGATATTCCGTGACTTTGTGATAACAAATGACTACACAATGTTCTCCAACACTTGTGATAACAAATGACTGCACAATGTTCTCCAACACTTGTGATAACAAATGACTGCACAATGTTCTCCAACACTTGTGATAACAAATGACTGCACAATGTTCTCCAACACTTGTGATAACAAATGACTGCACAACGTTCTCCAACACTTGTGATAACAAATGACTGCACAATGTTCTCCAACACTTGTGATAACAAATGACTGCACAATGTTCTCCAACACTTGTGATAACAAATGACTGCACAATGTTCTCCAACACTTGTGATAACAAATGACTGCACAATGTTCTCCAACACTTGTGATAACAAATGACTGCACAATGTTCTCCAACACTTGTGATAACAAATGACTGCACAATGTTCTCCAACACTTGTGATAACAAATGACTGCACAATGTTCTCCAACACTTGTGATAACAAATGACTGCACAATGTTCTCCAACACTTGTGATAACAAATGACTGCACAATGTTCTCCAACACTTGTGATAACAAATGACTGCACAATGTTCTCCAACACTTGTGATAACAAATGACTGCACAATGTTCTCCAACACTTGTGATAACAAATGACTGCACAATGTTCTCCAACACTTGTGATAACAAATGACTGAACAATGTTCTCCAACACTTGTGATAACAAATGCGCGAAAACGCAAAGTCGTCCGCTTAAATTCTTATTTCTGACTTTGTTTTGACTCTGTGACTAAGGTAATGTGATAAAGAGAATCCGCCATCCGTTGTCTTTTAGATCAACATTTCTTTAACTCGTAACGAAAACCAAAAGGCTCGCTAAATAACTTCTAATACCTATCTAGACTGTTTATCTCCAAAGACAACTCATGACGGATCCTAGTGCGCCCAGGATTACGAGAAATGCGGGAAAATATGGTATAGGCCAGATAGGTGAAAAAGCAAGCGTGCACGATTTATCAGTGTTTTTTTGTATAAATTTGACCATACGTGTTTATTTAAGCAGCCAATTTTACAACAGTAGACCAATCCAGCCAATGTTTGTAAATATCACCTTATCCTGCGGCGCACTATACGAGAGGTGCCCCACTTATTTTTGAACAGTGTTGAACTTGAAATATTTTCATGGAAATATGGTTTAAATCAAATATCTCCTTTGTACTGTGTAAGCATATGTTTAACATTTACACTAACTGGTTAGTTTTTAAAAAAAAATATAGAATGAACCAAAAACAACACTTTTGTAGAGCGTGTGGTGTTATACTTTTTGAAGGTCAGCCACTGCCATAAAAGCCCTTAAAATGTGTTGGTTGAGCATGGATAATCCATTTATGTGAAGACAATATGCACTTTTTGTCACATAAATGATGTTTTGCGCTTAGTTGTTGTTTTTAACGAAATTAGGCAATATATTAAAAACTGACAAAAGTGATGATACCTACTAAAGTCTTAAACTTTGGTTATTTGATCTCTAAGGCAAATCCAAAAACCAAAATAGTGACTTAAACGACCTAAGGGTATCAATTGGAGCATTTGATATGTTCATTAAGAGAATTATATATGCCGAACTCGGGATAAAATCGGTATTTACCTGCCCAATAACACAACAACAACATAAGGGAGACAAATGTCTTTAACGCTGTGTATGCTTCAACGGAACCGTAAATGCCACTACTTTGTCACCTCTGTAGAGGCAATGCTTTATCATTTATAAATAGACCATGAACGGACAGCCTAATATATATGATGAGTGTTGATGAGGCTACCCATAAGTTGTCATTCGTTAAGCATCACATGTTCCCGAACGTTTGCATAACGCACGTATGATATTGCTTGCTATACTGGCGTAATGGAACACACAATTCATTTATTCCTAAAAAGTCAAACGTGAATGCACATTGCTGTGTACATAAGGTTCCAAACCATATTTGGTCAAAATGTTTGCCAAACATCTTTCCTGGAGACCATATGTGTAGTATGGTGTTTTGTCAACACAGAGCTCCCGCCACAAAACACCATTCTGTACCTTTAAGAACACACATTTAAAGTATATTACGCAATATTAGTAAAGCCCAACGTCTAATAAACATATACCCACAAACCTTTTACTCTATCGAATATTGCAGCGTTTATTGCAGCCGAAAAATGCAAACAGCATCAATAGAATTATTCGGTCTTAAAAAGCCAAACACCGTACCCCCTACACAATTGTAGATATGAGTGCAACCTAAGTAATAAAGTAATCATCAATGGTTGTATGTGTTTCTTAACACGTTATTTTGCACGATGATATAGAAATATTTTGATTATGTATTATAAGCATCGAACTATTTGATATTCAATACTGTTCAAACATAAGTGGGCCACTTATCGTAGTTGATTCAATAAGTAATGCAGATGAGTAAACTATCCCATTCGAAAAAATAGCGATGAATACTTAGGATGAGAAGGTTGTTACTACAAAATCAATATTTTAAGAAAACAAGAAATACTGTCTGACAACAACTCTTTACGTATGGTAAAACAAGCTTCAACTTCAGTTTGGTCAACATGACAAGTTCCGATTTTCATGAACATAGGCTCATCAGAAGCGCCTTATGATGCAGCTTCGATATATGCATCAGTCGTATAAGGTTCTAAGCCAGAGAAATAACCCTTACCAATAGCACAGCTTCACACCACACTCTGATATGATATTCAGTATTTTGTTTTGCGATACCATACACTGGAATTACATACGTATTTGAGCCTCACAATTTTGAAGATAATACAATAAGAAAAATAGTTCTGACCTTCTTTGCATCGTCTTTTTCGAAAAAGGCTTTCACAATTTCTTTGAACATGTCATCAACGAGTCCCATATATTGGTCGACTAAGGCCTCTTCCCAATTGTCTTTTCCAACCAGTCCTACATGTATAGAATATTTAAGTAATAGTTATAATAACTAAAGATCGCAACGTATGTTCAAAACGAAAGTAAACATGAACTATTCTTACAACAGGGGTTAATAACAATGCATAATACAGCCTTGTCTCAATCGATCAATCGTAAATATTAATGTAATAGGGGCTATCGAAAATACCCAGACCAGTAACAAGCGAACGTGCATACCTTCGTTGAGTCTCTGCAGGTACTAATGCTTTCAAAAAAAGTTATTTCCGGTCAAAAATTTCAGGCAGTTTTCCGAGGTGAATGCTCCTTGGAATATAAAAAAAATAGTAAGCTGTAAACGATTGAGCCTATCGTTCTCTTTCGATTAAATATCATTTTTAAAAAATGTGTAATAAATAAAACAAACTATTTTAAAAAAACAAAAGGAAGTAAGAAATATGCTCTAAAGTTACATGGCCGTGGACTGTGTCAATTGATTGCAAGCGTTTGAAAGATTTCCATGCGCCCACTGCACATGGAAGATGTTTTAAGAATCATCAAAAATAAAGGTGAAATTTTCATTTAAATAGCCGATTTATCATGACTGTACTTGACCTCCGAGGAAATTGGTCTTTAATAGACATTTAACGTAGTTTTACAATGATATCAACACTCAGATCATACCAGATGCTTGAACGTAAGTAGGCTACAATTCGTTCCATGTCAACAATGCAAATCAACAATTCTATGTCTCAATGTATAGCTTGTCAAAGCAATGTTTATGAGATTATTTTGTTACTGTCAGTGTGTATAAGACTTATGTATCAGTTAGTTTCATCCACAGCACCCCAGCCCCGGGGAAGGGCGCTCCGGGATTTTGAGTTGTCAAAATCAACAGCCCTTCTACGGCCTGCGGGGGAAGCTGATGGTAAAATATCTCGCATTTCCCCTGACATCTACCGGTAAATATTGTCTCTAGGCTATTGGTTTTCGCAGAAAAATCCTAAATTTCCAATGCCTTGCGGGGACGCTGGATGGTAAAAACATGGCCGTCTCCCTGGCTATCCGCCATGGATCCCTGTGGTCGGGGGAACCGTGGATGCAACTGACTGGTGCATTAATTATTTGTGGTGGACAAACTTGTGTACTAGGAGGGTCCATACGTTGTCGCTTATGTAATATCTTCGATTTTCCAAGCGAATAAGGACGAAAGACAAACATGGGAGGCTGTAAATTATTTATATTCGGAATATAAATGAACCCTCTTATAGTAGGCCTACTTTACTCAGTACAGTACAACAAGGTACGTCTTTGATTTTATTGAATTGGAATCAAATTATGACAATTTGATTGATTGACTTGTGTGCTGTATAAAGATTTCAATTCACAATGATTGCATGCATTTGTTATCTCCCTTGGATAATGCATCGCAACTGGAATCCCGTGTCTATATCTACAAATATAGCCTAGCGGTTATCTAATATTTATTGAATACCCATATAGGCAATGCCTTAGTTCATATTAATAGTTCGTGTTTACTTTCGTTTTTAAAATACGTTGTCAGCTTTAGTTATTATAATTATTTCTTCTCTGCGTGTGTGTGGGGGGGGGGGGGGTTCTCTATATACTTATTTATTTAATTACAAGGTCCTGTGCTCTTTCTGAGTATTCTCAATAATAAATATTTTAAAATGTTCGTGAAAAGTAATAGAAAAACACTGCACATTTTATGAGTGTGCATCTTTTATTTTCGTTTAACTTCTTTGATAATCAATATTTGTGCACGAAATGTTTTGGAAGTGCTATTGATACAATTCCAGCAATAGACCTACTCCGGTTCTCCACTAATCTATACAATTCCAGCAATAGACCTACTCCGGATCTCCACTAATCTATACAATTCCAGCAATAGACCTACTCCGGATCTCCACTTCTCCATACAATTCCAGCAATAGACCTACTCCGGATCTCCACTACTCCATACAATTCCAGCAATAGACCTACTCCGGATCTCCACTACTCTATACAATTCCAGCAATAGACCTACTCCGGATCTCCACTTCTCCATACAATTCCAGCAATAGACCTACTCCGGATCTCCACTTCTCCATACAATTCCAGCAATAGACCTACTCCGGATCTCCACTACTCCATACAATTCCAGCAATAGACCTACTCCGGATCTCCACTTCTCCATACAATTCCAGCAATAGACCTACTCCGGATCTCCACTTCTCCATACAATTCCAGCAATAGACCTACTCCGGATCTCCACTACTCTATACAATTCCAGCAATAGACCTACTCCGGATCTCCACTACTCTATACAATTCCAGCAATAGACCTACTCCGGAACTCCACTACTCCATACAATTTCAGCAATAGACCTACTCCGGATCTCCACTAACCTATACAATTCCAGCAATAGACCTACTCCGGATCTCCACTAATCTGTAGGTACAATTCCAGCAATAGACCTACTCCGGATCTCAATTACTCTGTAGGTGCAATTCCAGCAATAACGAAGACACTCGAAATGTAACACAAATACAAATTTGAAATACCGATATCGCACGATTTGCTTGCGGAAATTGCGATGCCCAAGCTCTTTCCGAAGAGACACCTTAGTTCCTTAACGTGTCTGGTGTATAGCGCCGATGCATGCGAGACTACCTTTGGGTTGCTAACCAGTTCATCTCTAGTAGGGTGGGACACACAGAAAAGCGTTTCAGAAATGATCAAGTGCCCGGCCGAGGATCGAACCCGATACCTCTCGATCAGCAGTTAAGCAACCTATCCGCTCGACCACGTACCACCTATTCCTATTGAAAGCACGTGTAAAACTGGTTTCTGTACTCCTTATTGTCGTACTCTATAATTTATTGTGTACTCCTTATTGGTAATGCCGGAAATCGGCTCGTTTTTACACAGTGCTACTATACGGTGTTCCGTTTGGACGAACAAATTTTTTGTGTCTCCCTGAACCGCGATGCACGATGGTACGATGGTGAAAATACGATGATACGATGGTGCGATGGTGAAAACACGATGATACGATGGTGAAAATACGATGGAACGATGATGAAAATACGATGGAACGATGATGAAAATACGATGGAACGATGGCACGATGGTGAAAACGCGATAATAAATTCGCGTTTTCGTCATCGTACCATCGTATTTTCATCATCGTACCATCGTACCATCGTATTTTCACCATCGTACCATCGTGTTTTCATCATCGTACCATCGTATTTTCATCATCGTACCATCGTATTTTCACCATCGTGTTTTCACCATCGTACCATCGTGTTTTCATCATCGTACCATCGTGTTTTCATCATCGTACCATCGTGTTTTCACCATTGTACCATCGTGTTTTTACCATCGCACCACGATGATGAAAACACGATGGTACGATGATGAAAACACGATGATACGATGGTGAAAACACGATGGTTCGATGATGAAAACACGATGGTACGATGGTGAAAATACGATGGTACGATGATGAAAATACGATGGTACGATGATGAAAACACGATGGTAACATGACAAAAACGCGATGTTATTATCGCGTTTTCACCATCGTGCCATCGTACCATCGTATTTTCATCATCGTAGCATCGTATTATCGTATCATCGTATCATCGTGCATCGCGGTTCAGGGAGACACAAAAAAATACGTTTGTCCAAACGGAACACCGTACTACTATGACCAGAGTATGGGATGTAGCTCTATACAGGCAAGCCGTCGGAATGAAAACGTGTCATCAATATAAAGTACAGTTTACTACGACTGTACCTAGTAATCGTGAAAGCTCGACCATTTCCGTTTATCTCCGGTAAATATACGTACAAGTGTAGTTTGCAGTGGATAAATACCGAGGTGATTAGATTGTGGCAAAACTCACCAAACTCTTTGGCTAAATATCTTGCTATAGATTGACTCTGTGCCAGTTTCTTTCCATCGACCTCCAGTACAGGCATCTGACCGAATGGTGTGGCTGAAAATAAAAGGTGAGTATTATTATATACAGTTATTTTGTTGACTTAAGGGTCAGAAAACTTTAACTTAACACCAGGTGTCCGATGCCTAAGCAAAGCGCTACGTGGCGCTTTCCCCGGTAGGCAATTCTTATTCTGGCATTTAATTGAATGTGGTGTAACTGAATGAAAGCACTCGGTAGCGATTTGATTAGGCAACGGGCATCATACACTAGGAAGTCAGGTACAGGTTTTACCATACCCCTACATCTTGACTATTTGGCTACTTGCTAAATTTAGCAATCCAGGATCCGGGTTCCTCCCCGGGCTCGAACCTTTCATGTCCAGGTGAAAACTCAGTAGACCTACATAAGCACAATGTGTCATTATTAAAGGATACTAGTACTAAATAATAATGAAAACATATAAACAGAATACAAAGTGCCGATAAAGCGACGTGAGACAAATGAGGATATTGGTATCACATATTGAGTGGTATAAATGCTCATGCGGCGCTTATTTTATGTCAAGTATTGTAACTTATAAATTCTTATGTTACTATGTAAACATTAATTTTAAAATAATTGTACGTGTCATATATTAAATATTATAGAAGTATGAGGCGTTGTGTCTGTAATAATACAGTACCGGTGCCCGTTTCCTAAACAAAGTGCCGCATAGGTTGTCCGTACCTTCTATATTTAAGCGAACGAAAGGTAGCAAAATTAAAGCGCTCGATAGCGCTTTGCTTAGGGAACGGGCTCTTGGTATGATTTCAATCTGCAAACACTGAGTTTAGTGTCATAAAGTGAATGTGGTAACATAGGAATTTGTCTGGTTCCCGTCACAAACCTAACAGTAATATATGTAAGACTTTGATATCGGCAACCAGACAACTTAGGAATGATCAATGATTATAATTTGATGACAAAAATCAGAACATAAAATGTAGGTCATGGGTTTCATGTACGATTTATAATATTACTGATATACTCTTAAATATACGACAAGCGACACATTATAACGTCTATGGGTTATGTGTGACGATTTGGTTTAATCTTGGATCTAAAGGGATCAAAATACTTTGGCAAAATCAATTATTTTCGAATCTCTTCTGTCTACTGGTATCCTGGTAAACCATTGTTTTGCACAGAGAGTGTGTCATTACAGCGTTTTGCACAGAGAGGGTGCCATTACAGCGTTTTGCACAGAGAGGGTGCCATTACAGCGTTTTGCACAGAGAGGGGCCATTACAGCCTTTTGCACAGAGAGCACAGAGAGGGTGCCGATACGGGTATACACGGTGAATGTCGTCGATTCGTCCCAAACGCGTTTCGAACTCAATCGGCCAATGTCAACACATTTACGACACTTGTCAACCTATCTGATGTCTAATTGGTCATTGTGATAGTTATGTTTATGAGAGGTGTTAGGAAATTTTTACGTTTGCGTTGTCAAAGCTCCCACCCGATTGTTACTACTCTACTCGGGACTTTCCGTAACTAAACCGGAAACTCCCTCGGATGTACGTAGTATAGGAAATGACGAAAGTTTCCACACGGGTGATTCGGTTACACACACGCATGATGCGGTTTGAGAGAATCAAAACCAAATATACACATCGCATATGCCGTTTTGAAGATCATAAATATAGAAAACATGCTAAGTTAAGAATGTATTTTTGTCTAATATGTTTAATCAGTGCAGCACATTCCATTTTTAGGCTGGCGATTTGCGCCAGACTAATACAATCCTAAAAAATGAAATCCACTAAGATGAATTTACTCCCGAAACTGACAACACAGAATCTATACACCCAATGCAAATAGTTCCTCCTCGTTAATCAGTTTTGCAAGATAAGAACATTCAACTTTCCTTGTTTCATTTATTCTGTTCGATTGTAATATTGAAATGGAAGGAAATTGTATGAAATTAAAAGAAAAGGTGTTTAAAGGCGTTGATAATTATTACTACGCGTTCGTATACTACGCTTTACGAACGCGATATAGCGCGCGCATAAATGATTTTATTATGTTAAATTATTTAGGTCAGTATTCTTCAATGAGATCGTGGTCGAGTGGATGAGCAACTCGCTTAGTAATTTTCTGATGCTGAGGTCCAGCGATCGAATCACGGCGGCTCCAAAATTATTATTTTTTTATTTTTTTTGTTGTTGAGTCGAGCACTTACCTCTCTTTCGACTTAGAAAACCACTTGATGTTATATTACTTGAAAAGCTATTGTTCCTTAGCAGTTCGCCAGCCTGTCAGTACTTTCAGTACTTTGATTAAACTTGTTTACAAAACCGTTCTAAATTTGTTAAGAACCGTTTGAAAAACTGGCGACATTCTAATGATGCCCGAATATATAATAACTTATAATTCTGAAGTAACAATCAGGAGGTTAAAACGCAATCTTTACTTGGTTTTATGGCAGGCCAGCCGTCACGTGGCACTCTAGCATCCTCGAAATCTTTCCCGGCAGCTGTGAACACATATCTTGTTAGTTCCCCACGACCTCTGGCGTCAAAGTATTGAAATCTGTATGAAGACATGTCCTGTAAACATACCATGTTCTGAGTATAAAATGTATATATATAATAGGTTAGGTTACCAACCTGAAACCACAGACAAGATTTTAGGTAAAAGGACAAAAAAAACTCATTTATTCTAGTTACACGTTTGGAATTTTTGCTGGGGCAATTTTTACCCGAGTTATGGCATTTGGTTACTTTTACTGTATATTCTCACTTTGTTCCCCCGTGTCGATGGACAAATTTCCAGTTATTTCTATACTCGTCTTGTCTTGTCCGGACTACTAATGGACAAAAGTCTTGTCCGGCCTGCAAAAAGTACAATATCTTTTTTGTTTTACATTACACACATATTCGTAAATTTGGTATCGATGGAAAGAGAACATTATGCATTCGACGTAAGTCGATTTTTAAAGGTAACCAGTTCTGATGGTACAGTTTACGATATTATGGAAATCCATACCGGACAAGACTTTTGTCCATTAGTATACATGTACATTCATTGGAACAAAATATCGAATTTTGAACAACAGTCTGAAAATGACGTTTCATGTCGTAAACTACAAGTAACACAATACCTATCACAATCTATTTTTATCATATAAAACTGTAAATGGTGATGTGGATTACTGATTCAAAAATATCATGCTTAGCTTTTATATTTTTAAAGATTTTACCTCAAAATGACTGTCACAAACATGTAAGGGCTTAGATTTTTAGCATGTTACTTCAGTGCAACATCATCAAACAAAAATATTTTTTCGCAATTTTTCTCAAAAAATATCTGCTCTGAACTAAGTACGATTTTTTCCCAAAACAACAATATTTTATGAAGAGGTTGGAAATCGCACAACTGAGCTCAAAAACAAATTTTCAAATCGATCAGTAACACATATTTAAAACCTTGTATCTGTAGAAGTATGATTCAAATATATGTACATGTATTATCAATAAGTTAAAACAAGTGTTATGCTTGTCAAGATGAGTTACTTGGATACTTACCTTAATTAACAAACACTCCCTTGTCTAGCGTCGATAGAATCCCTTACTCTAACACAAGTGCTGATTATCGTTATGACTCGCTTACTCTAACACAAGTACTGATTATCGTTATGACTCGCTTTTCCTACGATGGAGTGTGTTCCAGTTTCTAAACTCTAAAACAAATACTATTCTTCCCTATGCTACTGAAGGTCAATCATGTTATATGTAGCCAGGCTTAATAACGTGATGTTGGTTACAATGAAGACAAATACAAGTATATGTACATTTAGCTGGCTTTGAATGAGAAGGTTGTAAGTGCCTTATACGAATAATGCATATTTAAAATCTACATGAGAAGGCGCTTCTTATGAGCCTACTCTCATGACAATTGGAATTTGTCATGTTGACAAAACTTAAGTTGAAAAGGCTTGCTTAACCGTAAGTATATTGTCAGACAGTTTTTACAGTTTTTTCAAAATATTGACTTTGTAGTTACGACCTTCTCATTCTAAGCCAACGATGTATATACCCATTCATACTGACAGTATTTACACCCGGGATGTGATCAGTTATACATGTAGTCAGTGTCGGCTGCTGTACCACTCAGGAACAACCCAGCTGACAGTATGTACACCCGGGATGTGATCAGTTATACATGTAGTCAGTGTCGGCTGCTGCACCACTCAGGAACAACCCAGCTGTCAGTATGTACACCCGGGATGTGATCAGTTATACACGTACTCAGTGTCGGCTGCTGTACCACTCAGGAACGACCCAGCTGACAGTATGTACACCCGCGATGTGATCAGTTATACATGTAGTCAGTATCGACTGCTGTACCACTCAGGAACAACCCAGCTGTCAGTATGTACATGTAGTCAGTATCGACTGCTATACCACTCAGGAACGACCCAGCTGACAGTATGTACATGTACTCAGTGTCGGCTGCTGTACCACTCAGGAACGACCCAGCTGACAGTATGTACACCCGTGATGTGATCAGTTATACATGTAGTCAGTATCGACTACTGTACCACTCAGGAACGACCCAGCTGACAGTATGTACACCCGTGATGTGATCAGTTATACATGTAGTCAGTATCGACTACTGTACCACTCAGGAACAACCCAGCTGTCAGTATGTACATGTAGTCAGTATCGACTGCTATACCACTCAGGAACAACCCAGCTGACAGTATGTACACCCGTGATGTGATCAGTTATACATGTAGTCAGTATCGGCTGCTGTACCGCTCGGGAACAACCCAGCTGACAGTATGTACATGTAGTCAGTGTCGGCTACTGTACCACTCAGGAACAACCCAGCTGACAGTATGTACATGTAGTCAGTGTCGGCTACTGTACCACTCAGGAACAACCCAGCTGTCAGTATGTACATGTAGTCAGTATCGACTGCTGTACCACTCAGGAACAACCCAGCTGTCAGTATGTACATGTAGTCAGTGTCGGCTACTGTACCACTCAGGAACAACCCAGCTGACAGTATGTACACCCGTGATGTGATCAGTTAAACATGTAGTCAGTGTCGGCACTTGTACCACAACAACCCAGCTGACAGTATGTACACCCGTGATGTGATCAGTTAAACATGTAGTCAGTGTCGGCTGCTGCACCACTCAGGAACAACCCAGCTGACAGTATTTACACCCGCGATGTGATCAGTTAAACATGTAGTCAGTGTCGACTGCTGCACCACTCAAGAAACAACTCAGCTGACAGTATGTACACCCGCGATGTGATCAGTTAAACATGTAGTCAGTGTCGGCAGTTGTACCACAACAACCCAGCTGACAATATGTACACCCGCGATGTGATCAGTTAAACATATAGTCAGTGTCGGCAGTTGTACCACAACAACTCAGCTGACAGTATGTACACCCGGGATGTGATCAGTTAAACATGTAGTCAGTGTCGACTGCTGTACCACTCAGGAACAACCCAGCTGACAGTATGTACACCCGTGATGTGATCAGTTAAACATGTAGTCAGTGTCGGCTGCTGCACCACTCAGGAACAACCCAGCTGACAGTATGTACACCCGGGATGTGATAAGTTAAACATGTAGTCAGTGTCGGCAGTTGTACCACAACAACCCAGCTGACAGTATGTACACCCGCGATGTGATCAGTTAAACATGTAGTCAGTGTCGGCTGCTGCACCACTCAGGAACAACCCAGCTGACAGTATGTACACCCGGGATGTGATAAGTTAAACATGTTGTCAGTGTCGACTGCTGCACCACTCAGGAACAACCCAGCTGTCAGTATGTACATGTAGTCAGTGTCGACTGCTGTACCACTCGGGAACAACCCAGCTGTCAGTATGTACATGTAGTCAGTGTCGGCTACTGTACCACTCAGGAACAACCCAGCTGTCAGTATGTACATGTAGTCAGTGTCGACTGCTGTACCACTCAGGAACAACCCAGCTGACAGTATGAACACCCGGGATGTGATAAGTTAAACATGTTGTCAGTGTCGACTGCTGCACCACTCAGGAACAACCCAGCTGACAGTATGTACACCCGTGATGTGATCAGTTAAATATGTAGTCAGTGTCGACTGCTGTACCACTCAGGAACAACCCAGCTGACAGAATGTACACCCGCGATGAGATCAGTTAAACATGTAGTCAGTGTCAGCTACTGTACCACACAGGAACAACCCAGCTGACAGTTTGTACATGTAGTCAGTGTCGGCTACTGTACCACTCAGGAACAACCCAGCTGACAGAATGTACACCCGCGATGAGATCAGTTAAACATGTAGTCAGTGTCAGCTACTGTACCACACAGGAACAACCCAGCTGACAGTTTGTACACCCGCGATGTGATCAGTTAAATATGTAGTCAGTGTCGGCAGTTGTACCACAACAACCCAGCTGACAGTATGTACACCCGGGATGTGATCAGTTGTACATATAGTCAGTGTCGGCTACTGTACCACTCAGGAACAACCCAGCTGACAGTATGTACACCCGGGATGTGATCAGTGAAACATGTTGTCAGTGTCGACTGCTGTACCACTCAGGAACAACCCAGCTGACAGTATGTACATGTAGTCAGTGTCGGCTACTGTACCACTCAGGAACAACCCAGCTGACAGTATGTACATGTAGTCAGTGTCGGCTACTGTACCACTCAGGAACAACCCAGCTGACAGTATTTACACCCGCGATGAGACCAGTTAAACATGTTGTCAGTGTCGACTGCTGTACCACTCAGGGACAACCCAGCTGACAGTATATGTACACCCGTGATGTGATCAGTTAAACATGTAGTCAGTGTCGACTGCTGTATCACATCAACCTAGCTGACAGTACGAGGGGTGTTCCAGAAATAATAGGACTTTTCTCATAACCTCTTACTTAACAATTACAATTGAATGCAAAGTGTGCCATATGCATAGCAATGTATGCTCTATATGGTGATAGCAACATAATTTCTTTGTTGCTGATGATGCTCATACAAAGCGTTGTCATAGAAACCATGTAACACTAAGGCGGGTCACACTATTATTTGTCATTACTATCCTTATTAAAAATGTGAATATCTCAATATCCACTTGATAAATATTTACGCCTATTTGTATGGCATTACGTTGATGACTTTGACATGAGAATGCACACTTTCGAATAAAGCGCTCTATGTTTGTTATCGTAAGTCAGTAATCAAGGGTATGTATCCAAGCGCGTAATGAATGAAAATGACGACAAGGCCAATAAACAGAAACCACCCGATTGTCAAACAATGGTTCACATTGGGAAAACCAACAGTGCTAACCAATGAAATGATGAAATACGTATAATGTAGTGGCATTAAGCGGCCACCTGTGTTCCGTTGGCTCAAATTGTTTACAGATCGCGGATGTTTTTACTTACTTATAAGCACAGGTGGGGTTATAGAAAATTAAGTTGACATTAATGAACACTGTTCTTACACTGGTAGGCGCTCCAATGTTTGAGCAATTTCTAACATCATTGCAACACATTTTTGTGAACAGGGTTACGGAAGCGCATCTAAGCAATCGTAACAGTGATATCAGCTCTGTTTAGAAAGTCAGGATGACTATAAACAAAAAATATTTAATATTTCTTTATGTTGAAATAATGAGCTTGAAATGCGACGTCATAATAACGTCACCTTGCGACCCGCCTCCTTGGTACACGATATATTTATTTTTTAATAAATTTATTATTTTTCAATGAATTTCTTTGATATTTCGCATATTTGTCAGTGAAAGATCAAAATTTAATTATAAACAACTAGTTTGATTAATTTCTTATTTGCCGTGCTGCTATGAAAAAAGTCCTATTACTAGTAATTGTGGAACACCCCACGTATGTGTACACCCGTGATGTGATCAGTTAAACATGTAGTCAGTGTCGACTGCTGTATCACAACAACCCAACTGTCAGTATGTACATGTAGTCAGTGTCGACTGCTGTTCCACTCAGGAACAACCCAGCTGACAGTATGTACACCCGCGATGTGATCAGTTATACATGTAGTCAGTGTCAGCTACTGTACCACACAGGAACAACCCAGCTGACAGTATGTACACCCGTGATGTGATCAGTTAAACATGAAGCCAGTGTCGACTGCTGTACCACTCAGGAACAACCCAGCTGACAGTATGTACACCCGTGATGTGATCAGTTAAACATGTAGACAGTGTCGACTGCTGTACCACTCAGGAACGACCCAGCTGACAGTATGTACACCCGTGATGTGATCAGTTAAACATGAAGCCAGTGTCGACTGCTGTACCACTCAGGAACAACCCAGCTGACAGTATGTACACCCGTGATGTGATCAGTTAAACATGTAGACAGTGTCGACAGCTGTACCACTCAGGAACGACCCAGCTGACAGTATGTACACCCGTGATGTGATCAGTTAAACATGTAGACAGTGTCGACTGCTGTACCACTCAGGAACGACCCAGCTGACAGTATGTACACCCGTGATGTGATCAGTTAAACATGTAGACAGTGTCGACTGCTGTACCACTCAGGAACAACCCAGCTGACAGTTTGTACATGTAGTCAGTGTCGACTGCTGTACCACTCAGGAACAACCCAGCTGACAGTATGTACACCCGCGATGTGATCAGTTATACATGTAGTCAGTGTCAGCTACTGTACCACACAGGAACAACCCAGCTGACAGTTTGTACATGTAGTCAGTGTCGGCTACTGTACAACTCAGGAACAACCCAGCTGACAGTATGTACACCCGCGATGTGATCAGTTCAACATGTTGTCAGTGTCGACTGCTGTACTACAACAACCTAGCTGTCAGTATGTATACCCGCGATGGGATCAGTTAAACATGTTGCCAGTGTCGGCTGCTGTACCACTCAGGAACAACCCAGCTGACAGTATGTACACCCGCGATGTGATCAGTTAAACATGTTGTCAGTGTCGGCTGCTGTACCACTCAGGAACAACCCAGCTGACAGTATGTACACCCGCGATGTGATCAGTTAAACATGTTGTCAGTGTCGACTGCTGTATCACATCAACCCAGCTGACAGTATGTACACCTGCGATGTGATCAGTTAAACGTGTAGTTAGTGTCGGCTGCTGTATCACATCAACCCAGCTGACAGTATGTACACCTGCGATGTGATCAATTAAACATGTAGTTAGTGTCGGCTGCTGTATCACATCAACCCAGCTGACAGTATGTTCACCCACAATGTGATCAGTTAAACATGTTGTCAGTGTCGACTGCTGTACTACAACAACCCCGCTGACAGTATGTACACCCGCGATGTGATCAGTTAAACATGTAGTTAGTGTCGGCTGCTGTATCACATCAACCCAGCTGACAGTATGTTCACCCACAATGTGATCAGTTTAACATGTTGTCAGTGTCGACTGCTGTACTACAACAACCCAGCTGCACGGAGCATGGTTATGTTTACCCCTAAACACTTGCGATTGCCGGTCTAGATATGCCACTGTATCACGAATATTCAAGGCCCATGGATTGATTTATAACATGGGGATGTATACACCCGAGGACAAAAGAAACGCAAAACATATACATGTATAATGGTATTTTTCAAAGTTATTATTTTTCAAATTCACTGAAATTTTGCAAACTCTTTGTTGAATTATTAATGAGGCATTCTTAAAAATTTCATTTATTTCTGTAATTGAATAATATTTTTACATAGGTTTCAATCTAACTTTCCAACAATGCAAAAGTCACATATTTGTAACATATAATATCTGGTGTAAGCACCACGAACACGAATGCACTTTAACCATCCACGCCTAATCCATGATATAATATTTGTGATGCATAGTTGTGGGATAATGTTTCACTCACTTCCTGTATAGCCAAGGAGCCAGAGCACACTTTTGAAGCCTCTTATGCAAATTGGCCATGTAGAAAATTGATAATAGAGAACATTTTGGCTAAAAATTGGGCTGTTGAGTATTTATAGAATATTTCATTGCTTGTTTGGGGTTTTCATCCCTGGTAGTGACAATAATATTACTTAATGGTACATGCGAATTTAGCGTGTTTACATTTTTGATCTCCTAGAAGCTGGGATCTTGAAACCAAACGTCTACTGACTGACAGATCTGCTTTTTGAGTGAAATTGGATGGTACATTTTCAAAGGTAGTTTGTGAAAAACAGCAGCAATGGCAAGGGTTTCTGATGACATTTTTGAAAATTTCTAGTCTTGATCTGTAAATATCAGCAGCTGTAAGATTTCTATCATTGCCAGTTAGCGCATAAACGGAGGTCGAACATGGCTTGTTTGGTCTCGGCCGGGCAGTAAAATTGATGTTTTGGCTTATTGTTATGAACAAAAAAGAATGTATTAGAGTTGGCGGTATATGAAATTGTGTTGCATGTTGTAATCTGGACTTGATATCTATGTAATCATGAAAAAAATTCTATTCAGGTTTGTGGTTTAAGCCAATTTGTGGAAGTTTGAAGAATTGTGGTCAGTTTCAGGACTTGTAGTTTGTTGAAAACTGAGACCAGCAGCTTTAAGAACAACATAGATGAAGTTCCAGATTATTGTTAATGTATATTGATTGTTTATTACCTACCAATTGCGAATTTCTCAACTGTGCATGCATGTTAATGATTGGACAAATGCACGAGGAAACACGTTCATATGTAAATGATAGATGAATTTAGTCAGTGTTTATGATACTGCCGATATACTTTTTAAGAGCTGTGGCGTTTATTGGCTAGACATAAACGACTTTGAAGTGTATCATTGTGATCTTTAATGTAAAATCGAACATTAATCAAAATGAAAGCGCATTATTTTGAAAAAAATAACTTTATTTTTGCATATAAGTTGTCTTTTTGCCTACCCATGGGCTCCTATGTATCCGAGAGGTAATGCTGGCTGTTCGGATTCGGTTCCTGCGATATAACATGCGTATGGTCCTGTCTTTCGTTGAGTGGTTATCCTTAATCTCCCTGTGTGCTTGCGGCCCTTAACCGTTCCAGATACCTGGTATCGTGCATGTAGCCTTGCAATGATTGAAGGGTGGTAATGAAATTGTCGGACAGCATCAGAAGGACTCGAACCTATTTTGAGCAGCCCGACTGCTTCAGACCGTGTGTGTTCATGCAAACATGGCATGTTAAAACTTCTTTTATATGTTTTTACTTCATGAGTTTTCATAAATATTATGGATACACTGTCATTCGGCGATATAAATGTTCCGCTTTGCGATTTCACACGTGTTCCATGCGCAAAACATTGACTTTACACTTAACTGGTGGTAAAAACCGTTTAAGACGAATTTAATTACGTAGAAAAGAACGAATATCTCAAGGTTGTAACCCATTTATCATTTACATTAAACGAAAGTATAACACTGATCAATCCGGCTTTAGTTCTAGCAATATTTGCCCGGACGAGGTTTGTCATTAGGCCTCTATGTATACTCAACATTTCCAGATATAACAGCTCACAGAGTTTCTAATTTTTGAACAGGGAGCTTTGCTTCCTGGTCAGTGTAGGCGTTAAAAATATACTGGATATGATTGAGAGCTAAAAATAGCTCCAATTGCGCATTCCGCGGGATGACTTCGGACTTTATCGCCTAATCTTTAGCCGAGACAGGGTTTATTATATAAGCCAACTCGCCGTAAGTATGTGAATCAATTAAACCGAGACCGTCACATTGACGTCGCGCACGATGTCCCGTCTTTTTACGTTTTAAGGGTATGCGCACTGGAAGAAAATTGGTAAAGAGCTTAATTTTAATCGGATTTCTTTCAAATTTTAACTAGAAGTAGCTTATAAAATGTACTTTTTGGCCATAATTTCAAAATAGATGAACACCTTCCTGAAAATTTATAGGCATTTTTCTTGAGATTTTTGTTGAAAAACGTCGTGTAACTGCGTCACATTTGTCTTGATGCAGTGTGCGAAATTTCACCATAAAGAAGTCGATTTAAGGTCATATTTTACGGGAATATACCATATGTGTTCGCAAATGAATAACGAACAAGATGGCATATTACATTTGAACGTGAAACGTCAAACATTGCTGTTGGTAATTGTTAAATAGTTTGTAAAATTCTGTAACTTTGCCACTTTTTGCGTAAAATATACTGAGTACATCTAGAAACGCAACACCGGGGTAACTGTCAACACCTTTTCAAAACTTTTTATAATTGACAACCAAACTGTATTTACTTGATGATATTTTATTCCATGAACAATGTAACTGTAACATTGCTTTTATAAAGTGCTATCGATGCGATTGATGGATTACATGTTCATGACGTCCAACAAGTTGTTTAGAAGTGTATGGATCAGTTGTGAACTTTGCGTAGATATGGTTAATGTGGAGTTACTGGTCCTTTCGGAGAATGTTTCACATGGACGCCTTGGATATGGGTGGATACGTGCTAATACAGTGTCTTTATATGAAACATTGTCGGTTAATGATAATTTAGCCGAAGTGAAACCTCCCATTCGACGTCCCCGTCATAGGCGTCCGAATCGCCTGATTTCGACCATGTTCGGACTATCCTGACATTTTTATTCCGAAGCATGAACAATGGTAGTAACAAAAACCCAACGATAAAAACGTTGCGTTTCTAGATGTACTGAGCATATATAAAACTTCTACATAAAAATTCCTCCAGTTATTTTCATTTTCCCTGCAAAATATTGATATTGTGTACACTTTAAGAGAAATAATATGACATCAAACTAGTAGTGAAAAAATAGTTGAGAAAACGCAATTTTAGAAAATACAACAATTTTATAAAAATACAAAAAAGTGTCACAAAATATTTTGACGCGACACCAAAATCCAAAAAAGATTTCATACATAAATATTTCTTTATGATCGTCACTTTTCTTTTTTCCCGTATCCACATGTTATAATTATGAGCATTATGCAAAGTGTACAATAATTAAAACATTACTAATCTATATTTTTTATGACTTTATAAGCATTCTCCGTTTGCCACACGGCGTGTCACAAAATAGAAAATGGCGTCTTTTTCGTAGTTAGCGTCCCAGTAGCTTATATTACGTCATTAATATTGGACGATGCAACATAATTTCATAAAAAAGAAAGGTACTGTTTCATTGATTGTTATAACTTCATCAAATTGCCAAAATTTCAAATAGCTAGGGTACTTAATAGTGTCCTTGAGAGGTTATATTCGGATGCAAGGCGTTTTGTAAACTTTTTCTAAAATGTCAAAATTCGAATCATGACTCTAGTTATTCATTATTATTTGAACTACGGTGTTAGTAGATTTAAATAAATACTGAAACAAATATTCATATTCCGTTTTCATGACATATTTATCATGTAAAATTTCATAAGTTTCCCAGCATAAATGCTAAAATAATACAATATTTTATATCGGCATTATAGCTTGTAAACTTTTATAAATTTACGCTCTAAACATGACGTCGGACATGACTAACGTCCGCATGTTCTGACACACAGATACATAATTTTAATATAAATCACAATGAAAACACACGTGTATGATATACATATTTTTTATTCATAATTTATGTTGTAAACATTACCTATGTTTTGTGAATGAAATCTTATCAGGTGGGGGAGGGGGGGGGGGCAAATACGAACACATTATATAATTAAAAATATAAGAAATATTGATTTATTGAAACAATCTAGTTATCAATTACATGTTGCATGCTTATAGAATGAGAAGATTCTAACTACATTTGAATTACTAACGACCTGATAAGAATGAAACATATTTGAAATATGCTTCACACGGCCTATGTGCCTATTTTCGTGAAAATACGCATTTGTCATGCTGAACAAACTGATGTTGAAACAGCTTGATTTACCATAAGTAAAGAGGTTTTTTTCTTGATTTCTCTAAATATCGATTTTGTAGTTACGACCTTCTCATTCTATGCCAGCGCATTGTTTCCTAAATAGATTAATAAAGCCTATAGAGGTTATTTACGAGTAATAAATTTATGATGAAGATTACTACTAAATAACTGATCTTATTGTTGAAGAAAGAACCATAAAACATTATTAAAACCGTTCTGTTTGTAAATACAAAATACTTTTCTGACGTTCTTTATAAAAAATATTTAATAAAATTACAAGTTATATTCGTATTATTATCGTTGATAAATACTTGAACAATGTATTGGATTTAATACACATCACTTTAGTAGTTTTTTTAAGACAACGCGATGAAAATGACTGCTCGAATATTTTGACGTTAAATTTGACGCTTTCTGTGTGACGCTTCCTCGACGCAACATCATGCGCGACGTCATTACTACCCCCTCCCAAACTTGGCCAGGGATATCACATGGGTAATCAGCTCCGGTCCGGCAGTTGACACTTATCCCTACGCTGCCACCCTATGTAACGTGCTTCTACACTTGGACAACAAACCCCGTCAATGGAAAAGTGTTGTCACCCATCAAGGGTGGTTTATTACCTTATTATACTCAACATTTCACATATTTTAAAAATTCCACCGAGTTTCTAATAACTCGCCGTAAGCATGTGCATCAAGTTGTATTAAGAATGTTGACTGCTTTGTATGGGTACTGTAAACCTTCAGCTTCATGACTGCTCTAATAGAATAACTGATAATACATACTGAAACATTCAATCTAATTCAAAACATTTCTTTATTTAATTTTTCATTCACAACAACAAAAGAAACATGAAACATTCAAGGTAAAGAAAAAACGGTATGAGAAAATCCGACAGGGAAGGTAGCACTCAACCCAACCAGCCGAGCACATAAATCAGAAACACCACGACACAACTACCCTGAGCAGTGCCACAGAAACCCATGCCAAAACGGCGACCGAATGAGGCACAACAACCCCGGGGCGTGACCTAGGTTAAAATACTAAGGACAGTGACCTAACGTTATTCGACCTAAATAGGCACAACTACGAATTGACCAAGTTAAAATATGGGCAAGGTAGGAATGGGGTGGAAATAAGATTACATATGCCTAGCAACTACAATGAGTAATGCCCACACATCAGCCGAAGAAACAATTAAAGATCCAAGTCCCCGCCAATAAAATGCAGGATGACCCACATTCACAAGGAAATTATATAATAGCGGTTATTGCCGAATGAAACGCAGCCAATACTCGACCAAGTTCCCTAACGCCCCACTGAACGGCGAATCAACCACACAAACCCGTGCCAAAACGGCGACTAAATGAGGCACAACCAACCCCTGACCCGGTCGAAAACACCAAGGACAGTTACATAACGTTAATACGTGTTAAAGAGACATTATGGGACTTGACCTAGTTTACAATAATGGGCAAGAAGAGGGCGAAAATATATATGCTAAAAACGTATATTATAGTGACCAAACAGCACAGTGACCTAATGAAAAAGTATCTTATCCAGTATCTTATCCAGCATCTCCACAAGATACAATTGACGAAAAGAGGGGAGGGGGTGTTGTGTGCCAAACCAAACAATTAAATATCTGAAGATTTTCTTTTTTTTAGATACTCTTTAATACGTGAATTCTCTAACATGTTCTGTCTGTGGGCTTTCAGTTTGGGAAATGTGTCCATCATTGTTGGGTACTTTTGTTGACATGTATCGAAACAATCTAACACGGCCAGATCAGCTGCAGTCAACTGAAAATAAACAAAACGTTATTCTTGGTTCTTATTCTAGGAATGTTTAATAGCACAGCATTTTCTGATCTTATGGTCCTGGTTGGCTGGTATTCACTAGTCAACTCATTCATGTAGGCAGGTGCAAGGTCATATCTTATCTTAAATGTGTATAGAATGATATTGTACTGTATTCTGTATGGGACAGGATGCCTGTGTAGTGAATGGAGTATCGGAGTTATGTGTTCGCGCTTTGTTTGGTTTTGTGATCAAACGAGCAGCAGTATTCTGCAGTTAACTTATCACCTTGCTGTTGGCACCAGATAACATTGAAACATTTGCATAGTCCAGTAGAGTTCACAAGTGTTTTACAGGCATTTACGGTGATGCATGGTCTAATCCGTCCGACGTTACGCAGATGAAAAAGAAAGATTTGGATATTACTCTAAACATGGTTAGTTCTAGTCGCATGTACACTAAGTGTGCTACTTTCTGGTCATCACCAAAATACACCTTACTGAAGACAGTGCCGCCAAAACTTTATTCGAGAAATAGAATCTACTTTTGTGTTGGATCAACGGTTACAGAATATTTAGTGTTATAATCAGTATTTACCTTATCTCCTACCAGGTATTTGCATTTGTCCCCACGTTTTTCTAATTCTTTCTCGAAAAATCCCATAAATTTCGGATACACTGTCTCTCGATTAGTTTTCGCTATTTCTTCCTGAAAAAGCACACAATGTGCATTATAGAGAATGCCAACGATATCAAAATCATTATTAATTTTTAAGTATTTCTTGGTCGTTTGTGATACAGAAATATATGAATATATATGCATTTTATATGTAATTAAACACAATACTGTACAACTTGAAGTGAAGTGGCGGCATTGCCTAGCCAACTACACACGGGACATAAACAGACATTTCTATCCATTCACTAAAATGAATACTTATCTCTATAATGCAATGTATATGTCACGGTCTTAACCTGTTAACAGTATGGGCCAGGAGTATGCAAGCACCCGGATTACTCAGTCGGGAGAGAATTTGCCATAGTACCTCCGTAGCTCAGTGGTTAGTGCACGTGTCGTCCCACCTGGTGATACGGCTTCACATCCGGGGATGGAGGCACATACATTTATGCCTGACATGTTTCAGCAGAAAGCTAACTGGCAAATAAGAGCTTAGCTTGGCATGGTAGCGAAGAGTCTCTGGTTCGAGCCCCTGTCTGGTTGCATATTATTCTCACCGGGCTTTGACATATATATGTAGCTCAAACAACCATAACATCGCTATATAAGCAATTTTCTGTTACATGCAGCTATAGATAAACCATGTTTTTTGAGCCGTGAATAATTCATGCAGGGAGGTTTATTTGCCCTCAAAGGGACGTATATGTACAGGGTATGCATTAAGACTTAAGGTGATTCACCTGTGTTGGATTTTTCTGTACAAGCTATATAAACCTTGTTATATTTTTCAAAAAACATTTACAACAATAATTCACGAAACTGCCAACAGTTTTGCTCGGCTCGTTTTTAAGGTATTCTTGGATTTTGGGGACAACCCCTAAAAAATGAAAAATATAATTTACCAAAAACTTTTGATTCAATCCTCAAAAATTTGGTATACATAAAATTTCGTATATAAGGAATCAAACAGTAAAGTTTATGTTATACTGTGAAAGTTATATTATTTTTAAAATAATATTTTAAAATATGTAATCTTTCGTTTTTGAACAGGATGCTTAACCCTGTTCTGTGATAGCGTTAAAAATACACTAGACATGATTACGAGCTAAAAATAGCTCCACTTGCGCATTCCGCGGGATGACTTCGGACTTTATCGCCTAATCTTTAGCCGAGACACTGTTTATAATGCTGCATGATAACTTAGCACTTTATTGCAGGAAGCTTGGTAAATATATCGAGACAGCG
Source organism: Spisula subtruncata (assembly GCA_963678985.1). Classification (NCBI taxonomy): domain Eukaryota; kingdom Metazoa; phylum Mollusca; class Bivalvia; order Venerida; family Mactridae; genus Spisula; species Spisula subtruncata. Next base: position 19,508,899 of record OY787670.1, on the reverse strand, counting down.
ACTGTATTATGTTACGTAAGCTAGGTTACCATCCGGTCAGTGATAAACGCTCAACGTTTAAATACTGTGAGTAGTATAGACAGTAGAGGTAATAATGTATTAACTAGATGCTGGAACATACATATGGCGTTGGGGTGGCATATGCCATCATATGCTTTGTGACTGGAAAATTATTTTTCTGACGACAGGAACAATCCCTGTTCTTCCAGTGCCATCGGCGCTTTGATTGAGTTTAACATGAAAATCGTTGAACAACTACTGATTTGATGCATGCAACAAGTAGGGTGACAAATATTGAAGTTTCATGCAAAATTACATGACGATTGATTAGCTAGTTTATTTTAATTGCACTTTAAGTGATTCCAGAAATGCTGAAAATATGTGAGGTGACAACATTAATCAACGTTTTGCATCCATTGTATTCGTACTTTGCGATTATTCGATGTTCAAAAATAGTGCACAATTCAACGAGCTTACAGTTTTAATTCGGGTACTTCTGCGTCTATTAGTTTATATTATTCAAGAATAAATGCAAAAGAATCGTCTACTAAAATGCTCGGGATACTGTTGTTTAAAACTATTGAATAATTTTGATATTGGGGCATAAAACTACGTTTAACTACGTTGTAACCAATTCGCTAGATTAGGTGTTTTATATCATTTGGAATAAATCATCCGTAGGGATTGAGCTAAGTGTGATTCTGTATTTTCATTGGAAGTAAATAATCGTAATAACTATTCAGTACAATCGCGATTTTAAGACAACGGAAAATGTATTATTTGATCTCGGTTATAAGAAGTTCACAATACACCTAAGTTACTGTGATTTTTAAACTTCCACCAGGCTCAAAAGCGGTGAAACACCTTAAGCATCATAATTAATTTGTGATCAATGAGAGTAACCAATCCATTGCTATGGAACGCCTTAATTGTCTTATATTAGCAAACAGTTCGATAGTATATCAATATCGCAGAACATAAATGCATGCCACCACTATATAATGGCAAAATTTATATATAAAAATACAAAAGATGAAAATATAATGACAAAACATTAATATTATATGTTAATAAATGGGCGATTTGATATTAGCCCTGTTATTTGTTCAACGTCTGTCCCGAGATTTTTATATCCAAATAATTCCAAATTGTAGCAAATGATCTAACTGAGAAAATGAATACCCATATGGCGTGTTTTAGTTCAGTAATAAAAACGTTATATACATTTTAGCGAGTAAAAATCGATTCTCCATAATTTCAGCTGAAAATCTATATCACTTTTTGACATGTCTGTAAACCAATCAGATTGCTTTATAGGCGGGCAAATGTTAATATCACTTATCGCACGCATTTATGTTCAGCGATATTGACATTATATCGAACTGTTTGCTAATTTAAGACCGTTAAAGGGGGACTTTGCCAGCGGTAGGGGGCACAGCATGGACCTTTTTATCATGTCATTGATAATAATTATTTCATGTAATATATTACACAGCAATTACTGGAAATGATGGGAATGTATTTCTATCTTTGACCATCTGGATATCTAGCATACTATACTGAATATGTTACAATATCACTGTATGGGGCACAGCTTGGTACGTTCCATACATGGCGTTATAATACGGTATATTCACATATCATGATTGCAAAATGTGATATTCTGTCGCGGCTCAAAAAACATGGTTTATCTATAGTCGAAGCTTTGCAAAATGCCCCGTGACATTTTAGTACATCGCTAAAAGTTGTACATGACCTTTAAAATCGGGTATGGATGGTAGTTCCATTTTAGGTTACTAATACCCGTTAGCATGTTCACAAACGATCATCTGACCATCGCGACGGTCCCTAAAATGGCCGTGCGAGTAACCAGCATCAATACAAACTATATAAGAATAATCTATTTAATGATCTTACTTATCCTCGCCACCGGATAATCCATATGGGTGAGCCCCCAGAAGAGGTTTAGTACTTTTAGTTTTTTGGGGGATAGTGCATGATACAGACGATACCCCTATTCCAGAAGCATTCCTGATTATTTTACATGCTAGGTGTATAGCACCCATACATGGGACCTCGGTTTAATTTCTCATCCAAAAGAATATTAGTAATTTATGTATCTCCGCATCCTTTCTCCTTTCCATACCCATTCAGCTAAACATATACCTTAAAACTTATACAGATAAAACAAAAATTGTCATTGACGTAGTATCAATTTTCCGGGCATCTGACCTTTTTTGTAGCATCTTCTTCGAAATATTCTTTGACAAATTCTTTGAACATATCATCCTCTAGACAAATATATTGATCCACCAACGCTTGCTCCCAGCTATCCTTTCCAGCAAGTCCTAGAATAATAAGATAATGTGCACTGAATGCAAAGATGAATGACGTCATTCATGGTTCCGGTTTATGCAATTCCAGTGTGTTGTGTATTCGTGCATTTGGGAGGCATCGGAAGCAATATTACATAATATTAACAGAAAACGCAACATGCGTCAACATTGGAAGCAATATTACATAATATAAACAGAAAATGAAACATGCGTCAATATTGGAAGCAATATTACATAATATTAACATAAATTGAAACATGCGTCAACATTGGAAGCAATATTACATAATATTAACATAAATTGAAACATGCGTCAATATTGGTAGCAATATTACATAATATTAACATAAATTGAAACATGCGTCAACATTGGAAGCAATATTACATAATATTAACAGAAAATGAAACATGCGTCAACATTGGAAGCAATATTACATAATATTAACAGAAAATGAAACATGCGTCAATATTGGAAGCAATATTACATAATATTAACAGAAAATGAAACATGCGTCAACATTGGAAGCAAAATTACATAATATTAACAGAAAATGAAACATGCGTCAACATTGGAAGCAATATTACATAATATTAACAGAAAATGAAACATGCGTCAATATTGGAAGCAATATTACATAATATTAACAGAAAATGAAACATGCGTCAATATTGGAAGCAATATTACATAATATTAACAGAAAATGAAACATGCGTCAATTTTGGAAGCAATATTATATAATATTAACAGAAAATGAAACATGCGTCAACATTGGAAGCAAAATAACATTGAGAAGAAATGCTTAACAGAAAACTATATCTGGTCATGACACGGCTCTATGTGAGGTGAACACTTACCTAACTCTCTGGCTAGATATCTGGCCATGGCACGGCTCTACAAGAGGCGAACACTTACCTAACTCTCTGGCTAGATATCTGGCCATGGCACAGCTCTATGTGAGGTGAACACTTACCTAACTCTCTGGCTAGATATTTGGCCATGGCACGGCTCTATGTGAGGTGAACACTTACCTAACTCCCTGGCTACATATCTGACCATCGCACGGATCGATGTGAGGTGAACACTTACCTAACTCTCTGGCTAGATATTTGGTCATGGCACGGTGCTGTGTGAGGTGAACACGTACCAAACTCTCTGGCTAGGTATCTCGTCATGGCACGGTGCTGTGTGAGGTAAATACTTACCACACTCCCTGGCTAGAAATCTGGCCATGGCACGGTGCTGTGTGAGGTAAATACTTACCACTCTCCCTGGCTAGATATCTGGTCATGGCACGGCGCTGTGTGAGGTAAATACTTACCACACTCCCTGGCTAGAAATCTGGCCATGGCACGGCTCTGTGCGAGGTGAACACTAACCTAACTCTCTGGCTAGATATCTGGCCATGGCACGACTGTATGTGAGGTGAACACTTACCGAACTCTCTGGCTAGATATCTGGTCATGGCACGGCTCTGTGTGAGGTGAACACTAACCGAACTCTCTGGCTAGGTATCTGGTCATGGCACGGCTCTGTGTGAGGTGAACACTAACCGAACTCTCTGGCTAGGTATCTGGTCAAGGCACGGCTCTATGTGAGGTAAACACTTACCACACTCCCTGGCTAGAAATCTGGCCACGGCACGGCTCTGTGCGAGGTGAACACTAACCGAACTCTCTGGCTAGATATCTGGCCATGGCACGGTGCTGTGTAAGGTGAACACGTACCAAACTCTCTGGCTAGGTATCTGGTCATGGCACGGTGCTGTGTGAGGTAAATACTTACCACACTCCCTGGCTAGAAATCTGGCCATGGCACGGTGCTGTGTGAGGTAAATACTTACCACTCTCCCTGGCTAGATATCTGGTCATGGCACGGCGCTGTGTGAGGTAAAGACTTACCACACTCCCTGGCTAGAAATCTGGCCATGGCACGGGTCTGTGTGAGGTAAACACTTACCGAACTCTCTGGCTAGATATCTGGTCATGGCACGGCTCTGTGTGAGGTGAACACTAACCGAACTCTCTGGCTAGGTATCTGGTCATGGCACGGCTCTGTGTGAGGTAAACACTAACCGAACTCTCTGGCTAGGTATCTGGTCATGGCACGGCTCTGTGTGAGGTCAACACTAACCGAACTCTCTGGCTAGGTATCTGGTCATGGCACGGCTCTGTGTGAGGTAAACACTTACCAAACTCTCTGGCTAGGTATCTGGCCCTGGCACGGATTTGTGTGAGGTAAATACTTACCACACTCCCTGGCTAGATATCTGGCCATGGCACGACCCTGTGTGAGGGGAACACTAACCTAACTCTCTGGCTAGATATCTGGCTACGGCACGACTGTATGTGAGGTGAACACTTACCTAACTCTCTGGCTAGATATCTGGCCATGGCACGACCCTGTGTGAGGTGAACACTTACCTTACTCTCTGGCTAGATATCTGGCCATGGCACGGCTTTATGTGAGGCGAACACTTACCTAACTCTCTGGCTAGATATCTAGTCATGACCCGGCTCTATGTGAGGCGAACACTTACCTAACTCTCTGGCTAGATATCTGGCCATGGCACGACTCTGTGTGAGGTGAACACTTACCAAACTCTCTGGCTAGATATCTGGCCATGGCACGACCCTGTGTGAGGAGACACTTACCTAACTCTCTGGCTAGATATCTGGCCATGGCACGACTCTGTGTGAGGTGAACACTAACCTAACTCTCTGGCTAGATATCTGGCCCTGGCACAGCTCTGTGTGAGGTGAACACTAACCTAACTCTCTGGCTAGATATCTGGCCATGGCACGACTCTGTGTGAGGGGAACACTTACCTAACTCTCTGGCTAGATATCTGGTCATGGCACAGTGCTGTGTGAGGTAAATACTTACCACACTCCCTGGCTAGAAATCTGGCCATGGCACGGCTCTGTGCGAGGTGAACACTAACCGAACTCTCTGGCTAGATATCTGGCCATGGCACGGCGCCGTGTGAGGTGAAACCTTACCAAACTCTCTGGCTAGATATTTGGTCATGGCACGGTTCTTTTTGAGGCGAACACTTACCGAACTCTCTGGCTAGATGTCTGGCCATGGCACGGCGCTGTGTGAGGTGAAACCTAACCAAACTCTCTGGCTAGATATTTGGTCATGGCACGGCTCTTTTTGAGGCGAACACTTACCAAACTCTCTGGCTAGATATCTGGCCATGGCACAGCGCTATGTGAGGTGAAACCTTACCAAACTCTCTGGCTAGATATCTGGCCATGGCACGACTCTGTGTGAGGTGAACACTAACCTAACTGTCTGGCTAGATATCTGGCTATGGCACGGTGCTGTGTGAGATGAACACTTACCTAACTCTCTGGCTAGATATCTGGCCATGGCACGGCTCTGTGCGAGGTGAACACTAACCAAACTCTCTGGCTAGATATCTGGCCACGGCACAGCTCTATGTGAGGTGAACACTAACCTAACTGTCTGGCTAGATATCTGGCCACGACACGGCGCTGCGTGAGGTGAACACTTACCACACTCTCTGGCTAGATATCTGGCCACGACACGGCGCTGTGTGAGGTGAACACTTACCTAACTCTCTGGCTAGGTATCTGCACATGGCACGGCTCTTTGTGAGGTAAATACTTACCACACTCCCTGGCTAGAAATCTGGCCATGGCACGGCTCTGTGCGGGGTGAACACTTTCCAAACTCTCTGGCTAGATATCTGGCCATGGCACGGCTCTATGTGAGGCGAACACTTACCAAACTCTCTGGCTAGATATCTAGTCATGACACGGCTCTATGTGAGGCGAACACTTACCTAACTCTCTGGCTAGATGTCTGGCCATGGCACGGCGCTGTGTGAGGTGAAACCTAACCAAACTCTCCGGCTAGATATTTGGTCATGGCACGGCTCTTTTTGAGGCGAACACTTACCAAACTCTCTGGCTGGATATCTGGCCATGGCACGGCGCTCTGTGAGGTGAAACCTTACCAAACTCTCTGGCTAGATATCTCGCCATGGCACAGCTCTATGTGAGGTGAACACTTACCTAACTCCCTGGCTAGATATCTGACCATGGCACGGTGCTGTGTGAGGTGAACATGTACCAAACTCTCTGGCTAGGTATCTGGTCATGGCACGGCTCTGTGTGAGTTGAACACTAACGTAATTCTCTCTGGCTAGATATCTGGCCATGGCACGGCGCTGTTTGAAGTGAACACGTACCAAACTCTCTGGCTAGGTATCTGGCCATGGCACGGCGCTCTGTGAGGTGAAACCTTACCAAACTCTCTGGCTAGATATCTGGCCATGGCACAGCTCTATGTGAGGTGAACACTTACCAAACTCTCTGGCTAGACATCTGACCATGGCACGGTGCTGTGTGAGGTGAACACTTACCGAACTCTCTGGCTAGATATCTGGCCATGGCACGACCCTGTGTGAGGTGAACACTTACCGAACTCTCTGGCTAGATATCTGGCCACGACACGGCGCTGTGCGAGGTGAACACTTACCAAACTCTCTGGCTAGGTATCTGCCCATGGCACGGCTCTGTGTGAGGTAAATACTTACCACACTCCCTGGCTAGAAATCTGGCCATGGCACGGCTCTGTGCGAGGTGAACACTTACCAAACTCTCAGGCTAGATATCTGGCCATGGCACGGCGCTGTATGAGGTGAAACCTTACCTAACTCTCTGGCTAGATATCTGGTCATGGCACGGCTCTATGTGAGGCGAACATTTACCGAACTCTCTGGCTAGACATCTAGTCATGACACGGCTCTATGTGAGGCGAACACTTACCTAACTCTCTGGCTAGATATCTGGCCACGGCACAGCTCTATGTGAGGTGAACACTTACCTATCTCTCTGGCTAGATATCTGGCAATGGCACGGCTCTATGTGAGGTGAACACTTACCTAACTCCCTGGCTAGATATCTGACCATGGCACGGTTCTGTGTGAGGTGAACACGTACCAAACTCTCTGCCTAGGTATCGGGTCATGGCACGGCTCTGTGTGAGGTGAACATTAACCTAACTCTCTGGCTAGATATCTAGCCATGGCACGACTCTGTGTGAGGTGAACACTTACCAAACTCTCTGGCTAGGTATCTGGTCATGGCACGGCTCTGTGTGAGGTGAACACTAACCGAACTCTCTGGCTAGATATCTAGCCATGGCACGGCTCTGTGTGAGGTGAACACTAACCTAACTCTCTGGCTAGATATCTGGCCATGGCACGGCTCTGTGTGAGGTGAACACTAACCGAACTCTCTGGCTAGATATCTAGCCATGGCACGGCTCTGTGTGAGGTGAACACTAACCTTACTCTCTGGCTAGATATCTAGCCATGGCACGGCGCTGTGTGAGGTGAACACGTACCAAACTCTCTGGCTAGATATCTGGCCATGGCACGGTGCTGTGTGAGGTTAACACTTATCTAACTCTCTGGCTAGATATCTAGCCATGGCACGGCGCTGTGTGAGGTGAACACGTACCAAACTCTCTGGCTAGATATCTGGCCATGGCACGGTGCTGTGTGAGCTGAACACTTACCTAACTCTCTGGCTAGATATCTGGCCATGGCACGGTGCTGTGTGAGGTTAACACTTACCTAACACTCTGGCTAGATATCTAGCCATGGCACGGCGCTGTGTGAGGTGAACACGTACCAAACTCTCTGGCTAGATATCTGGCCATGGCACGGTGCTGTGTGAGGTTAACACTTACCTAACTCTCTGGCTAGATAACTAGCCATGGCATGGCTCTCTGTGAGGTGAACACTAACCTAACTCTCTGGCTAGATATCTAGCCATGGCACGGCGCTGTGTGAGGTGAACACGTACCAAACTCTCTGGCTAGGTATCTGGCCATGGCACGACTCTGTGTGAGGTAAACACTTACCAAACTCTCTGGCTAAGTATCTGGCCACGGCACGGATTTGTGTGAGGTAAATACTTACCACACTCCCTGGCTAGAAATCTGGCCATGGCACGGCTCTGTGCGAGGTGAACACTTACCAAACTCTCTGGCTAGATATCTGGCCATGGCACGGCGCTGTGTGAGTTGAAACCTTACCAAACTCTCTGGCTAGATATTTGGTCATGGCACGGCTCTTTTTGAGGCGAACACTTACCGAACTCTCTGGCTAGATATCTGGCCATGGCACGACCCTGTGTGAGGTGAACACTTACCTAACTCTCTGGCTAGGTATCTGGCCATGGCACGGTTCTGTGTGAGGTGAACACTTACCTAACTCTCTGGCTAGATATCTGGTCATGGCACGGCTCTGTGTGAGGCGAACACTTACCAAACTCTCTGGCTAGGTATCTGCCCATGACACGGCTCTGTGTGAGGTAAATACTTACCACACTCCCTGGCTAGAAATCTGGCCATGGCACGGCTCTGTGCGAGGTGAACACTTACCAAACTCTCAGGCTAGATATCTGGCCATGGCACGGCGCTGTATGAGGTGAAACCTTACCTAACTCTCTGGCTAGATATCTGGTCATGGCACGGCTCTATGTGAGGCGAACATTTACCGAACTCTCTGGCTAGACATCTAGTCATGACACGGCTCTATGTGAGGCGAACACTTACCTAACTCTCTGGCTAGATATCTGGCCACGGCACAGCTCTATGTGAGGTGAACACTTACCTAACTCTCTGGCTAGATATCTGGCAATGGCACGGCTCTATGTGAGGTGAACACTTACCTAACTCCCTGGCTAGATATCTGACCATGGCACGGTTCTGTGTGAGGTGAACACGTACCAAACTCTCTGCCTAGGTATCGGGTCATGGCACGGCTCTGTGTGAGGTGAACACTAACCTAACTCTCTGGCTAGATATCTAGCCATGGCACGACTCTGTGTGAGGTGAACACTTACCAAACTCTCTGGCTAGGTATCTGGTCATGGCACGGCTCTGTGTGAGGTGAACACTAACCGAACTCTCTGGCTAGATATCTAGCCATGGCACGGCTCTGTGTGAGGTGAACACTAACCTAACTCTCTGGCTAGATATCTGGCCATGGCACGGTGCTGTGTGAGGTTAACACTTACCTAACTCTCTGGCTAGATATCTAGCCATGGCACGGCGCTGTGTGAGGTGAACACGTACCAAACTCTCTGGCTAGATATCTGGCCATGGCACGGTGCTGTGTGAGGTTAACACTTATCTAACTCTCTGGCTAGATATCTAGCCATGGCACGGCGCTGTGTGAGGTGAACACGTACCAAACTCTCTGGCTAGATATCTGGCCATGGCACGGTGCTGTGTGAGCTGAACACTTACCTAACTCTCTGGCTAGATATCTGGCCATGGCACGGTGCTGTGTGAGGTTAACACTTACCTAACTCTCTGGCTAGATATCTAGCCATGGCACGGCGCTGTGTGAGGTGAACACGTACCAAACTCTCTGGCTAGATATCTGGCCATGGCACGGTGCTGTGTGAGGTTAACACTTACCTAACTCTCTGGCTAGATAACTAGCCATGGCACGGCTCTCTGTGAGGTGAACACTAACCTAACTCTCTGGCTAGATATCCAGCCATGGCACGGCGCTGTGTGAGGTGAACACGTACCAAACTCTCTGGCTAGGTATCTGGCCATGGCACGACTCTGTGTGAGGTAAACACTTACCAAACTCTCTGGCTAAGTATCTGGCCACGGCACAGATTTGTGTGAGGTAAATACTTACCACACTCCCTGGCTAGAAATCTGGCCATGGCACGGCTCTGTGCGAGGTGAACACTTACCAAACTCTCTGGCTAGATATCTGGCCATGGCACGACTCTGTGTGAGCTGAACACTTACCTAACTCTCTGGCTAGATATCTGGCCACGACACGACCCTGTGTGAGGTGAACACTTACCGAACTCTCTGGCTAGATATCTTGCCACGACACGGCTCTGTGCGAGGTGAACACTTACCAAACTCTCTGGCTAGGTATCTGGCAATAGCACGGCGCTGTGTGAGGTGAAACCTTACCAAATTCTCTGGCTAGATATTTGGTCATGGCACGGCTCTTTTTGAGGCGAAGACTTACCGAACTCTCTGGCTAGATATCTGGCCATGGCACGACCCTGTGTGAGGGGAACACTTACCTTACTCTCTGGCTAGATATCTGGCCACGGCACGGCGCTGTGTGAGGTGAACACGTACCAAACTCTCTGGCTAGGTATCTGGCCATGGCACGGATTTGTGTGAGGTAAATACTTACCACACTCCCTGGCTAGAAATCTGGCCATGGCACGGCTCTTTGCGAGGTGAACACTTACCAAACTCTCTGGCTAGATATCTGGCCATGGCACGGCGCTGTGTAAGGTGAAACCTTACCAAACTCTCTGGCTAGATATTTGGTCATGGCACGGCTCTTTTTGAGGCGAACACTTACCGAACTCTCTGGCTAGATATCTGGCCATGACACGACCCTGTGTGAGGTGAACACTTACCTAACTCTCTGGCTAGGTATCTGGCCATGGCACGGTTCTGTGTGAGGTGAACACTTACCTAACTCTCTGGCTAGATATCTGGTCATGGCACGGCTCTGTGTGAGGCGAACACTTACCGAAATCACTGGCTAGATATCTGGCCACGGCACAGCTCTATGTGAGGTGAACACTAACCTAACTCTCTGGCTAGATATCTGGCCATGGCACCGTTCTGTGTGAGGTGAACACTAACCTAACTGTCTGGCTAGATATCTGGCCAAGGCACGGTTCTGTGGGAGGTGAACACTTACCTAACTCTCTGGCTAGATATCTGGCCATGGCACGGCTCTGTGCGAGGTGAACACTTACCTAACTCTCTGGCTACATATCTGGCCATGGCACGACCCTGTGTGAGGTGAACACTTACCTTACTCTCTGGCTAGATATATAGTCATGACACGGCTCTATGTGAGGTGAACACTTACCAAACTCTCTGGCTAGATATCTGGCCATGGCACGGCTCTGTGCGAGGGGTTTTCCATTAACTTCTAGAACCGGTATTTGTCCAAACGGTGTACCTAAATGTGGTTAAATACACATACAATTAATTGTCTCATATCTAGTCACCCCTCCACATTTTCTTTCTGAGTAGATATGTGAGTTGGACATGTTTCCATTATATTAAATGAGAATTTCATTGGTAAGGTACAGGGTGGTATTGACTATTAGACTACCATTGTCCTGTTTGTCATTTATCCCTTGCTCGAGCTCGTGTTCGTCTGGCATTGCCGTTAGTTCATTATCATTTATTTCCCCGGTCAGAATGGTTAATGTCTTCGAGAGAGGAAATGGTTATGTTCTAAATGTTGCCATATCTGTTATATGTTGATCTTCACCGCCATCAATGACGAACCCCAGCAATGATGCTAGGAATAAAATCCAAATGTTAATAATGTATAATGTTCACCTCCACCACACAAATACATGTATGCACAGTATACAGTTTATCATATAGTCAGTATTGATCAAGTGAAGCACATATATTCAGCACATATAATAACTTTCAGTCAAATATGCAATAGACCACACATTAGTTGGGTTAGTAGATCAACCAGAACAAAATACGTCATTGTTTTGAAATCCTTTGAAAATTTTATATCGAGTTGTGTGCAACTGGAAAAATAGTCTGCGTATATGATATCCAGTACAGTAAGCTTGTCTCTTTTCATACGATTTCACTCAGGAATTACAGAACAGTCTATAAGGGCCTGGACCAACTGAATGGGTGTTTTTATGTAAGGAGTGGCACCAGCAGATGTCAATACACTCCAGATGTCGCACATAATAGGGTCCATAACACTTTTGTTTGCTTGAGTCTCTATATTATTTATGCAGCCGTGGGATTTTACCGTTCTTAAGCTGTTAAGGACGTCAGATAGCTAAAACTAGGCGATCATACCCTTTTTACTTTTGAAGCCTGGACCTTAACTAAGGCATTATTGAGGTTTCTATGGTGGCATAGTATGTACTTGGATTTATCCTAAAGAAACGTTTAGGCACAAGAGGTCAACATGTGACCTTTTCTTTATGGTCTTGGAAGTCGTAATATTTATGGTACCCGGTAGCAGTTACAAAGGCTTGACTGCGAATAAATAACGGAACAATACTTACTTGGTTTGAAAGAAGGCCAATCAGCGAACGATTTTACTCTGGCATCATCGTAAGGTTGACCAGCCGCAGCGAATATATATCTGCACAATTCTCCACGTGCGCGGCCATCAAAGTACAAGAGTTTGTAAGACGGAGATTTTTTCTGCGCCATTATGTTGTTCAACTACAATAAAGAAAGCACGGAGTGTGTTAAATAACCATAACCCAGCAAAACATATCTAAGATAGCGCGATGTGTCATTCTACTTGATCACAGGCAATTTTCACTGAAAACGAAGGTTGAATTAAGCCCTTATGAAATACATCTTTGTAATTGTCCTGTAATGGTCTGAACTAAAAACTGTACCGCTATTCTTCAACTGATGCAGGTACAACATTCATAGCGAATCCAGAGCGTGGACAAGGTCTACGAGAAACAATCGCACAAAGGTATCACGTGTAAGCAAATTCACATTGGAGTTTAATTCATTATCCATATTCTATAATTTGTGTTTTAGTATTTACGACTACAACGGTTATCGTTGTCATCTGGATATGTTTAAAACGCGGTCAAATCTGCGGCAACAAAATAGGTTGACCATGGTACTCGTGGCAAATCGTTTAAAACCGTTATATGTATTTGGGAAAAGTATTGAAATACAATACACATTTAAGTACTATTTAGGAACGCCTTATACTATGTGCCAGCCAATTACTAGTATAAAAGTTAGATACCAAACTCAACGCTCGGTTGCCTTATTGAGTCTCGGGCTACGCCGTCGACGAAATAAGGCAACCTCGCGTAAATGTTCTATATCTGTAACTAAAACTTTAATTGGTTGTAAAAAAACCCACACTTCAACATGTAGTATGTAAAACAACTTTCTTTTTTAAAGAAATACTCAACTTAAAGTTTGAAGAAGTCTATGATATTCTAGAAGTTAGTACAATCATGCTGATTTTCAAAATCGTTTTACAATAGCATTTTAATTCCATTTCTTGTTGAGAATTTACTTGTAATAGAAGTATGCTACGAAATCGTTCGTAAAATCGGAATGTATTCGACATTACGAACAAAATAAAATATTATAAAATAAAAGTAAAACTTCACTGACCTGCGTTCTACGTAGTCTGCGTCAGTATGTGTGAACATACAGAACAACAAGTTTGTGTTTTATCTAATGTTCCAAAAACTGCACTCATCATGGTATACGTGTCCATTATTGAAAAAAAGAACAATCAATATTGTTTTAAGTTTACGAGATAACTGTTCTGAATGATAAACTTTCTTACAAGTTAATTGACCTCGTCGCTCTGTACGTGTCTTGCGTAAGCTATTGCCTACATAAAACTAAAACATAACTAAGCCCTCTTCGCCCATGGGTGGGCATAGGGCCGTCACCACTGTCCACCAGTCGTCTCTGTTTTGTTGCTTTTCGCTTTGCCTCGCCTCACGAAAGCCTGACAGATCGCAACTCAGCCTCCAGAATTCTTCTCCTGGTCAGTAACGGTCTACCTCGTCTTCGTTTGCCTTGAGAATTCCAGTATAGCCTGCGTACCTATTCTTTTAAAAAAAATCAGATGTGATTCATTTACTCAATATTTGTAGCTTAGCAAGAAAATAAGAAACATATTTTGATTAGACTACAATAGGCTACGCGCTCGCCATGGAATTTAATACAACGAAAGCAAGATTGTAAGCTAAATTGACTGAACGTATGGTGCCATAGCTCATTCTCATTGTAGTCGAAAATGGTTTGATGTCATTCAGAATTATACAGAGCTACCATGAGTCCTACATATAATACGTTAACAAAGCCGTGTGTTCTCGGACGCATAATCTTAGCCGATATGATCTACATGATCCATCAAGAGTTGCCCTTCTTACCGATTTTATTTTAGACAGTTTTACGTTGTTTGTAGTTTTTAATAGCAATTGAAAATATGTATGGGGGGACTACATGAAAAATCGTTGAACAACAATGTAACACCATTCTGTTTTCGTATACGCATGCAACAAGTAGAGTAACAATTTGTTTTATTTAATTGCATATGTAACTTGAGAAAAGTTGCACAACTGTTGGACGTCTCATGCACGTTACTATGTTTACAAAATCGCGTGACGTGCTTGCTATATTGGGTCAATGAGATTTTGTTTTCAAATTATCGTATGCAAGAAATGTTCCAATGATAAGAAAGGCCTAAGAGACTGTGATGTGTAAACTTCTGCTCAACGGAAAAGGTTGCAATTATCTTAAATTAAAATATTGAGCTGCCCATATTTCCCAAAAAACAAAGAGTAGCTCGTGTTTGTATGTGGTTACTTTAGCTAGTTTTCTTAATAAATTGAAACCATTATGTGTATGCAATTAAAACATGAGCTCACAACAACAGCACACTATTCTATTATACGTTACTCTAACACAAAAACTGGAAGAATTATGGCCCTTTGTAGAACTCGAGTTTTCTTGTTTATCTGTTTTCTGAATAAATTGCAAACTATTGAATGTATCCACAGGTAACAATATCGTTGAAAAAATGTTTTTTTTTTTTTCGTTTTAGTCATAATCATAGATACAGTTCCCTGTGAATGTATCTACACCAAACCTTAACCAAAATCTTACGACAGTTTGATGACAAGTGACATAACTTTATCTACAGAATTTGAGGAATAATGGCCCTTTGTAAAATTCCACTTTTTGGTATTTTTTCATATTTTTTTTGTACATTGTAACTTCAAAACCATACTCACTGGTAGACACCGTATACTAGAAAAAGCTACACCCCCACTTTGAGCTAAAACGAAAGTAAAAGTGGTAATCGATTTCGGACGACGGTAAGTTTTTTACCATTATTCTGTAAATATTTATGCGATCCACCTGAAGGAACTAATTTAGATATTGTAATGTTTGTTTTAAAGCTCCAATGTAGTCATTTGCTCTGTAAGTTCGTTAATTCTTGACAAACAGCACCCAAATGTACCTCTTTTGACGGACAGTGCAGAAAAACGTACATTTTTCCTTTATCGCAGCTAAAGTATACATTTTCCAAGACCCTGTTATGATTTTAACTTTTACCTGAAATATTCTTTACCTATGTTGAAACCCTCGTCAATAAACATGCACTAACACGCATGTAATTGAAGAAAAACAACATTGCGTTGTGTACAGGGTCTAGCTTTTTACTGCATACAGTGTCTAGTTTTTATTCACATAACAAGTGTTCGGGGTCTAGTCGGGCGTACGGGGTCTAGTTAATGTTATTTATTTTATTGTCTCCTAATTAGCTTTGTATCACCGATTCAATGTATATATTCATTTGAACGTTCTGAGGACACACATCGGAATAGTTTATGTAAAAATAGTAATGGTTTGAAGCATTTCAAAAAAGTTACAAAGATAAAGATTATGCATGTACCTGTAAACTATATCTGTATGCTATTCAAGAAACTCTTCGTTCATGTTCAGCATGCTTTAGATTACATGGATGAAATATTGTCACATGTACATGCAGTACAATGCTATAAAGAGGCCACATCTGTGTTAAAATGCGAGCCTGAGTAAGACGATGGTTCTTTGGTCGATCGTTACTCGGAGCATGTAGGCATTTGTTTGTCATTTTAAGTTATTGAAACTTCGCAAACTAACGACGCAGCGATTTAAGTATTAATTATTAGTTGTCATTATTAATTCATAAAAAAACTATATGTAGTCAATCGTATCAAGTATTGCAACTGAACACTACCAGCGGTGGCCTAGAGGTAGGACGCGCGCTTCGGGATCGATAGGTCCCAGGTTCAATCCCCTCTGGACCACTGGTTAATTTCTCTGAGCAAGACTCACAGGCTCCAATCCACCATGGTGTAAAATGGTTGCTGTAAGTGCAGTGTCTAGTCCTGGGCGCCGCAATCAATGTTGGCTGTCACACCCACAAGGAGAGAAATAGTCTCCACAGGTCGACACGGTTTAAGTTTCCATAGGAAGCCAAACGACCAAGGAAAGTTGAATCATCAAAGGGCGCTTGACCGGCCTAACAGCTGAAAAGAGCCCTAGAAAATTGGTAACTTTTCTTTTAGTCTAGTGCATGAATGGGGGTGACCAAACATAAGGAGTGGGTAGCAAATAGGATTTGAAGAGTGGGGTGACAATTTACACATAGATAAAACATCGTGTTTATGGAAGCGTATGTGGATGTCTTGTGTATCTATATAACTATATAAAGACAAAGAGTGTGTATATCTAGGAAGTTGTTGCTTGTATCTGTTAGGAGGTCATTATATTAGGGGTACGGCGTGCTCCCCGGGAACATTTTCAAAACAGCGGATACATCTGTTGCCTTCTGAGATACCTTATTTAGTTATTAGCTATTTGGACATTTTTGTTACAAAATCAAGCGAATTAAAGTTCTTGTTTTCATACTTGTTCTTGCGAAATTGTCCGGTTTTAAGATTTAACCACGTGTGCTGTAGCTTTTTAAAAGATGCGCGATAACGTATTTCATAGATATTTAGCGAACGAAGCATGAAAAACGCATTGCATGTACTTATACTTTTTCACCAAGAACAAAAGGCAAATGAACTATTACGAGGCTATTCTGAATTATTAGGGGGGATACTTTTCAGTGCTGTTTGTCAAGAATTAACGAACTTACAGAGCAAATGACTAAATTAGAGCTTTAAAATAAACATTACACTACCTTACTTTGTCCACTTCAAGTGGATCGCATATAAATATTTACAGAATAATTGTTAATAACTTAACGTCGTCCGAAATCGACTACCACTTTTACTTTCGTTTTCGTTCAAAGTACGGGGGGGGGGGGGGTATTTCCAGTGTACGGTGTCTATCAGTCGTATGTATATATCGAAATAAAAACAAGTTGATTCGCTTATATTTAAAACCTGTAATATATAATAATTATTTATCAACCGACTTAAAATAGCGGATCTATCACGAGTTGTTAATTGATACAATTTTTAATAAACGAGTTTTGGGAATTTTATTAAGCGAGTCTATGGCGAGCTATATAATATTCCATGAACGAGTTTAATATAAATTTATCAATTGACAACGCGTGATAGATTATTTATACCATATATAACTAAAAACCCAAAATACGAGTACGCATCGTTGTATTGGAAAAACACACCCTTGTAGTATAATTTTATACTACTCATGTTACGTATACGATTATACGTAATCGCTGTATTAACCCGAATACAAGAAGAGTCTTGTGATATAAATTATTTGTGTTTGTCATCGATGATGTAAAAAAATGAACCTATTATGCATTATTTCATACCAATATCTGACCGTATTTGATTTTTGGAAAATGACTATTGGATACAAGCCAAGATCGTTTGATATCAGTCACTACCATTCGCCTGTGTCAGGTGCGCCTATACGTCACATAGACTATAAATATTTGCCGATGATTGTGTTTGTGATATCATACATATATATAAGATAATATATTTGTATAGTAATGTACAGTGCAACTTCTCCATAGCGACCCTCTGTATACGAACAACCTAAATTACTTGTTCAACACCTTCAAACTGTATTTAAAGTGTATAGAGCTATATCGGACGATATTTTTAAAAACCGAAAAACAATTATGGTTTCATAGTCATTAGATCATTTTTCACTTCACTTTTTTAACAGAAACTCTCTCTGTGATTTATTGGACATGCAAACTGTCCATTTTCATACGAAAGTGTTCTAGAACACCATATGAAATTATAAGAATCGTCTAATTTTCGACGATTGAATCAAAGTACACGGAACCCATCCCAAGTTCTTATTTGAATTAAGGTAGGCTAGTGTCATACTAAAAACAATACAAGAACTTATTTCGACAGTAACTGACTGTTAGAATATAGCTCTATACACTTTAAGCTGGATTATAAGATCTTCGAACCCAGTTAAACAGTTGCAAGTAATTTTGTTTGTACACGTAGCTAAATCACTCTTATTTCTCTTAGGGCACGGTGATCGAGTGAATAGTACACTTGACTCCTGATCGAGAGGTCCCTTGTTCGATCCTCGGCCGGGGCACTATTTAAGTGTATCCCACCCAACTAGAGATGAGCTGGTTGGAAACCCAGAGGTAGTCTCGCGTGTACCGGGCACGTTAAAGAACCAAGGAATCTAATTCGAAACGAGCAATGGTATCGCACCCGGATGCCTTGTATCTCGCTTCTGTTTCTTCATTGATTATATCGATGGCTTAGAGAAGGTCCTTAATAAGTCTAATGTATATTTGAAATCTACATCATAAAGTGCTTCTTATGAGCGTATTTTCATGAAAAAATCGTAAATTGTCATGTTGACCTAACTGAAGTAAGTAAAGAGTAATTGTCAGACAGTTTTTCTTGTTTTCTCAAAATATTGATTTTGTAGTTACGACTTTCTCATTCTAAGCCAGCGATATGTCTGCCCTTGTTAGACACTGTCAAGAATACTCGAAAAGAGGCGTTCATCAGTATAAGTAGATAGATAACTGACATATTTCTCTTCGCCCTATCAGACAAAGAACCACTAAATGCCTCAAGTAGTCCTTAAAAAACTTTGGTTTGCCTGTAAATGGAGATATTTCTTGACAAAGGTGGGGGTGAATGATGCAATTGAATTTAAATGGTTGGTAAATATGCATGTGATGTAGTAAAACTGTAATATTTGTATTATTCCTCTATTTTGTTCTTGGTACCAAAGTGAAAGTAGACTAGGGTAAAACCAAGAACTGATCTGGCCGGCATGTGTGAAAACAGATAGACCACGTTTGAAGGACAAAAACATTCTTAGAAGATAGAAGATTGTATTATTTGGAAGCTTAAATGCACATCTTTACAATGATATTTGTGGTCCAGGTGGCCATAGACTAAACAATGTTGAAAATTGGGGCCTACTACGCACAATTTACATTGAGCTAAAGAGCAAATTTATTTGGTGGTTTCTAACCTAGCACTCTTATTTCTCTATATTTCGACCAATTGGTCTTCTACGGGAGCTATATGTCACACTCTAAATAGGACTTTAATTTAACTATCAAGCTATACTGTCAAGTTATAACCTGTAATGAAAATGTAGATTTATGTGTGGCATAGCTTCCGTAGAAGGCCAATAGGTCGACCGATTGAGAAATAACAGTGATTTGCTACAAACATTATTGTAATCCCCTTTAAGTTATTTAAATCATAAATTAAACTCATATATAGCATAAATATATAAACAGCACCCTATATTTACAGGTTCCATTTGAAGTGTAAATAATTGCTTTGCCGAGGTTGTACTGTAAACGTTAATGATTCAATAATCAGAAATACTGAAATCATTGTTCGTTTGCTGAAAATGTGTGGTTTGGGGGGGGGGTATCTATTTATAGCGATTCAACCAACTATTTCACCATATTCATGCGTTCTTTACGTGACAAAACGATCTGTAAACTCGGAATACAGATATTGTCCTGTCCATGTACAGTGGATGCTACTTCTAGCGTTTGTAACTGAAGCGGCATTTGGACGTTGTTGGTGGTCTTAATAAAAGGTAATTGCTATATTTTTAATATTGTTATGGAATTATAAAACATTATATAAACCTAACCTTACGGCCTTACTAAATCCTTTCTTCGTTTAGCGCCCTAGGACGGATAAGTTTGTACATCTTGGGTAAGAAAAAACATCAACTGTGAACATCTAATGAGATATAGCTTTAACATGTTGCATTCTTGTTCACCGCCATGTCCCCTACCACCTTCAATGGAGTAGATTTCACACAAACAAGTGTTCAGTTAATTCAATATCAGTAGTTATCATGATTGACAATGCTTGGATGCCAGCTTTGATAGTCATATAAGGATACTGACAGAATTGTTTATGACGTTTTTTCGAGTGCTTCGTTTTTTGTCTCATGATAGCTAGATAGGTTTTCGAACTTAGGATGGATGCTTTTAACGAAAATATTATTTGGTATGGCCTAATTTCGAAAAAAAACATATAGTGAACTTCGTGTTTGAACAATCGTACAGCCCGCGCATTTTAGAACAAATTGCATGTCTATCCAGAAAGTCAGTGAACCGAATTAAACAAAAAATAATAAAACTTGACATATAAAAATGACACGGTGCTCTCGAGTGAATAATTATTTAAACGTACTTTATATTATTGTTGCAGTATCTGAAGGCTGAAGAATAAAAATGGCCTTAACAGCAGAAGAAAATGTTAATGTGTTAATACAAGCGATAGAAGATAAGGCTAAAGAGGGTATGTTAATTGAACAATTACCCAACACGGAAATAGAATTCCTCCAGACCATTAACCCACTAAAGGACGACATTGATTATCCACCTGGTGTGCTTAAGCTCCACTGGGAACTAATTATGCGAGAAATGAAACAACAAAGCCAGCGACTGGATAATGAGCCGGGATACGAAATCGCTAATTTTCCAAAATTAGAGTGCTTTGCGTGTGATGTTAAAGCACCGGGACGTGTTCAAAATTATGCATTTGGACTACGAGAAAAGTCATACAAAATCACATTAGATAGAGTGATAAGAAAATGCGAGGAAAATATAAAAACTACTTTGGGAGATCTTACTTATAACGAAAAGATGGTTCTTGATAGACAGAACCTTAAGAAAGTGAACCTACCTCAGAGAGCTGAAGAATTACACTGGGAACTAGCGCACATTACCTCAACACGGACATGGAAAACTACACTGCCGGAATACTAGAACCTACTGCAAACCTACAAAAGAAGGTGAAGTTCTTTATGGAAAGCAAACAGGTTCCCCAAAACCTGAATGATTTAGCTAGTGCGTTCTGGGATATATTGCCGAATGATAACTAAACTTTAACTTTATCAAAATAATCAAGCGTTGAACTCTATTTGAATTTACATTTTTATGTCTGCCCATAACATAGTTGGCTTAGAATGAGAAGGTCGTAAGTACACAGTCGATATTTGGAATACTCCGGGCAAGGAAAAACTGTCTGAAAATTACTCTTTACTTATGGAAAAACAAGATTATACAACTTCATTTTGGTCACCATCACAAGTTCCGATTTTCGTGAAAATAGGATCCTTAGAAGCACTATGTAATGCTGATTGTAAATATGTATCGGTCCTATAAGGTCGTAACAAGTAGTTACGACCTTCTCATTCTAAGCCAGCGATTTATCAATGCTTCTAAATCATTTTGACTTTCCGGCAATTAAAGTCGATTGCATATTGATATTTATAGTGTTTTTGTGCTCTCGTGTTACTGTTAATCAAATACTAGTACGAGACAAAATAGCTTTATGTGACAAGATAGTTGATCGAATTGTATTGTTAAGTACCAACTTTTTTAAATTTTAAGCCGATTTACTAATAAATATACTCATAAAACTAAATCAGATCATACCATATTAAACTATACGTACGTAACGGGCGATATTATTGGTTATTTTCATTCTCAAATTGAATCAGATCAATTACACATCAATATTAAACAAGAAATGGTATACGAAAGACAATGCATTCCAAAAAAAAAAATTAATTCGCGAACACCACATATCATTCCACAATTTCTCTACACCGCTTCGTTCCCTCGAGAAATGTCCACCAAGAGCATAACATAACCCAGTATAGCTTGCAGATAGAATCTGGGCCGGTGTTATAAAGCATCTTGAATGAAAACTTAGACTTTTCTTGACATCTCAAATTTTCTTTAAGGGTATCAGCTAAATAGGAAAACTAATATTAACAATAATTTACATCGTTTAGAAGCATCATGCAAAGAGCTACAGTAATCATATACTAGTAGTACATATGGGTTATTTTTCGTTTCTTTTGAAATATGGGCAGCTGAATATTTTAACTTAAGTCAAAATATTTAAAATTTTACTTAAAATGCTTTATAAATAAACCAATGTATTGGTTGTCAGTTGAAATCTAGTTGGGCCATTGCCATCGCATTTTAATTGGATCAATTTTAAAAGAGCTAACTAAAGGTTCTTTGTTTTTATAATTATAGTTTTGTCTTGCAGTTTGTTCTGTTTCCATAGGTCTGATTTCATCGAAACTTTTCACACTTTGTCAGTACCAAGTCTAGAAAACTGTTGTGCAGGCATCAATAGTTTACCGGGTAAATTTAAGGGAGTTATTGGCCTTTGTATTTTAACACTTATAATTTTGTCTTTTTTACTTCTCTGCAACCGTTGTACTATTACGAAGAGTTGTCAGACTACTGTATAATTAAAATTATACACCAGTGCCCGGAACTAAAATCTATACTTACACTCAAATATTGAAATTGTCATACAATGAGCAGACTAAGTCTGAGCTATTATTTGTTCTTGATTGCAAAGCTAGGTGGGAAAAATATCAAACTATGGAATTAATATTTAAATGTTGAAAATGGCTACCTTGCAGGGATTTCCCCAGAATTTTTCTAAGCGCAATAGGGGTGGGAACGGGAGGGTGTCAGGTCCTATAATTAGAAAAAAAATTGGGGAAGAAATGGTGCAAGTTTGGGTGGTTTTAGGGGCCATATCACAGATACAACACAATTGAACTATCTATACTGAGCCTCAAGTTAGGGAGATATATCAGTATGTACCACTTTGTCGGGGTTCACACGGTCAGGGAAAAGTCAGGGAAAACACATTTTTTTCAAGGTCAGGGAAAAGTCAGGGCATTTTGAAATTAGTCAGGGAAATTTGGAAATTGAGCAAAAGTCAGGAAAAAGTCCGGGAATTCTTCATTTAAGATGTCATTCAGCATCATTTCATATGACGAAAATACCTAAAACACAGGGTACAACCTCTATTTTTAGAACTGGAACATCCGTTACTTGTGACGGGTTACTTTCGGTTTGGACGAGGTAAATATCTGATTTTCTATCTAACAACTTAAAATCCATAAACCTAAACTAGCGCACCGTATGCCTTAAAGAGGCGTTCCCTATAACTTCGACCGGTTCTTATTGATTTAAAACATACTAGACATTATTCAGAAATACGAATGCTACAAAAAACACCAAATTTCACCAAAAAAAACCCAACAGTTATCGTCAAAATTAATAAAATTATATTTCCATAACAAGTGGATTCGGAGGATTGAGTCGCCAAACGCTTAGCCTTTAGTACTGCCTGATTAAAACAAGAAAAGTCATTTTTCTACGAATCGGACGACAGTGACTAAAATGGAAAAGACAAATACACGTTTTGAAATAATTATTTTGATGTAGATCTATCTATAAGTTGATATTCGAGTTGATTAAGAAGAAAATAGTACATTATATTCATTTCGCTGACATTATATGCGTGTAAAACAAAAGAAATCAACGATATCGTATTTTGTCATCTCCGTTCCGTCCGTTTCGTTGAACAATGTCCGTTTCGGATTTTAATCACACCATTCTGTGGTTGTTGTTGTCGAATAAAAGGCTGGAAGCGATTTATTATTTCAGAAATTTAAATATATATTTTGATCATTATGGAGACAAATTTCTGCATATGTTCCTCTTACATGTTAAAACGATTTAGTGTTTTATGTTCATTTATGTCATTAAATGCGATAGGTAGTAATAATATGCAAGAAATAGGGAATGCCTCTTTAAGAGTTTTCACGTGCAGGTTGTCATCGTTTTCTTTGAAACGATTCTCCAATTAAACAAAATAGCCGGTACCGTTTTTTCATATGAATTTTTTTTATTTGTTCCGGCTATTTTATTTAATCCGGGAATCTGTTCAAAGAAATCGATGACAACCTGAACGTAGCAACCATGAAGGCATACGGTTCGCTAGTTAATGTTGATGGATCACAAGTTAGTAGATAGAAAATCAAATATTTATCTGAAAATCACCCGTCCCGAGTAACGGTTTTTCCAGTTTTAAAAATAGACGGTGTACCCAGTGTAAAACTAAGAAAAGATCCTCGCTCGCGGAATAATCTTAAATTATTATTACTATTTGTGGGAACCCTGATTGTTGAGCCCACTTACAGTGAACGCGACTTGGTCGCAGCCGCTATTTTGGTGTATGTATTATGTATGTGCGTCCGTGCGTGTGATTTTGCATTGACCAATATTGCTTAAAATTGGATGCCAGGCATGAATGTTAAGGTATCTATTTATCAGAGTGTCATGAGCAACCCCTGGTTATTATTATTATACCATATTTATATAGCCCTTTTTTCATGTATACACACGTTCAAAAGTGCTGTACAATCATGACTAATACATGGTTAAAACAGTATACGAAATATATAAAAGTAGGACCTACTAAACCCAGTAGGCGGGGCTCTACTTAACCCAGTAGACGGGGCTCTACTTAACCCAGTAGACGGGCCTCTACTAAACCTAGCAGTAGGGATCAATTGAAGACAGTTGACAGGGCTCTACTTAACCTTGTAGGCGGGGATCTACTTTATCCAGTAGACGGGGTCCTACTAAACTTAATAGTAGGGATCTACCAATACAATGGATGGGTGGGGCTTATAGTCCTGGGAACATGTGGGTCGTTGGGCCCAATGATAGGGCGCCAAGTTAATGGGAACATACACACAGTCAGCATGAATAAGCTATAGAAACATAACTGCGTTTTCATGAAGGAGGGTAGTGTTTTACTGTCTCTGAGCGCTGTTGGCAGCGCATTCCAGAGCTTCAGTGCAGCAGCTGTGAAACATCGGTCACCGTAAGTCACAGTCCTCGTCCTTGGCACAACTAGAAGCACAGAATCATTTTGAGACCTTAGCTGTCTTTGTGGAGTATATACTTCCAACATACTTCTGATGTAGCCCACAGGTAACTGTATCGTTGAAAAAGAAAACAAAAATGAAAAAAACTTTTTTTTGAAAATTTATATTTTTCTATCAAGGTCAATTTGTACAGAAATCCACGAGCCGGTTCGAAAGGTGCAGTTTGTTTATAATAAAAAAATTGCTTTATGCATACAAATTATCTATAGAAGGATGTGTGTTTACACAAACAATGTTATGGGATGAAAGTAAGCCAAAAATTAACTTCATATCAAAAAATCCATTGCTTAAAGGTATACTTTAACTGTCGCTGGTGTAACACATTGTGAGGGACGGCCATATGAATTTGTGTTGATTGCACCATATGAATCGGCTGTGAAACAGTATCAACATTTTATAGTACAACTTTTTAACTATTTGATCAATTCTGATAAGATCTGGCATATAAGTACTTTAAACATTGCTGTATATGAATATAAATAGTTTATGGAGATATTGATAGTCAAATTTTGTTTTTGATTAATTGAAATTCTGGTTCATCTAGAACAAATAAACCTTTATAGAAAAATATAAATTTTCAAAAAAAAAAATATTTTTTTTCGTTTTTTTTTCGTTTTTCACGATACAGTTACCTGTGATGTAGCCAGGCGATTTACTTTTACTGTAACGTCACAAGAAAAACTAAGCTTTCATAAAAATCGAGCGCCGCCGAAACATAAGTGACTCGATTTCTTTCTTGCCTATTCAGAGACGGATGTCAATATGTCCTCTTTTATATTCCAAAGGGACGAGGCAATTAAATGAAAATACGACCTCTAAACTTACAAATAAAGAAAAGCACCGTACAGGACGGAATATCTACGAAACGGAGCCATTCATAACAGAAAACATGACTTTTTTAAAAACAGACACAATATTTATATGCGAAAAAATAACTCAGTAATCGAAGAGTAGTTTGGGCTCATTTCATTTGAATTTGCCGAACAGATTAAAATTGACAAGGGTTTCGCTCGGAAGATGCCCAATTTTTTGACATCAGAACTGACGGAACGTCACTTCAAACTCGATACCGGCTTGCTTTGGCGCTTTATTGTGGACAAACAAAACATTCTATCCATATTGTGATCTGCAGATAAGACGTAGATATGTTCTTATCAGCGGGAAACTAGACTACAATTACCCGCGAAATCGACTTCCTAATTTACACTGGAATGAAAACATAGGAATAGGCCGTGGCCAAGTCGTTAAAAGTGTATGTCCGAAGTTGCCTAGCAACGAGAATGGAAGTCCTGTCGTAATGATCGAAGTTTGGCATTGACCATACGAAAGGTTACTTTAGATGATTATGTCTATGGTTTAATAATTAATAGTATACATGCATATAAACAAATATTTGTTAGAAAAATCCAATAATCACTCCATAGGGAGTATACGTATAATAAAACTAAAGTTTATAACTCTATTTAATGAAATTTTCGGCCTCACGGCCTTCATCAGTCAACGATAACACAGACGTTATTTTTACATCTTTCAATGATGGCGGAAAAACACAAATGATGACGTTACGTCATTGACGTCACGTTATACGCGATGACGTCGCTTGACGTTACGCGCCAACAAATTAAGGTCTATAACGTCGCACGACGTTGTGGAGCAGTCTCGTTTGGTTAACGTCACTGTCTTTGACATTGCAAACATTCGGTTTCACTGTGTTTAAGTTTTTTATCCAGATACTTTCGTGAAGTTGTCGTTCCTTTTGTCCTGCGCTATAGAGGCACTTGAGGACTGAAAATTGCATGTCATTTTCGCTATGTATTGTGTCGAAGTGGTTCGTGATAGGCCTTTTCTTTGCACAATCGGACGTCCCTCATATGTTCAGCCATTCTCTCGCGTAGCTGTCTCTCTGTCTCTCCTACATAAACCACCGTGTTACATTTTTTACAACTAATACAATATCACGGTGGGGAATCACGTGGTTTCGATGGTAGGAGCCACCACAAAAATGGCGGCCAAATAGCGTCGACTTAACCCATATTTTGAGGTAAATATATAACATCGAGACTCGTTTACTTATGGACACCCCGGCCAGCACGCAATGGCTTCTCCACTGAATCTTTTGGTACCCTACTTTCCACGATTGATCCCGTAGTTTCCTCAAACACTTCGATATTGTTCCGTAAATAACAAAACACTAGCGGGGTAGACCTCACGATAATGACGATTTTGACCATAATATGACCATAATTTTTATTATCTCCTTTATATCATCCGTATTTCATGCGATTACAAAGTGCGAACATTTCGCCAACATTTTCCAACAAAATTACAACCAGAATGTCATATACTTCGGTTTTCTGAAAAATAAAACAGTCAATTTGCATGAAAGATAGGATCCACGCTAAGGGTAGGACGCACGATTGAACCTGGGCAGTGCACATTCATCAGTGCGGTCGGCAGTTTTCTACGGTTCTATCGATCGACATATGCGGAACGGGCACATAGTGTTCATCAATACAGGAAGCTTTATAAGTATCAGTATATACGGTCCATGTACAAGTGCATGTACGTAATTAGTATGCTTTCTGGCATATTTTGTTTATAACTGAATTTTATAAGCTCACACAACACAGTTTTAGTGTGTATATTGTCTGTCCTTCAGTCAGTCTGTTCGAAAGACGAATTCTAGTGAACACAACTCGACCTACAGTAACTGTTGGTGCCGGAGTTTCCCAAAACTTTCTCTTGACATTTAGAAATAATAAGTGATGGATTGATTTTGCAAATTTAATGTAATGTGGTCCTTTGTCAACGGGGTATTTTTTTAAACAAATGATGTTGATGCATAAACAATACACGTTAAGTTAAGTTACCAATTTTCTAGGGCTCTTTTCAACTGTTAGGCCGCCCAAGCACCCTTTGACTATTCAACTTCCCCTGGTCATTGGGCTACATATGGAAACCTACACTCGTGTCTCCCTGGGGAGACTATTTCTCTCCTGTGGTGTGGCAGCCAACATCGATCTGCGGCGCCCAGGAATAGACACTGCCCTTACAGGTACCATTTTACACCATGGTGGAGTGGAGCATGTGGGTCTTGCTCAGAGAAATTAACCAGTGGTCCAGAGGGGGGTCGAACCCGGGACCTCTCGATCCCGAAGCGCGCGCCATACCACTAGGCCACCGCTCCCCACATAATTCGTGTATGTGTGTCGATCAATGTGTTGCAGCAATATGCTTCTAATGATAGTACTGTTTGGTGTTGTTAATAAGCCCGTGTGAAATAGCTTGACTCCCCAGTTAATCGTATATGAATCGGTTATATTTTAACACATATTGTCTAATAGTCTATGTAATATGTCATCACGTTGATTTTTTTCTTTCACTTCTTTCAGAGCAATGCATTGAAAAAGTCCCACAAAGTTTCAGAAACAGCAATATTTTACTACCTAATAAGACCATGAACATTGACAAGTTATAGAGCTCCCTAAATGGCATAGAGTCAGCATCCATATTTGATCTATTTTTACTTTCATCCTTTGAATAATCATCGCCAATTTAGTAGTTTGTGTGGTGAACAAAATACCCCGTTGTTTACGATCTGAAATCGACGGTTCGTTCCGAGGACAGTTCGTAAATTTCCATTATAAATCAAGGACGCATATATTGATGACCAGTTTATGCGAGTATACACGTGTAACTAAAAGCTAAATACCGTTATCCTCCGGTACCAATAATCGCCGGTATCCTATTGCACTATATTGTATGTGGTATTCTGTATACTATTTCACGGGTGAATTGAAGGCTTAGTTGTTTCCATTATGTTATAATATATGTACAGTATGAATATATTGAGACAAAATTGAAGTGTAGATGTAATAATGTTTTAGACCTGCCGTCCACTTAGACCCTGATGCCATGCGGAAGGGATGCCGATTACAGACTGCTCGTTTCTGAAAACCTTCGGGATCATTTATTAATAAAAATGGGCGGAGCTTTGTCATCGTGGTTGTTCGGCAAGTATTCGCGGATCGGTATGCAAATTGTATTGTTGTGGTATACACGCAGTATGCATGCCATAACCTATCCGAAATAGACGAATGGTAGATCCAATCGTGCGGAAAGCCGGGTTGTGGTTAGACCTCCCGTCCACTAGACCCCTATGCTACGCGGAAGGGATGCCGGTTACAATGTGCTCGTTTCGGGAACCCTTCGGGATCATGTATCAATAACAATATGCGGAGCCGTGTCATCGTGCTTGTTCGGGAAGTACGATATTCGCAGTTCGTGGTAAGAATGGTTGCTGTACTCATGTACACGCAGTATAAATGCCGAAGCCTATCCAAAGTAGCCGAACGTATCGCGACTAAATGCCGTCAGTTCAGGAGTAAGTACCGAATGTTTCCCCCGACCGCGTGATATGCGGAAGGGTTTACGAATCGATGCCGATAGGTTGCCGAAAGGTTGTCTAGCTCGACCTATAGGCACACTGACGGAATCGCTTCAGCTGTCATTCGGGATATACAACTGGGATAATGTCGCGTAAATTTACGCTGGTATATAACTATATTTACGCAAATTCGTAAGTTAGTTTTACTTCAGATAAACCACAATCACTCGGGCGTAAATATACTTTTAACATTGGAGTAATCCAGGTTAAAGGGGTGTATTTACCCATAAAACATACATTTAGAAATGGTTTTATCATGTAGTGCGCATAGCGCAGTTGGCTAAGCTACTATGAATACGAGTTCTTCAGAACTGAATGAATGGGTTCGATTCCCATTCCGGTATTTTGAACTTACACTGGAAATAAAAAATAGTCGGTTGAAAGCGATAACTACTGTACCACTGCATTACACAGTCAAGTTCATAACATGATCGGCATAGTTTCCGTGTGTTAATCTCATCACTTCGCCGTTTTCGGGGAGCGTTCGGCATCGATTCGACTTTCCATCTAGAACCATTCGGGATGGTTAATGAATTCGAAACCTCACAGAAGGCGTCCCGAAGATGCGGAGTGAATGCCGATGGTTTACTGAAACTCTCTCGAAGCACTTCCAAGCAAGACCTTCGGCGTCCATTTTTTTAACTTTAAATCGAAGAGTTTCGGTCCCGAAGTGTACCAGAGGCATCACTCTCATGTTGTTATAGGTATCTAATTGGTATGATGGCATGCCTAACCATCTCGATCCGGTGAATTTCTGTTTCGAGAACCCTTCGGGGTCCTGTGTCGCCCTTTGTAACTATTCATGAGTTTTAATTGGTTGAAAAGTAACAGACTCTTTAAATCCGGGATTCCGAGTGGTAAAAGTTGCTAAAAGAGAAAAGACTGAATTCTAGGCGTCAGTTATAGCAAACTACATCGCACAGCTAGCATCAGCTTTCCACAACATTCCACCATTACAAAATTATAACTTCTCATATTCCAACTTGTAGCCGGCAAGCGGCAATGCAAAGACTATTTGGTTAAAATAATGGTACCATAAATATATAATATAATATTTCAATTATAATAAATTATTACCAAATATCTCACAGCGAACATTGATATATCTCAAACGATAAATTACGACTGGACTAGCTGTTCAATTCCACATATATGAATGTTCATGCTATTTGTCTAGTCCGCATCGTTATGAAATTCTTCGTGTAATACCTAATTAGATATATTAATTATAATCTGACATGTTTGTAGATGAATTAGTACAGAGTAGGCCGTCATGTCACGGTTACAGTCAACTAAGTGAACTGATCG
Source organism: Spisula subtruncata (assembly GCA_963678985.1). NCBI lineage: Eukaryota > Metazoa > Mollusca > Bivalvia > Venerida > Mactridae > Spisula > Spisula subtruncata. The sequence continues at coordinate 19,477,987 of OY787670.1, read as the reverse complement.
GTAAGCGTTCCATGCGATCGATAGAAGCATAGAAAGCTGTCGACTAATAGCATACTTGTATAAATGAACATTATGTATCCGATCGATAGAACCGTAGAAAACTACCGACCGCAATGATGGATGCGCTCTGCTTAGGTTCAATCGTGTGTCCTACCCATAGCGTGGATCCTATCTTTCATGCAAATTGACTGTTAAATTTTTCAGTAAACCAAAATTCATGATATTCTGGTGGTAATTGTGTTGGAAAATGTTGGCGAAATGTTCGCACATTGGAATCGCTTGAAATAAGGATGATGTAATGGAGATATGGTCATTATATGGTCAAAATCGTCATTATCGTGAGGTCTACCCCGCTAGTGTTTTGTTATTTACGGAACAATATCGAAGTGTTTGAAGAAACTACGGGATCAATCGTGGAAAGTAAGGTACCAAAAGATTCAGTGGAGAAGCCATTGCGTGCTGGCCGGGGTGTCCATAAATAAACGAGTCTCGATGTTATATATTTACCTCAAAATATGGGTTAAGTCGACGCTATTTGGCCGCCATTTTTGTGGTGGCTCCTACCATCGAAACCACGTGATTCTTCACCGTGAATATACCACATTGCGCGTACGGCAGTTCACGTCCACGGCAGCTCCATGCTGTTGTGTCCTGATGGTGTCACATACGTTTTCAGTTGAAATTTTGTCACAGAACATGCAGTCTTTGTTACATCTCTGCTGTGTAGGTGATACTGTCTTGTTTGTCTTACTGTGGACCAATGTGTCACTTAGATTCTTGTCCCTGCGGTAAGCGACAATCGGTGGTTTTGTAAATACCTCAAACATTCTAGGCGAACTATGCAGAACATGTAAGTGCTTCTTTACTATTGCATGTATATTTGGTAACAGGTCCGAGTATGTAATTACCAAGGGGACACGATCTTCCTTCTCCCTCGAACGTTTCACCTGGAGCAAGTCGTCGCGTTTCAATTTATCAACCATCGACAGCTGATTTTCAAGGAATTTACCACCATACCCACGTACACGGAGTTGCCTTTTGAGATTGTTCCTGTGTTTGTAATAGTCTTCATCATTTTCGCATATGCGTCTTAAACGGAGTCCTAGGCCATATGCTAAGGCTTTCTTTGTATTTGGTGGGTGGCAGGACGTGTGGCGTAAGTATAATTGTTTGTCCGACGGTTTCACGAACAGATCGGTATATACGTGGTCATCTTCAGTTTTCACTAACGTATCGAGGAATTCAATTTGTGTAGCACTGTAACGTAGATCCACTTGGATGTTTTGGTGAATCAAATTAGCATGTTCCATAAAGGCGTGGAGCTCATGTTCAGTCCCAATCCATACCCCGAACCCATCGTCTATAAACCGTTTGTAAAGCTTGGCAAGAATTTCGCATGTACATACATGCGGAAGTGGGATGAGGAACTCATGAGTGCCCTCAAGACTCCGGCGTTTTACAAACGGTTAATAGACGATGTGTTCGGGGTATGGCTTGGGACTGAACATGAGCTGAAATTTTCATTAAATAGAGTTATAAACTTTATAATATTTGTTAGTTCGCATTATATATTGAATGACCCTCGTATGTTCCTTTATCAAAGGTCAAGGTCACAATTTGAGGTCAAGTTGAAGCTTGTACGGATCTTTTCTTCTTTATGCATGGTGGGATTGAAGTAAATAATGGCACATTTAAGTCAAATTTTTAGTTTGTGCATTTTTTCAACGTGCGCTGAGGCTCAACATTATTTGCCGGAAGACAATAATTCCAAGTTAAGGATCTGACTTTGTTATGTCTTTGCCTAGGATCAATCTCAAGATGTGGGTGCTACCACAGGGCTAACGTGGCATGTCTCTGTGACAGTAGCGATTACATATGTGTCGAACTTGTTTTACTGTATAAATGAATTATTTTTTTCAAGTTATTTGTTTTAATTTTGATTTACTAGTATTATGTAAATTAAATATTTATAGTAATATAATATTTTTCTTATTTATATCCATAATTCCTGCTATCTCCTATAAGTAACTGGGTAATTAATCACCTGAACGCTAAACAATGTCCCTGTATCTAATTTGTTTTGGTTGTCTTGGTATATTGCGGATGCACTTGCTCTGACTTCTGTTCGATGCTCTACAATACTCCAAATCACTGGCCGACTGGCAAAAATATGTGACTGCTCATTTGATTGCAACCGGCTTGGATTTGTGATCTGGATGTAATACAGAATTTGTAAGACCATTCCTTGATGTTGTTGGCGATTTACTGATCTGCTACATCGGTGTACGACTGGACATTGAATTTATTCCTGGAATGTCGGACAATAAAGAAGCCACCTTTATGTTTTCGAATAGGCATCCTTGTTGCTTTGATGTGTCCATGTATAACAGCTTGTGCACGTTACTAATAGGCTAGTGGCCGAGGGTGCTTTTTGGTCGGATACCCCTCCCCATGGTAGAACATTTCACAACCTGTTTTTTATTGACGATGGGGGTATTGTGTGTTGGAAAACGGTGGTTGTGAATCTGGGATCAATGTAGGTCATTATGAAAATCGACATTTTATGTGTGTTTTTCAGTGTTTTGAGAGGCAATTTTACGACATATTTCGTCCATGTACAGAACAAGATAGATACCATTTTACTCTGGAAAAACAATACACACACATTATTATTGTTGAATCGTATCACATTATGGTTGTCTTATAACATTAACAAATTCCAGCTCCATACGAGCTTGAGAAATTGTATTTTTGGGGTAAAAACATTAAAAAATAGAAACGAAAAGTGCAAATTTTAGGAATCGGTGCACCACAATTTCATATATCGATCTATTCGAAATAAAATCACTTGGATGGGAAGGTAGTGCTCTGTAGTTTAACATATCAAAAATCTATTGACCATCTATTACTCAACTTGCGATAATTTTGGGGTTAAATTGTTAAAAAACATATACGAAAACTGCGAATTTTAGTAATCGGAGCACTACAATTTCATTTATTGTTCTATTCGGAATACAATAGCTTGGATGGGAAGGTAGTAACCTATAGTTTAATATATCGAAAATATATTGACCAACTATTACTCATAATGCGATAGTTTTTGGGTTAAATTGTTAAAAAGTATAAACGAAAAGTGGGAATTTTAGGAATCGGTCCACGACAAATTCATATATAGATATATATTCGAAATGCAATCACTTGAGTGGGGAGGTAGTAACCTGTAATTTAATTTATTAAACATGTATTGACTGGATATTACCCAAAATGCGATAATTTTGGGGTTAAATTGTTAAAAAGTATCAACGAAAAGTGCGAATTTTTGGAATCGGTCGACTACAATGTCATCTTTCATTTTATTTGATAATTAATCACAGAGCTATATAGGTATGAAGGTGATGTTTAATATGCCGAGGTCCTACTTACTGACTCTTGTGCAAAACTCGCTAAATTTGGGCCAAAACTTCACAAAAATAAGCGAAAAATGCGATTTTTTGGAATTGGTGGATTACAGTGTCATTCATGAGGTAATTTGAAAACAAATCAGATAAAAGTACATAATACTATGTAGTTTAAGATATCTTAAAATATATTTAGCCTAGGTACTCGGCAAAATGAGATATTTTGAGGTGAAATATCACGAAAAATGAACAAAAATCTTGAATTTTGAGAATCAGTAGACTTCAATGGCATTAATGATTTGATTTGATGTTGAAGAACTGTGACATTTTTTTCAAATAACATGCAATTTAAAACATCAGAAATGTAGCATTTGGCTACTGTTTCAATTGAGATATTTTTGGATAAAAAGGCGAAAAAATAAGCTAAGACTGTGAAATTTCGGAATTTGTTGAATACAGTGCCATTGATGATATGATTTGATAACAAATCACCACAAAATGTGCTAAGTAATATGTAATTTAAGCTTTCAAAACTGTTGCCCCAGTCTATCGTACAATATGGGCAATTTTTGGGGTACAAAAAACAGTCGGTGTAAGTTTCAACTTATTCATAATGAGTGAGGTACTACTCACTGCCAGGTAAGGGCCGTCTGTGGTATTCAACCAGTGAAAACCAGTCCATTGAAATCCGCGGTACTAGACGGTGTTGACAAGACGGATTACCATGACAGCTTGATCTAATGATTCAAGCTCTTTGACACACCATCCTTACTTCGAATTAACCAAAACAACGCATACAGGTTTCATATTCATCCAATTCAAAAAATAATAATTTGGTCAATGCTACACGAAGGAGTTAGATGTGTTCGCGAAGACTATGTATACGCTCCATGTCATGGACTATGCTCGTTCGAAACGACCTTGGTAGTTTGAGTATTTTTCTCCAATTGATGATTGAGTCAACTACAATGCATTGACTTCACCGATAGGTCATGCTATGGTGTAACGAAAACGAGGGATCACCTAATGTGACTATCGGTATTGATGCAGGAAAATTGATTCATGATAGTTTAATCAAATTATACAGTAAGAACATATAGTAAGCTTACTGTATGTTTTATGACCAAAGTAACGTTATACTTATATATCGAACAATATAGTATGACTGTGAAGGAAGGGGGGAGCGTACTTGACCATCATCCGAATGGGTAGGCAGATGTCATAATGTCAACATTTGATGTCACTTGAACAGTAGGTTTCGAATTTTACTACTCGCAATAATAAAGATCTGTCAGGATCACCAAACAACAATGACACTGGGGCTTTGAATATACGTTTGTAATTATATATTGTATGATGTCTGTCATTACACTGCTCATGTTATCGACTATACGGAAAAGGACAGTTATGGAGCTCTGAATTGGCCCTCCCATTCTCCACACTATGCTAGTTAATCTTATGAACACGTCTGATATAAGTTCAGTATACATAATTAACCCAACAAGTCCAGTAACGAAGTGTTTAACAAATTACAATAGTTCATTGGAAGCATGATATGAAAATGTTGACGAGGAACATGTCGCATACCCGATACTATGTTGAATTATGTTAGTTTTAATCAATATCGATAGTTCTAAATCTACTAAAACACCTATTTTTATTGGTGTCGTATTCAAGGGTAACATATAACAACAAAAAACGATTTAACATCATAACCTCCAGCTGAATAAAGCTACATGATATCAATCTTTAACAAACGGAACAAAACAGGACAGAACAAAACAAAGCCGAACCGAATCGAACAAAACATAAACATATCTTGAACAAATATATATCCATATATGTATGCACTATGGTAGGGTACAATTGTTGGGTTATGAGGGTGGTGACCACCAACAAGTAGTACATGAATATGTAGGTATTTGTACAGACATATAATTATAAGTCATGCGCGTGATCCGATTTGGACCAGCGCTGGTTATAAGAGCAATAAACCAGTTAGCTATTTCCAATCTGTCTCACGAAGCAGCTATGATTGTTATTTATACCTGCAGTGGTTAAGAAATTACGAGTAGAGCATATAAGTCTCGGTGGCGATGTACTCTCGATGAAATTAAATGAGCTTCGGGTGGTTTCGGGAACAGGATGCTCTGGACAATGGGAAATTTCTTGAAAGTTATGAGAAATGTACATTTGCATTTACATCGCGAGTAGGCTTATACCGGGATATTACAATGAAATGCATTAAATTTTAATTCCGCGTCGCCGATGAGAATTTCCTCAGTGTGACATAGTCTCCAGTCGTACCCATTAATTAATAATTTGTTCTATATAGATAATAATTAGGTTCGGTTAAATTGTTGCAGTCTTTAAAATGTCTTGGTGCGTACCTGTGGTGACATTTGATATTTATAGTTTTATTGGTATACTCGGTTTGAAACTCTTAAGCACAATATTTCATGTACATGTACGTATTTACTGTTGAACATCCGGTAGGACTCATGATGGTTGTAACAATAGGCGATTTTGGTGTCCTTAATCGCTAGGAAGATCAATCAGCTAATGAAAACAAAGTGGAACATTTCTTGGACATTCAGATGTTGTGGTAATATTTCAGCTCATCAGGGCACCAATTGTTCATGATGAGCTTATTTGATTGCCTTTCGTCTGTCGTACATTTTGTACGACTTAACCCCAAAACATTGAATTGTATGCAATTGCAAGTTCACTTAATTCAAGATATCTTTAACTGAATTTACTTTGTTCCAATCAGAACACTAAACTATGAATGAATTTGTATTGTGCTGATTCCAAACACCCCGCATTTCGTTTATATTTTAGAGGATGTTGAACAAAATATATGCATTTCAAAAATATCCAGACACTAAATGTCATGTTTCACACTGGACTTATACATACACGCCACAATTGTTCAACATCAAATAAAATCATTAATGACATTGACGTCTACTGATTCTCAAAATTCACGACTTTTGTTCATTGTTCGTGATGTTTTACCTCAAAATATATCTTTTTGCCGTGTACCAATGCTTAAGATATTTTAATATCTTAAACTACATATTATTATGTACTCATTGAAGTGACATGGTTTCACATTACTTCATAAATGAAACTGAAATCCACCGATTCCAAAAATTCGCATGTTTCGCTTATTTTTGAGAAATTTTGCCCCAAATTTAGCAAGTTTTGCACATAATTCAGCAAGTATTACCTCGGCGTATTAAACCTGACATTCATATCTATATATCGCTGTGATTAATTATCAAATAAAATGAAAGACGGCATTGTAGTCGACCGATTCCAAAAATTCGCACTTTTCGTTTATACTTTTACACAATTTAACCCCAAAACTATCGCATTTTGAGTAATAGCTGGTCAATAGATGTTTGATATATTAAACTACATGTTACTACCTCCCCACCCAAGTGATTGTATTTCGAATAGATCGATAAATGAAGTTGTCGTGGACCGATTCCTAAAATTCGCACTTTTCGTTTTTGCTTTTTAACAATTTAACCCCAAAATTGTCGCATTATGAGTAATAGCTGGTCTATATATTTTTGATATATTAAACTGCAGATTACTGCCTCCCCACCCAAATGATTTTATTTCGAATATAAAGATACAAAAAATTGTGGTGCACCGATTCCTAAAATTCGCAGTTTTCGTTTATGCTTTTTAACAATTTAACCCAAAAATTATCGCAATTTGAGTAATAGCTGACCAATAGATTTTTGATATATCAAACTGCAGATTACTACCTACCCACCCAAGTGATTTTATTTCGAAAAGATCGATGTATGAAATTGTGGTGCACCGATTCCTAAAATTCGCACTTTTCGTTTCTATGTTTTAATGTTTTTACCCCAAAAATAGGTGTTTACAAGCTAGTATGGAGTTAGATTTTTATTATGTCATAAAACAACCATATTGTGATATGTTTCAACAATAATTATGTATGTGCATTGTTTTTTCCTGAGTAAAATGGTACCTGCATTGTTTTGTACATGGACAAAATGTGTCGTAAAATTGCCTCTCAAAACGCTTAAAAACACACATAAAATGTCGATTTTCATAATGACCTACATTGATCCAAGACTCATGACAATCGTTTTCCGACGCACAAGACGCCCCTCTTCAATAAAAAAAACAGGTTGTGAAATGTTCTACCATGGGGAGGGGTTGCACCCATTTCTAAGCCACTTTTTGAGGTTTGGCCACTAGCCTATAACCTTTTCATCTCAGTGCTAGAATCTAGTAGAAGTTGGATGAGAAAAACTTATAAGCGGTTTATGAAATTTTATGCGTCCAGTCCAGATTCGGACCAGGGCCCTCTGGGTAGCCATAAGTGCTATATAGACTCAACCACGGAAGACGATTGCATATTTAAACCCATGCACGCAAACATCGATAGAATAACTATCACCTCTTGTATTTATATTTAGCATTGTACATATTGTAAATAAACAAATGCACATACTATAATGTAAACATGTGCATATACAGAGGTTCCATGGCTGATTTACCCCACAGGGATAATGCTCATCGAGTCCAAAAATATGGTTCAGCTAGCCTGTTAGAAAATCTCTATTTACATGGTATCTTTGGGTTAGAATCTCTATTTTTTAACCCAAAGATACCATTTAAAACGAATACTTTATCCTTGAATTTAGACCATATTGATATAATATTGGGTATGTAGACCATATTTTTCGACTCAATGGTCCCTGTGGATTTACCTACAAGCCGACGGTAAAAATGTTCTTTTACATAAATTTAATCCACACACCACGTATATATACAGCTCACACAAACAATTGAACATCGAAACGAACATAAGCTGACGAGGGAAAATATATCAATGTAATTTGCAGCACTATCAAACGTCCATTTTTCGTGTAGAAATCACAAAGTATAGAGTTAACAGGTGCGTGTAGAAATCACGAAGTATAAGGTTAACAGGTGCGTGTAGAAATCAAGAAGTATAGAGTTAAGACAAGGGGTATAACCTAAAGCATGGAGATTGGTGGTTTAAGTAAGACTTTCCATGGAGATTGGTGCCAATGGCCGATATTTTGATGTTTTTTGTCACTTGACGGACACATTTCCACCGAAGTAAGTTCATTTTCTTGTTTTATATGTGGTGTGTATGCGATAACCACCTAGCCATAAGTTTAAGCCACCTATCGGTGGTCTGTTTTAGTCCGTCTGTGCAGCGATAAAAGCCTGAAAGAAGGGATGGTGACATCGGGTGTCCGTAGTCCGCATTGATTTGTATTAATTCTGACGTATCTGGGGCATTCTGGAAGGTTTTTCTGTGTTTGCTAGGTATTTCATGAATGATTTTATGGTTAAAATACTGTTTCTGCTTATTTAGGAGGCTCCAAGTGCATATTTTTAACGTTTAAGACGATTTCATGGAGATTCGTCAACTTTAAGACCCTCTTCATGGAGATTTGTTATTATTTTGTAAACCATGTGTACTGGTATTATAAACATGGAAGTAATCTCTATTTTGAACCAATTTCAGGGCTACCGTCTTACAGAGGGTCTTGGCTTGGCGAGTAACATATAATTGGAACCAAATACAGTTACAACACCACCTTGCTGCAACAATTGTTGTGATTTTCTTATTTGTACTCCAAAGATATGCATATAAGTAATAAAGGATGATTTTTATAATCTTGTGCGCTGTTTATTATGCACCAGTCAAATCAAACCCTGACTCCCCAAACCCGGGGTATACTAGTAGTCACGAGTTTTTAATTTTTGATGTCCCCGCACTGCCGAATGAGAGCAGGACCTTTGCCCCGCACCTAAATGCGTAGATGTGAAATGCAGCCGGGAATAAGTTTCAAAGGGGGGGGTGTTACCTTTTGGCAGGGATTTTACCATGATTTAAAAAGTCAACCCGTCCCTTCCCCGTGCTAAGGTTTTCAATTGACTGGTTCATTGTGTATCTGTTATGATATTCAGTTGGCCTAGTAGTAGCCGTCTTCTCTACTAGATGGATAGTATCTTCTTCGGAAAGGTGTGCTACAGGCCACATCAATTTGGTAGATTGTGGTTTCTAATATATCTTCATCGCATTTATAATATAGAGGATTTGTAATCAGTTTTCTGATCAGTATTCTTTCAAGCACTTACTTACAATCCACAAGGAACCAACAACTTCTCAACATGTGGAGTAAAACCAGCATTGACAAATTGAAGCAACTGGGAATCAAACCAAGATTGCTTGTTACAAACACTGCGCGCTAACCATTGCAGCAGTTTTATTAGTGGCAGTATATTGTTGGTCAATGTTCAAAACATCACAATGAAACCTCACTTATCCGACCACCCTTATTTATTTTAAAACATACTTATCATATCTGTTTATATATTAATAAAGGCTTATTTAAGAGTTGGTTATATTATAAATCAAAAGTACAACATGTAATCATGTGAATTGACTTCGAACTGGAGGTTTTAATTTTGAGGTGGTCTTTAAGTGAAGTTTTAAGATTTGTTACATTCATAAGAGTGAAATTTCAATAATCTATCTCGTCTCTATGATGCATTCATCTTGTTAAATGCATCGTACCATTGACACTTATTTATAATGGTTCCTGTGTTTTTGCTAAAGAGGCAGTATGAACACAGTATGGTGTTTCCATGTATATGGGCGAACTGCCCTACAGACATTCGTTCTTTAACGTACCTGGTGTACAACTCGACATGCGAGACTACCTCTGGGTCAACTTCCAAATAGATCATGTCTAGTTGGGTGGGAAACAAGGAAAAGTGTTCCATGAATAACTAAGTGCACCGGCCGAGGTTCGAACCAGGGACCTATTGATCAGTAGTCAAGCGGGCTTTCCGCTCGACCACAGTGCCACCCTAGTAAATACTGTGTATACTATTTATAAAGGGGTCATTGCTGAGAGGTCATGGTAGACCGATGGTACTTTTTGTGCAATCAATATAGTAATAATTACGTAAATTTGTTTGATGTTTTTATTTACAAATTGTAGTTTTAAAGGTTCATTAGCGAAGAAGGTCAATTTTATAAAGGCAGTGTGATCTGATGCTTTGTGAACCAAAATGTTCCAGGAAGTATCTTAACAAAGAATACAATCAGAATCTGTGCTATTGGAACTTTCCAACAAAACAAAACAGACATTGATGTGCATCATTTCATGTTATTTTATTATTTTATAGAATCATAACCTTGAACATGTATTAAAATACGTGAATAAAATGTTATCATGAGACTTTACTCTATATTTATTTTCTTTTATTTTCTGGCTTTTTACTGGGGTTCTTCGGATCGATACAAATGACAAGGTGGTGATGAAGTTAATCGTTTTCTTTTTGATGACGAATATCTAAATGGTAACGGTGTATTAAGTGTTTAAATTGCGACACAAAGCTTCCTAGTTACACTTTTATTAGGCAATGAGATTTTATTAAAATTTCTCTTTCGTTTTCTTTTCATCCACTTCCTCCTTGAACGAAGTATCGTCTTTTTGGTACGTTTTCTTCAAACCAGGAGTCTGAAAAATAAATAGAAACTATATTTGTAATCAATGAAGGTAACACACTATGCTGCAAAACATTTTAGAACAGAATACTTACATTGATTTAATTCTCCACAGTTCGGGTCTTAAAGTTGACGAATCTCCATGAAATCGTCTTAAACGTTAAAAATGTGCACTTGGAGCCTCCTAAATAAGCAGAAACAGTATTTTAACCATAAAATCATACATGAAGTACCTAGCAAACACAGAAAAACCTTCCAGAATGCCCCAGATACGTCAGAATTAATACAAATCAATGCGGACTACGGACACCCGATGTCACCATCCCTTCTTTCAGGCTTTTATCGCTGCACAGACGGACTAAAACAGACCACCGATAGGTGGCTTAAACTTATGGCTAGGTGGTTATCGCATACACACCACATATAAAACAAGAAAATGAACTTACTTCGGTGGAAATGTGTCCGTCAAGTGACAAAAAACATCAAAATATCGGCCATTGGCACCAATCTCCATGGAAAGTCTTACTTAAACCACCAATCTCCATGCTTTAGGTTATACCCCTTGTAAGAGGTGCGTGTAGAAATCACGAAGTATAGAGTTAACAGGTGCGTGTAGAAATCACGAAGTATAGAGTTAACAGGTGCGTGTAGAAATCGTGAGATAGCCTATATTCTGTATATACATGTATATGTGATGTCTAGAAGCATATCGACGGTGCCGAACCAAAACCCCGTAACTCAATTTTGGCGCGAACACTTTTTTTGCTGCATCCGCATCTGCCAGACGTCCCGCGCATTTCTGTAGTGTCGCCACTTAAATAGCCGATCGGCGTTACTTAGATGGCGACAAGACAGAAATGCGCGGGACGTCTAGCAGATGCGGATGCAGCAAACAATGTTTTCGCGCCAAAATTGAGTTACTGGGTTTTGGTTCGGCACCGTCGATATGGCAATTCAAAACTAAAGCATAAACCATTGTCATGGTTCAGACGAATCAAAGCTCGGTATTTTAACTCGCCGGGATATTATTTATCGGGCGTGACAGGCAATTATCACGGGTAATGAATAGCACGTACATACCGCATAAAATTTGTCAGCTATACTTCCGGTCGGAATGATATAACGGTCGGACGAGTATTACGCTGCACCGGCCCTGGTCTCTGCGTTATGACCTTAAATAATTAACTATACTAGTATATACAAAGCATAGACATCCGTCCCTCTAGACCATGCTACTATACATCATTCCCCACCAACCAAAACCTACAATGTAGGGTTGACGCATGCTTTTTGTGCTATTACATCTGCAGAGTCCCGAGGGACGGTTTGTGCCCAAGCCCGTCAGGGCGAGGGCACCAACACTCCCGAGTGACTCTGCAGATGTGATAGAACGAAACAGCATGCGTAAACGCCATTTTAGCATAAAAACAGCACTTTATTAGTATGTTTTTCAAAATTAAGACATTTTGGCGGGACATTTTGGGCGACGTCGGGAAAACAAACGCGACGTCGCTTAGCAAACGTTACGTCACATACAAGTTTTTGTTATGAGCGTCGACTTTCGGTATCGTCAAATACCAAGCAAACAGTGACATTGTGGGTTTGTTTACGTTTATTATTTTACTATTATAGAAAATTGATTAGTAGTTACAATTTGAATGTGAATTACAGTTCATATAACGCTGTAAATCATTTATTTTCGTCGGCTGGGTCCTGAAATGAGCATACTTAAAACTGAACACCAACAGTGCGTGCGGGCGAGAATCTTTACAATAACGTACCTTTTTTCCCCGTTTAAGTATGAGCAAAATCACCGTTTTTATGCTATAATGACATGTATTCTCAGTTTTTGTTTTTGAGCAGGGAGCTTTAGCGAGCTGGTCAGTGTAAGCGTTAAAAATATACTGAAGAAGATTGCGAGCTAAAAATAGCTCCAATTGCGCATTCCGCGGGATGACTTCGGACTTTATCGCCTAATCTTTAGCCGAGACAGTGTTTATTATGCTGCATGATGACTTAGCACTTTATTGCAGGAAGCTTGGTAAATATATCGGGACAGCGATTGTATTATGTTATGTTAGCTAGGTTACCATCCGGTCACTGATAAACGCTCAACGTTTAAATACTGCGAGTAGTATAGGCAATAGATGTAATAATGTATTAACTAGATGCTGGAACATACATATGGCGTTGGGGTGGCATATGCCCTCATATGCTTTGTGACTGGAAAAATATGTTTCTAACGACAGGAACAATCCCTGTTCTTCCAGTGCCATCGGCGCTTTGATTATGCATACCACAATACATAGCAATTAATGTTCTGAACAAACTACTTAAAACATGACACTGTACACAATTTACACACGAGACCTACAAACATGTTCTTCTATCTGTCACACAAAATACTTTTCTTTTACACTACCCCAAAGTGCTAACCCGCCACTTATACGAGGGTTGTCCCAGAATAGCGTATAATTCTTGATTTATTTACTCCAACATAATGATATAGTTTTATAATTTTGCATGGACATTTCTTCAACCACAGCACGTGTATTTGACAAAATTATTTTCTATCAGTATACGTCATATTCGATAAAAGGATGTATTTGTAACCCATGGTAACGGTTTACGGCCAGCACGAAAAAAGTATGTATCACAAAAATGAATTTGATTATTTAATGACAATAATACTTAAGCAGTTTTAGCTGCATCGCGCCATAATATATATCAGAAGAATTGGCATCTTTTGGCGAGATTTTAGACAATGATTCGTAGTGATGATGTCATATTTGATGGGTTAATGAAGTAATATAGCAACGTTGTTAGCGTAACAATATAAAAAAATCACGACGTCAGACGACGTTACGGAGTGACTGCAATTTCCTAAGCATGGTGTTATACCGTATATAACATTGAATAGTATCCGGCGGAACGATACATTATGTTAAATCCACTGAACAATACATCAGGGTGATTCGGCAGTTGTTTTCAGAATTCCCGACGTTTTGTTTGGCACAGAAAGCAATTTCGGCGTATAATTTTTAAGAGTAAAGTCCATGAATGGGAGATCTTTGGAAAACTGAGGCAGCGTGACGTCGTTGGTGAGTGTAGACGTTGACGTTCTGTGGGCCGTAATGCGTCACCTGTTACTCGTCAAATGCACACATTTTGGATGTTTTTGGAAGATATATCATGAAACTTGGCTATGATGTCAAGAAATAATTTCTCTAAAAGACGATTATAATTTGGGCATAAAGTACTTGATAGTTTTTAAGATACATAACAGGATTATAGGGTATTCTGGGACAACCCACGTATATTCCAGTCCTGTCGTGTCAAAAATTGATACATTCATATGAAATTTCACATACCGATACATGTTTAGTAGCTGATCATTAATTTATTTAGGTGGTATTTTGGCTTAACTCCGTGCATTCGGTGTATTGCGTAATGAAGCATTTTTGCACGTGCGTTGCATGTGTACCAAAATTTACGTATACGTGAATGAATTCGGCATTATTGACGAATGCTTATGTTGAAAAAACACTTTACATTCTGAAATTGACTTGAGTGGAACACTCACGGGATTTCGAAAAATCACTTGATCACAATTTGTTTGTTTCAATATCTCTTTTTTTTTTTAAATTCCTTTTTATAATGCATTTATTAACATGAAAATTCACATACATACGTATAACGATGCAATAAGGCCAATTATGTTATGATTTGTTACCTATTTGCAGTTGAATTCACCATGTTAGACCTATTACGTAATATAGCATGTTTACAAGTGTGAGACATGAGCAGCGAAAATCACGTGATCATGAACTGTTTTGATGAAAATGATGAATATCCTACGCGACTAACACCTTCATGCTGAGTTTGGCGCACTCAGAACACGGCATATAGTCATGTGGGGATATTATGAGCTCGGGTAGAGTTGCGGCACTTATTTTTTATTTCACGAAAATATGTATACATGTATATATTTTTGTAGTTTTAGTTTTTATCTCGTTTTTCAGGCTGGCGATTTCGCGCCAGACTATTACAATCCTAAATCAAAGCACTGAAAGTACTGATGTGTGGCGTACTGATGTCATTATAACCAATCAAAAAAAGGCTGCATCAACATGCTGTCAGAGCTATGAAAAGCCCAGACTCACTCGAATGTTTGTGCTGCTCTCAAGACACCAAGCGCCGGTGTCAAGATGAGTGACTGGGTAGTCTCCATACAACTGAGTACAGTGGAAATTAAAACACAACAAACGAGATGGCCATCCCCCTGCTATAGAAACAGGACTAGTAGGGGTGTAACGATACGATAAGTATCACGATACAGACCTTATGATACGATACGTATTACGATACACATTATAGTTTTTCATTAAGACTGTATAATGAGTATGTTCACTGTTGAAACTTTTGATATTACTCCCATAAAGGCTTTTTTCCTTATATAAACAGGCAGACATTTTATAAGACGTCTTCTCTTACAAAAATACCTATTAAAAGCAATTACTTTTACCAACAAATGAAGTTCACTTAAAAAAATAATTCCCCAATACTGCACAGTCATGTCCCTATATACTGTCCGAAGGGTCTTATGAAGTTTAGAAGATCCCCATTATAGCCCACAACTGTCACCTTTAGTTTCACTGATTAATTTATTATTGTTTCTTTAAAGTTCTTTTTCGAACATAATAAACATTTCCATTCTATGAGCTGTCAATTAATTTTACGATTTTTGTCCGTATTTATTTCACTATTCTGAACGTATTTTCGGTCCGGATTCGTATGGTACGGTCCCGAACGGGCTTTAGCCATTCTGCATAACCAATATGGCGGCGATCGTCCTGTCACTTTCCACGCTCGTTAATAACAAACACAATATTGCTTCTGAGATGTCGCACTCGTAATTAAATCTAAAAAAATATTGACGTCCGTTCGTTTAATTGATTAGTAATGTCAAGCGAATGATTCATATTTTTCTTCATTTTAACTGAAGAATGGATAAACTCCGTACCGTAGCGGTCTATTCGTCGTACCGTGAACCGAATCTATGTAGAACTATTTCAGCTTCCCGCCACCAGTGAAAACATGCTTTGGTAGTAGGAATATAGTCCATGCGGAATAATTTGCTATAAAAATCCTCTAACAATAAAAGTCTGATATAATTGTTGGTCTTAATATTAATAAATGTTCGTAATGTAAACAAATCGGGTTCAATGATACGTGTAACCTGTGTAGCATGCTTGTAATATTGTTCAAATCATAGAACTATTTATTGGTGTAGGCATAAAGGCGTTAACTCTCTTTCGACTTAGAAAACCACTTGATGTTATATTACTTGAAAAGCTATTGTTCCTTAGCAGTTCGCCAGCCTGTCAGTACTTTCAGTACTTTGATTATTTGTTTGGGTCGTCAGACCAAACAAATATTTATACCACTTTTCAGAAACCACTTATCCTTAGTTACGTTATTTAAATATAGATAGTCCGTCACAATGTAGTTCCAGATATCAAGAACTAATGATAGACTCGTTAAATGCAAAAGTATAAAAGAAATACATCAAATAATACAAACATTCATTTTTATACAAATCAAATATCGAGTAGAAAGCAAAGCCTTTTTATAAACTTGTTTTATCAACATACAATATCCTTACGCTAGATTCTCAAATAGATGCCTTGCAAAATCAGAGGTCAAAACTAGGTCATTCATGAATAATTCAGTGGAGGCAGAAAGCTCTCTGCTGCTGATAAGCCTCCAGTAGTGTAAACAGTAAGTGCAGCGGTTGTAAAATTTATACAGTTATACTAATCAATGCATTACATAATTGTTAAACATTGCTTATTCTGGAGAAAAATAATTTAACAAGATGGTACATAGTTGCTCTGCTGTTGTGTATTCAAATAGACAGAACAGAGAAAAGCAAATATCTTTACAGAGATTCCCTAATAGTCCGAGAGCCCATCGACCTTTATTGCAACGAAGGAGGCCAAAAGAAGTTTGCACATATTTTGAAAGACTAATGCATATCCTATCAGAAAACCCATTTCTTAAGTGTCAAAGCCGTGACTACCTAAGTTTTTCGTGCTATTGTTTACCATGAGGTCAATGAAAAATATTGACATTTGCTGAGGGGGGTAGGGTTGTGCTTATGGCAACAGGACAGACAAAAATAAACTTAAATGTGAAACGTTTTGCGCAAAAGGTAGAATATATATTGGACATATGATAAAACTTAAAAATCAAAGAATCGCACGGGCAGATAGGAACTAAATAGGGGTCAAAGGTCAATTAACTTTTAAAATCCATCATATTAATGAAATCTTGTCCGTAAAGTTTTTATGTAAAATTCCGTGATTCTTGAAATTTGATAATTGGTACATAATTTTAATCCTTTAGGCATACTTTATTCATAAAAAAAATATTTGGTTCAAAAATAAGTGTAATTGCACGAAATATCGATTTTTTATCATACTGGTAGCATCACAAAATGGTTAATTACTTTGTCGAGGGCATGGTTACGCTTATAGCTACCATTCATTTACTTATCACTTTAGACAGAAAATCTTTGCTCAATGGGTACATACATGACATGCCCTCTTGATGGTGCAATGTTCAACGTATAGAGGTCAAGGTCAAATATGATATTAAGGTCAAAGTTCAAATACGTAAAAACTCCAAAAATGTCTTTAAATGTGCAATAATTTAGTCATTTATCTTGCTTTTCAATGCAAAAAGTCATGTTTTTGTCATCACTTGGTGATCAGCTTCTATATACAACAATAATATTGTAAGTAATCTATAATGCCCATCCCCATCTTTGAAGAGAAGGTATATTGCTTTGCACATGGCGGTCTGTCTGTCGGTCGATCGGTAGACCAAATGGTTTTCGTTCAATAACTTAAGAATGCTTTGTCCTTAGATCTTCAAACTTTTTATGAAGGTTACCCAGCAACAGTAGATTGCTCCTAATGCTTTTAATGTCAGTAGGTCAAAGGTCAAGGTCACAGTGACCTTTCAGTTTCCCGACCAGAGGGCTGCCATGAGGTAAAAAACGTGAACATTCTCAAAAGTCTCTCTTTAGGAATGAGTATATTTATCAGGTTTGTTCTTTTTTAAGGCACAGCATGTATTTTTATTATCATATACATGTACTTAACTCTATAATACGAATAAACATATTTTATTCAATAGAATCGTGAATGTTACTGCGTTTGAAGACTCTGCAAAGAGCCTTCGGTACTCATACATGATATCACTAAGCAATACATTTGTACACATATTAATGTTTGTGTACTGATCATACAACATGTTTATCTTAAATATATTTCGAATTAACCTTGCCTTTGATTGAGGTCAGTATCTCAACGGTCAAGGTCACTGTGACATTTACCATTTCCGGTTATTGATCTGTCATGTGAGCATACTTGTTTTACAACATATCTTGTTAAAAACGAATAGAGGAAAACAAAAAGGGTTCTTTTAAAGGCCAATGTCAAACATAAGATATAAAAGTTAGACTCTATATAAAAATAATATATTACTGTATACTCATTACAAATATCTAGTCAGTATATGCTGAAGTATATATGCTTGCATATAGTACTTGTATATGAGTCAATAATTCTTTGAATAATTCTTTATTATTTCTAAAGGTATGACATAATAAAAGGGGTTTTATTCTTTAAAAGGATACACTCTTTTAACATACAAAGTCCTACTGCATCTTATTGATTTTGGGCCCAGTACCAGTTAATTCAGACATGCCTGTCTCTATGGATATCGTTTAGTGAATCTGTTTTGTAACATATGCTGGTGACAGCAAACCGTTGACCTATTGAAACATTCATGATGAGGTATTTTGAATTTCGCACCCAGACAAGACATAAGAAATCCATCAATATTTGCGAGAACTTGGTAGAATCAGACATGGTTGTACCTGTCGGTTATGAGTAGCTGTAAAGGTTTTAGATGGGGCATGTACTGGAAAAGAGCTGTAAATGACGGCTGTGAGTATCCAATAGGCCCGGTATGCAACATGTTGTTGTGACCACAAAGAGTGTAATAAATAATAACAATATAATAACCCTTACGATAACAAATGTATGACCTAATAGACGTGAGTATTTACCAATACCAGGAATTCAAGTTCATGAAGTTAATCTACAAACAGATACACCTATTAATATGGGAACCATTTACAGCTAGGAACCAATATAAATTGTAGTTGTGGGAACCCATTTGCACTAGGTTGGATGTAACTAATGGTGACGTGTACCTAATAAGACTAGAAATATATGAACAAGGTGGTCGTAAGCACTGAAAATGTTAGTATTTAGTGATTTAGATGCCAATAAAATTCAGTGATATCTCTTCTTGTTATAACGGAGTAGTCATTAGGACGAAAAATAGATGTTTCTGGTAGTTGTTCGTAATGCATGGTACCAGTTATGTATTTATCTAGTGGACGAGAGTGCTAATTTTGACCAGCAATATGTGTACATGCTGTTGGAATTTGGTCGTTATGAGTACCCAATACGACCAGGAATATATACATGTATATAATTGTATGGTGGCAGTGAGCACATCAAGAACAAGCAATGACTGTATAGTGCATGGGAGTACTATTTCAGATCACTAATGCCTGTAAATGGTGGTTGCGAGTACCAAGTATGATCCGGATTGCATAAACATGGTGATGGTAAATACCCACTGGGACTGGGAACGTATGTACCTAGTAGTTTATATAATACCTTATTAGATAAGGACTGACTGTACACAGTGGTATTGAGGACCCACTAGGACGGAAAGAGCTTCATTATACACTTGGTGTTGTGAGTACCAAATAAGACCAGGAATGTATGTACATTGTGAAAGTGAGGACCGATTAGGTAATCAAATGGCCTCACCAAGTGGTATTGAGTACATAATACAACCACTAACGTTTGAACATGGTGGATTTAAGTAGCATATAACACCAGAAATACATAACATGTTAGCTGTGGAATCCCATTAGGACTAGGGATGTATGTACCCATTTCGTTATGAGTACCTAATAAGAACAATGTTGTCTATACATGGCGGTTCTGAGTACCCGATAGGACAACAAATGATTGCAACTAGTAGTTGTATATTCCCAAACAGACTACTACTGTCTGTACATGGAGGTTTTGGATAACAACTAGAATAACGAATGCATATACCTGGTGCTTCGAGTCCCAACTACATGTAGGACTAGGACTGGATGTACCTACTGGCGATAGATACTCCAAAGGTTTTGAGTCCCCAAAATTGTGTGGAAGGAAGGTACATGGTTGAAGTGAGAACTCAATCAAACCACTAATGTCAGTTCATGATGGTCGTAAGTACCACCTAGGACTGGGACTGTATGTACCTATTCCTTAAGAGTACCCAATACGATCAGGAATGTCTGAACAAGGTGGGTTTAATACTAAAATGGACAAATAGTATATGGAACTTGTGGTTATATGCACTCAACAAGACCAGGAAAGTGTGCACAAAGTAGTTTTGAGTACCAACAAAAATCAGTACGCATATATCGGGTGGTCATGGGTACACACAAGGACTAGGAATGGATTAGTAATTAGTTGCAATGTTCCCAAAATGACCAGAAATGTCCATATATTGTAAGTGCTTAATGTCCTATAGGACCAGAAAGGGGGTCGTGAGTACCAACCAACTATAACTACGTGTCCCAAAAGTGCCCAGTAAATCCAAGAATGACTTAACAAGGTGCATAAGACTATACATGTATGTATATAGTCAATAGATCCTAATAACATGCTGCTGGTTATTGTATCACATTATAAGGATTTTGCAAATATTGGTGAGTAGTCAGTAAGACAAGAAATAGCTGTGCCGGGTAGTTGTGAATGGCCGGTTGGAGCAAGCACGCTTGACTTACCTGATAATCTATGTGGAAAACACTAAGTAATTAATATTATACATGGTGTTAGTGTGTACTAAATTAGAAAAGGAATAACTGTAAGTAGTGGATTGAGTACATATAGAGGCTAGGAATATATGAACATGAGAGTGGTTAATACCAAATACGACCAGGGGTGGTGGTGGCTAGTGCTTATTATGTGACTAATGACTTTCGGAATTAATATGCCTCGTGACCTAAGTTAAGTATGGCACGGTTATTAGCAGTATTCACTTTCTATAGTATTTTGTTTTAAAATGAAGTCGTAAAAACCAAAATGGACAATACTGATATTGTTTTACCTCATAGCGACAGGTAGCCAATGGGTTATAACTTATGAAAGTTTGTGTTGTGGTAGGTGAGTCGGTGACACTTCTTTTTACTGACATACAAATGCATTGGGCCACTGAAATAGTCCGAGAGCCCATCGACTTTTATTGCAACGAAGGAGGCCAAAAGAAGTTTGCACATATTTTGAAAGACTTATGCATATCCTATCAGAAAACCCATTTCTTAAGTGTCAAAGCCGTGACTACCTAAGTTTTTCGTGCTATAGTTTACCATGAGGTCAATGAAAAATATTTGACAGTTGCTGAGGGGGGTAGGGTTGTGCTTATGGCAACAGGACAGACAAAAATAAACTTAAATGTGAAACGTTTTGCGCAAAAGGTAGAATATATATTTGGGCATATGATAAAACTTAAAAATCAAAGAATCGCACGGGCAGATAGGAACTAAATAGGGGTCAAAAGTCAATTAACTTTTAAAATCCATCATATTAATGAAATCTTGTCCGTACAGTTTTTATGTAAAATTCCGTGATTCTTGAAATTTGATAATTTGCACATAATTTTAATCCTTTAGGCATACTTTATTCATAAAAATAAATATTTGGTTCAAAAATAAGTTTAATTGCACGAGATATCGATTTTTTATCGTACTGGTAGCATCACAAAATGGCTACTTTGTCGAGGGCATGGTTACGCTTATAGCTACCATTCATTTACTTATCACTTTAGTCAGATAATTTTTGCTCAATGGGTACACACATGACATGCCCTCTTGATGGTGCAATGTTCAACGTAAAGAGGTCAAGGTCAAATATGATAATAAGGTCAAATGTCAAATACGTAAAAACACCAAAAAATGTCTTAAAATGTGCAATAATTTAGTCATTTTATTTTGCTTTTCAAAGCAAAAAGGCATGTGTTTGTCATCACTTGGTGATCAGCTTCTATATACAACAAATATATGGTAAGTAATCTATAATGCCCATCCCCATCTTTGAAGAGGAGGTATATTGCTTTGCACATGGCGGTCTGTCTGTCGGTCGATCGGTAGACCAAATGGTTTTCGTTCAATAACTTAAGAATGCTTTGTCCTAGGATCTTCAAACTCTTTACGGAGGTTACCCAGCAACAGTAGATGGCTCTTAATGCTTTTAATATCAGTAGGTCAAAGGTCAAGGTCACAGTGACCTTTCAGTTTCCCGACCAGAGGGCTGCCATGAGATAAAAAACGTGAAAATTCTCAAAAGTCTCTCTTTAGGAATGAGTATATTTATCAGTTTTGTTCTTTTTAAAGGCACAGCATGTAATTTTATTATCATATACATGTACTTAACTCTATAAATCGAATAAACATATTTTATTCAATAGAATCGTGAATATTACTGCGTTTGAAGACTCTGCAAAGAGCCTTCGGTACTCATAAATGATATTACTAAGCAATGCATGTGTACACATATTAATGTTTGTGTACTGATCATACAACATGTTTATCTTAAATCTATTTCGAATTAACCTTGCCTTTGATTGAGGTCAGTATATCAACGGTCAAGGTCACTGTGACATTTACCACTTCCGGTTATTGATCTGTCAAGTGAGCATACTTGTTTTACAACATATCTTGTTAAAACAAATAGAGGAAAACAAAAAGGGTTCTTTTAAAGGCCAATGTCAAACATAAGATATAAAAGTTAGACTCTATAGCAAAATAATATATTACTGTATACTCATTACAAATATCTAGTCGGTATATGCTGAAGTATATATGATTGCATATAGTACTAGTATATGAATCAATAATTATTTGAATAATTCTTTATTATTTCTTAAGGTATGACATAATATAAGGGTTTTATTCTTTAAAAGGATACACTCTTCTAACATACAAAGTCCTACTGCATCTTATTAATTTCGGACCCAGTACCAGTAAATTCAGTCATGCCTGTCTCTATTGGTATCGTTTAGTGAATCTGTTTAGTAACATATGCTGGTGACAGCAAACCGTTGATCTATGGAAACATTCATGATGTAGTATTTAGAATTTCGCACCCAGACAAGACATAAGAAATCCATCAATATTTGCGAGAACTTGATAGAATCAGATATGATTGTACCTATGGGTTATGAGTAGCTGTAAAGGTTTTAGATGGGGCATGTACTGGAAAATAGCTGTATATGACGGCTGTGAGTATCCAATAGGACCGGTATGCAACATGTTGTTGTGACCACACAGAATGTAATAAATAATAACAAAATAGTAACCCTTTCGATAACGAATTTATGACCTAATAGTTGTGAGTATTTACCAATACCAGGAATTCAAGTTCATGAAGTTAATCTACAAACAGATACACCTATTACTATGGGAACCATTTACAGCTAGGAACCAATATAAATTGTGATTGTGGGAAACCATTTGCACTACGTTGGATGTACCTAATGGCGACGTGTACCTAATAAGACTAGCAATATATATACAAGGTGGTCGTAAGCACTAAAAATGTTAGTATTTAGTGCTTTAGATGCCAATAAAGTTCAGTGATATCTCTTCTTGTTATAACGGAGTAGTCATTAGGACGAGAAATAGATGTTTCTGGTAGTTGTCCGTAATGAATGGTATCAGTTATGTATTTATCTAGTGGACGAGAGTGCTAATTTTGACCAGCAATATGTGTACATGCTGATGGAATTTGGTCATTATGAGTACCCAATACGACCAGGAATATATACATGTACATAATTGTATGGTGGCAGTGAGCACCTCAAGAACAAGCAATTTCTGTATAGTGCCTGGCAGTACTATTTCAGATCACTAATGCCTGTAAATGGTGGTTGTGAGTACCAAGTATGATCCGGATTGCATAAACACGGTAATGGTAAATACCCACTGGGACTGGGAACGTATGTACCTAGTAGTTTATAAAATACCTTATTAGATAAGGACTGACTGTACACAGTGGTATTGAGGACCACTAGGACAGAAAGGGCTACATTATACAATTGGTGTTGTGAGTACCCAATAAGACCAGGAATGTATGTACATTGTGAAAGTGAGGACCGATTAGGTAATCAAATGGCAACACCAAGTCGTATTAAATACATAAAACAACCACTAACGTTTGAACATTGTGGATTCAAGTAGCATATATTACCAGAAATACATAACATGTTAGTTGTGGGATCCCATTAGGACTAGGGATGTATGTACCCATTTCGTTATGAGTACCTTATAAGACCAATGTTGTCTATACATGGCGGTTCTGAGTACCCCAAAGGACAACAAATGATTGCAACTAGTAGTTGTATATCCCAAACAGACTACTACTGTCTGTACATGGAGGTTTTGGATAACAACAAAAATAACGAATGCATATACCTGGTGCTTTGAGTCCCAACTAGGACTAGGACTAGATTTACCAATGGGCTAAAAAAACTCCAAAGGTTTTGAATCCCCAAAATTGTGTGGAAGGAAGGTACATGGTTGAAGTGAGAACTCAATCAAACCACTAATGTCAGTTCATGATGGTCGTAAGTACCACCTAGGACTGGGACTGTATGTACCTTTTCCTTAAGAGTACCCAATACGATCAGGAATGTCTGAACAAGGTGGATTTAATACTAAAATGGACAAATAGTATATGGACCTTGTGGTTATATGCACACAACAAGACCAGGAAAGTGTGCACAAAGTAGTTTTGAGTACCAACAAAAATCAGTACGCTTATATCAGAGGGTCATGGGTACTCACCAGGACTAGGAATGGATTAGTAAGTAGTGGCAATGTACCCAAAATGACCAGAAATGTCCATATATTGTAAGTGCTTAATGTCCTATAGGACCAGAAAGGGGGTCGTAAGTACCAATCAACTAGGACTACGTGTAAGAATGGATGTCCCAAAAGTGCCCAGTAAATCCAAGAATGACTTTACAAGGTGCAGAAGGCTATACATGTATGTATATAGTCAATAGATCGAAATTACATGCTGTTGGTTGAGGTATCCCATTATAAGGATTTTGCAAATATTAATGAGTAGTCAATAAGACAAGAAATAGCTATGCCGGGTAGTTGTGAATGTGCGGTTGGAGCAAGCACGCTTGACTCACCTGATAGAATATGTGGAAAACACTAAGTAATTAATATTATACATGGTGTTAGTGTGTACTAAATAAGAACAGGAATAACTGTAAGTAGTGGTTTGAGTACATATAAGGGCTAGGAATATATGAACATGAGAGTGGTTAATACCAAATACGACCAGGGGTGGTGGTGGCTAGTGCTTATTATGTGTCTAATGACTTTCGGAATTATTGTGCCTCATGACCTAAGTTAAGTATGGCACGGTTATTAGCAGTGTTGCTTTACTTTCTATGGTATTTTGTTTTAAAATGATGTCGTAAAAACCAAAATGGTCAATACTGATATTGTTTTACCTCATAGCAGCATGTAGCCAATGGATTATAACTTATGAAAGTTTTTTGTTGGGGTAGGCTGGTCGGTGACACTTCTTTTTACTGACATACAAATGCATTGGGCCACTAGCAAGATCTACTGGATAAATGTACATTAATTGTATTAAACAACGAAAATGTATGAATACTTAATGTTAACATGCACACATAACCTCACATCAGAGGATTTTAAGGATGTTTTCATTTATTCGTTTTCAACAAGATGAATTGGAAAACAGGTATGCTCCAATAACAGACCAATAACCGGAAATAGTAAAATCACAGTGACATTGACCTTTGACCGGTTGACCTTAATGAAAAATCTAGGTTAATTCAAAAATATATTTTAAGATAAACATGATCAGTACATAAACATAGATATGTATACAAATGCATTGCTTAGTTATATCATGAATGAGTACCGAAGGCTCTTTGCAGAGCAGTGATAACAAAAACTAATATTCACGATTCTATTGAATAAAATATGTTTATTCGTATTATAGAGTTAAGTACATGTATATGATAATAAAAATACATGATGTGCCTTTAAAAAGAACAAAACTGATAAATATACTCATTCCTAAAGAGAGACTTTTGAGAATTGTCACGTTTTTACCTCATAGCAGCCCTCTGGACGGGAAACTGAAAGGTCACTGTGACCTTGACCTTTGACCTACTGATATTAAAAGCATTAGGAGCCATCTACTGTTGCTGGGTAACCTTCATAAAAAGCTTGAAGATCCTAAGACAAACCATTCTTAAGTTATGGAACGAAAACCATTTGGTCTACCGATCGACCGACAGACAGACCACCATGTGCAAAGCAATATCCCTCCTCTTCAAAGATGGGGATGGGCATTATAGACTACTTACCATATTTTTGTTGTATATAGAAGCTGATCACCAAGTGATGACAAAAACATGCCTTTTTGCATTGAAAAGCAAAATAAAATGACTAAATTATTGCACATTTTAAGACATTTTTTGGTGTTTTTTCGTATTTGACCTTTGACCTTATTATCATATTTGACCTTGACCTCTTTACGTTGAACATTGCACCATCAAGAGGGCATGTCATGTGTGTACCCAATGAGCAAAAATTATCTGTCTAAAGTGATAAGTAAATGAATGGTAGCTATAAGCGTAACCATGCCCTCGACAAAGTAGCCATTTTGTGATGCTACCAGTACGATAAAAAATCGATATCTCGTGCAATTAAACTTATTTTTGAACCAAATATTTATTTTTATGAATAAAGTATGCCTAAACAATTTAAATTATGTGCAAATTATCAAATTTCAAGAATCACGGAATTTTACATAAAAACTGTACGGACAAGATTTCATTAATATGATGGATTTTAAAAGTTAATTGACCTTTGACCCCTATTTAGTTCCTATCTGCCCGTGCGATTCTTTGATTTTTAAGTTTTATCATATGACCCAATATATATTCTACCTTTAGCGCAAAACTTTTACATTTAAGTTTATCTTTGTCTGTCCTGTTGCCATAAGCACAACCCTACCCCCCTTAGCAAATGTCAATATTTTCCATTGACCCTATGGTAAACAATAGCACGAAAAACTTAGGTAGTCACGGCTTTGACACTTAAGAAATGGGTTTTCTGATAGGATATGCATTAGTCTTTCAAAATATGTGCAAACTTCTTTTGGCCTCCTTCGTTGCAATAAAAGTCGATGGGCTCTCGGACTATAAGTATCCGTTGCGGAGACGGGAAGCGTGGATAAATTTAGATATAATATAATATTGTTACGCTAAACTCTCAAATATTGTTGCTTTACCCATTCATAAATACGGTAGTTGGTGTGTGTTCTCACAGCTGGATATTAAAGGTATCGCCTCACAGATGGAGTTTAAATTTGTTTACGGTGGAATTATTCTACCAAGCAACCTTATTTATAATTATAGAAACATGCTGACTGTTGTTTTAATTAAGCGCGTCTTTTAACAGATACGTGAATTAAGAAAAATATTGAAAACATAGTCATATAATCGATTGAACAAACTTTCGATATTGCATACTTGCTATTCGTTTTCTATTTCGAAATGGTGCTGATTTTACTTCAAGCATGATATGCGATATGTTGACATGACCGATGAAACATGAATAAACTTCACTAGGCCCGGATCCAGGATTTTCTGAGTGGGGGGCACGACATTGTACGGGAGTCGGACCCCATGGAGGGGTACATTCTTTAAATGAGGGGAATCCATATTTACTTGTTATTATGCATTCAACAAGCGGTTTAGGAGGAGAAATCGTTTGAAGAAATTGTTGACGACGCACGATGGAGGACGACGGACGACGGACATCTCGGTATGGCAAAAGCTCACCATGTCAAAAAGGTTAATTTTACCAAATCTCGCTTTTATGTCGACATACACAACTTGATGTTTACTGTTAATAATCAAAGCGCTGAAGGCACTGAATTTGTTTGGGTTTGAAATATTGAAAATGTCAATTAACTGCAGAACTTTCTCAATCACTAACGGATTACTTCAGTCTCCTGCTTCCAATGCGGATGTTCTAACCACTCGGTCTTGGTCTAGGTATATGATCAAATTATATATAATTAACATGCTCTTTATTTGATACTAAGTAATGTAACTTTGTGACTATAGAAACACGACATGAATGAAAGTGTGTATGCTTTAATCACTACGGGAGTTGCACAGTACTGTTTTATCAATAGGTTAATATATTTAGTTTGTCTAAACAGACAATACTATTATTTGTGTGACTCGTATAAAACTAATCAATAATTCCATTATTGTATGACAGAGATAAACAAATGCACATTAAATGAATATCATTTGTGAGACATGTACGTTTCAATGACAGCCTACAACATTCTTGTACCATGTATAAGACCACTATGATCTTTATTTATTACATTCAAGCATACGGAGCAACAGCACTTCATCTACTGATGGTGACTTATCTTCATCAGTTCTGACATTTTATGATATTTAAAACAAATGAGATTATGAAAAATACAGCTTAAATTTCTTAATTCCCTTTGTTCAAATTATGCTGAGCTCATAAATTACATTGAGTTCCTTAATCTAACAACAGTTCTTTAATTAAGTTAGTGCAAAATGATTTTTCAATTAAAATACGCATTACATTGTAAATAACGGCCGTATTTATGTAGTCGTTAGTAGACGGGCCAACTTCTTTAGTTTGGACCATTTTATAAAATAATACATAACTATGGTCAGTTAACACATTATTGACAATTACACCTCCTGTTGGTAAGACAGTCAGTGTGTAGAATCACGTGATCAAACGATTTGAAATGATTAACAAGCGAATTTACAGCGAGTCTGTTCATTAGTAATACAGAGATTAGGTAATCGACACAGAATGAACTGTAATCGGCACCGCGTTACCCATGTTATCTTAAAGGGGGACTTTGCCAGCGGTAGGGGGCACAGCATGGACCTTTTTATCATGTCATTGATAATATATTCATGTAATATATTACACAGCAATTATAGGAAAATGATGAGGATGTATTTCTATCTTCGACCATCTGGGTATCTAGCATACTATACTGACTATATAACACTATCACTGTATGGGGCACTGGTTGGTATGTTACCATTCTATATACATGAATGGTTTGTAGCTACAATATACTTGTAATCTTGTGCATTATATACAAGTCTCTACTTTTATGCCAAAATGTTCTGGTTATTAGGAGTGTTAGATTATGCAGGAACTTTCTAAGTTGTTGAACTTTGATAAGCCTACATAAATTATATATCCTATTAAAACATTTATAATTATGTTGTAGTTCTAAAAACAATTCCTCAATATTGATGTACACATGACAAACTTCAAAATTAATGCTTATATTATATAATGCCCATCCCCTAATTACAGAACATTATCATTTTTAACATTTTTCAATCTAGTTAAAACACTTGCTATAGTTCATTTACCGGGGTAAATAATTCAGGATAATTTAATATTTCCAATGCAATATACCAATTTGGACAATTTTTAAAAAAATCTTCTAGTTTAAAACTTACTTAGCATCTGTTTCGATATGTTCCTAGTCATTGTGAAAGACTAATAGCTTGATTTGATTATTTCATATTGGTCAGGTATAACTTTTATAGTGATGTACAGTATGAATATATGGGTTAGAATCCTACTACATTTATATATACAAACAATTTTTGTGGATGTGTGTACAGTATATCAAATTCTAATTGGTGAAAATTCTATGAATTTAAAAGTTTTTTGTCTTCAGTGTTACCATATTAATTTATGATATAAAACAATGCAGTTTCTGTGTGTAAAACGAGATGCTATTATTCGCATATCATTGTCCAAGTTATCCTGACCATAGACCACATGCTGGTAGATAATGATAAGGAAAGATATAACACATGTTATGACTGACCCTCATGGATACCAGTTTTCACACATTGCCATTAATGAATAGCCTGCTGACCCACTAATTTTTTTCCTGGTAAACCAAAGTCCCCCTTTAAAGGGACTGCACCGCGTTTATGCGTATTACAAAACTATTCAAAATCTTCATACCTATGTTTATGGTGAACAGGCACGGATCCAGGCACTGGGTACGAGGGCCCGTGCCCCCCCCAAATTGGCTGTGATTTAAAACAAATTGAATTCAGAATAAAACAGATATTTAATATATCGTTCCAAAATGAAAGAGCCTACAGAAAATGAAGTTATTTATTTTTTATACGCCATATTCCCACCGTAATCAAAGTTTGCGAACGGAACTACTTACGACGAGCCCAGATTGTTCATTATTGCCAAACATTCATGTCACATTTGTGGTTACTTATAACGACGACACAATAACCTCTGGTGGCCGTTACACTGATTCACGGGTGCCCAACCCCCCAAAGAATAATGTGTGAAATGCGACTGTCACAGACTTTATAGGTGTGAAACATACATCATTAACCTGCGGCCTTGAACTTTTTAAGTCTGGTTCCCTGTCCTAAATCTTACAGTGGTTTAGGTCCTATACTGTAATGTAATGAAATATTTAGGTACCGGGAACCAGACTACCATTTTTTCTATTTATTTGTTTATTTGTAGATTTTAAAATGAAGTTATGTAAGTTAATAACCATAATTATTTCTTTTACCCCTTTAAATAATTAAAAATAAGAAAAAATGTGTTTCGATATGTGTTTTGACGTGCACCTGTAGTCTGGATTACCTCCCCTAGATCACTACGTTAACAAGGTCAGGCCGACGCGGCAGCACGAAACACCCAAATCTTACTCAAATCTTACCCAAATAGTTACGTTTTTTCCCAAATACTTGTATTTAACTAACAATATGGGGTTGATTAACTATATTACGCATTTTAATGACCAGTGATGACTAAATAAACGTAAACTAGCAAGTTTTTCGGCGAGACTCGGCCCAGTACCCTTCCGTACCGGCGTTTTTTTGTCCATAATATTTGCACGTCGTGAGAATTGCTTTATTTTACTTTCTGACGCTCATCGTGCGCCGATACCCAAATATACACAAGTATGAACGTTTTTTACCCAATTACTTGTATTAATTAAACTTTTTGGCGTAAATAAACTATATTTCGCATTTGAATTACTAATAGTGAAAATAGCACAATTTTTCTGTAAATTATACTAAGGTAAATATACCCAAACACACAAATGCCCACTAAATCAGAGAGGTTTGTAAAATTCCACATTTTTCGGCGGGGACTTGGACTTTTAATTGTTTCTTTGGCTTACGTGTGGGCATTGCTAATTGTAAATGTGTTGTGGTGTAATTACTGAAGCGAGTCTTTGCTCTGCTGGTAAAGTGTGCTGCACCCATCCGATTTCCTCATACCTTTATATCGAGCCTTATAAACACTTTAAAAAGTTCTAGTTTCTAAAATTATATAAAAAAAATGTCTCTCACAATACTGGTCTGTAAAACAATTGGCCGCAGGAACTATTTAACTTGTTTACTATTGTTTGAAATGTATTTTTCTTCTATGCCATTTGAAATCTAAACTGATATAATTCTGCCTTGAACTATTATGTACATAGAACTGCATAGGTATCATTGTTCTATCTTATTATGTGGGTTAACTAGCTGACAGTATATCTTCAAAACTAATACTTATAAACTGTTAGTATATATCTTGTAAAATATTACACCAGAAATAGCAATGAACTTATTGGATATGTTGACTAAGCGAATGAGCACTTAAAATATACGAAAAATGCTCCTAAATACCTCAATTCATGTGTGTAGGAGTTGTGTGACCTGCAGAGACCAGGTCCCCGATGTCAGAACAAGGAGCCATACACAGTTTGCCTCCTTAATAATTCATATCAAATGTATAATATTCGGCCTAAACTAGTCTTAAATAGATCTAAATAATATGGGTAATTTGCCTCATGTTCTAGATTAAAAAGTATTTGTAAGATGGGCTTTTTCGCACTCGCTTCGCTCGCAGAATATGTTTAATATATATGTTATCACGTAGCTGTTGCATCACAGAAATAAATGACAAAATAAATGTTGCCCTAGTTCATTAAAGTACTAATAAACTGTTAAATAATCCTTACTAAACCATTAAGGTTAACTCTCAGAATTAAGAAAAAAGATATTTCAAGGCTCCCAGATATGCTTAGAATGCACTAGAATCATCCATTGTTTTGAAACATTTCCCGGGGAAGTTACCCCCGGACCCCCTACTTATGTAATGATCTCACTATTGCTAAAGGTGTGAAAGCTGGTATCCAAAAATATTTGATCTCAACACTTACTAATATACACAAACATATACACAATGTACCAAATTTGATAAAACTTCACAGGAATATTCCTTTGGTAGACCTCTATCAAAGTTGTTCAAGTTGTTCCGGTCCATCGCATAACTAGGTCACAGTGGCTAAACATAGATTTTCAAAATGGAAACAAAAATCATCTTGTCTGAAACACAAGGCCTAGAGCTTTCATATTTGGTATGTAGCGTCACCTGGAGTTCCTCTGCAAAGATTGTTCAAATTATGTCCATGTGGTCAAAATGGGCCCCGCCCCGGGTGCCCTTATTTTTACATAGAGTTATTTAGGGAAAACCTTAAAAAATCGGCATGGCCAAGGACTTTCATATTTGGTATGGAGAATCACCTAGAGGTCCTCTACAAAGATTGTTCAAATTATTCCCATCGGGTCAAAATGGTACTGAAACACTTCTACTAAAAAATGCCATGGACCATGAAAAATAAGCGACTTTTCTCCAATTGGAATCCCAACTATTTCGGAGAAAAACATTTTTTATGGTTTTCTCTATATAACTCTATATAAAACTAAAGACCCCGGGGAGGAGCCAATGATGGGAATAATTTGAACAATCTTTGTAGAGGACCTCTAGGTGATTCTCCATACCAAATATGAAAGTCCTTGGCCATGCCGATTTTTTAAGGCTTTCCCTAAATAACTCTATGTAAAAATAAGGGCACCCGGGGCGGGGCCCATTTTGACCACAGGGACATAATTTGAACAATCTTTGCAGAGGAACTCCAGGTGACGCTACATACCAAATATGAAAGCTCTAGGCCTTGTGTTTCAGACAAGATGATTTTTGTTTCCATTTTGAAAATCTATGTTTAGCCACTGTGACCTAGTTATGCGACGGACCGGAACAACTTGAACAACTTTGATAGAGGTCTACCAAAGGAATATTCCTGTGAAGTTTTATCAAATTTGGTACATTGTGTATATGTTTGTGTATATTAGTAAGTGTTGAGATCAAATATTTTTGGATACCAGCTTTCACACCTTTAGCAATAGTGAGATCATTACATAAGTAGGGGGTCCGGGGGTAACTTCCCCGGGAAATGTTTCAAAACAATGGATGATTCTAGTGCATTCTAAGCATATCTGGGAGCCTTGAAATATCTTTTTTCTTAATTCTGAGAGTTAACCTTAATGGTTTAGTAAGGATTATTTAACAGTTTATTAGTACTTTAATGAACTAGGGCAACATTTATTTTGTAATTTATTTCTGTGATGCAACAGCTACGTGATAACATATATATTAAACATATTCTGCGAGCAAAGCGAGTGCGAAAAAGCCCATCTTACAAATACTTTTTAATCTAGAACATGAGGCAAATTACCCATATTATTTAGATCTATTTAAGACTAGTTTAGGCCGAATATTGTACATTTGATATGAATTATTAAGGAGGCAAACTGTGTATGGCTCCTTGTTCTGACATCGGGGACCTGGTCTCTGCAGGTCACACAACTCCTACACACATGAATTGAGGTATTTAGGAGCATTTTTCGTATATTTTAAGTGCTCATTCGCTTAGTCAACATATCCAATAAGTTCATTGCTATTTCTGGTGTAATATTTTACAAGATATATACTAACAGTTTATAAGTATTAGTTTTGAAGATATACTGTCAGCTAGTTAACCCACATAATAAGATAGAACACTGATACCTATGCAGGTCTATGTACATAATAGTTCAAGGCAGAATTATATCAGTTTAGATTTCAAATGGCATAGAAGAAAAATACATTTCAAACAATAGTAAACAAGTTAAATAGTTCCTGCGGCCAATTGTTTTACAGACCAGTATTGTGAGAGACATTTTTTTATATAATTTTAGAAACTAGAACTTTTTAAAGTGTTTATAAGGCTCGATATAAAGGTATGAGGAAATCGGATGGGTGCAGCACACTTTACCAGCAGAGCAAAGACTCGCTTCAGTAATTACACCACAACACATTTACAATTAGCAATGCCCACACGTAAGCCAAAGAAACAATTAAAAGTCCAAGTCCCCGCCGAAAAATGTGGAATTTTACAAACCTCTCTGATTTAGTGGGCATTTGTGTGTTTGGGTATATTTACCTTAGTATAATTTACAGAAAAATTGTGCTATTTTCACTATTAGTAATTCAAATGCGAAATATAGTTTATTTACGCCAAAAAGTTTAATTAATACAAGTATTTGGGTAAAAAACGTTCATACTTGTGTATATTTGGGTATCGGCGCACGATGAGCGTCAGAAAGTAAATTAAAGCAATTCTCACGACGTGTAAATATTATGGAAAAAAAACGCCGGTACGAAAGGGTACTGGGCCGAGTCTTGCCGAAAAACTTGCTAGTTTACGCTTATTTAGTCATCACTGGTCATTAAAATGCGTAATATAGTTAATCAACCCCATATTGTTAGTTAAATACAAGTATTTGGGAAAAAACGTTACTATTTGGTTAAGATTTGAGTAAGATTTGGGTGTTTCGTGCTGCCGCGTCGGCCTGACCTTGTTAACGTAGTGATCTAGGGGAGGTAATCCAGACTACAGGTGCACGTCAAAACACATATCGAAACACATTTTTTCTTATTTTTAATTATTTAAAGGGGTAAAAGAAATAATTATGGTTATTAACTTACATAACTTCATTTTAAAATCTACAAATAAACAAATAAATAGAAAAAAATGGTAGTCTGGTTCCCGGTACCTAAATATTTCATTACATTACAGTATAGGACCTAAACCACTGTAAGATTTAGGACAGGGAACCAGACTTAAAAAGTTCAAGGCCGCAGGTTAATGATGTATGTTTCACACCTATAAAGTCTGTGACAGTCGCATTCCACACATTATTCTTTGGGGGTTGGGCACCCGTGAATCAGTGTAACGGCCACCAGTGGTTATTGTGTCGTCGTCATAAGTAACCACAAATGTGACATGAATGTTTGGCAATAATGAACAATCTGGGCTCGTCGTAAGTAGTTCCGTTCGCAAACTTTGATTACGGTGGGAATATGGCGTATAAAAAATAAATAACTTCATTTTCTGTAGGCTCTTTCATTTTGGAACGTTATATTAAATATCTGTTTTATTCTGAATTCATTTTTTTTAAATTTCAACCAACTGGGGGGGGGGCACGGGCCCTCGTACCAAGTGCCTGGATCCGTGCCTGTTCACCATAAACATAGGTATGAAGATTTTGAATAGTTTTGTAATACGCATAAACGCGGTGCAGTACCTTTAAGATAACATGGGTAACGCGGTGCCGTACAGTTCATTCTGTGTCGATTACCTAATCTCAGTATTACTAATGAACAGACTCGCTGTAAATTCGCTTGTTAATCATTTCAAATCGTTTGATCACGTGATTCTACACACTGACTGTCTTACCAACAGGAGGTGTAATTGTCAATAATGTGTTAACTGACCATAGTTATGTATTATTTCATAAAATGGCCCAATCTAAAGAAGTTGGCCCGTCCATTTTCTGTTTATTATATGCGTAATTAATCATATTATTAATATTTTACAATTCCCTCTTGGAACCTCACCCCGTGGGGCGCCCCAAATTTAGTTCAACCTATTCACTTTTTTTAACAGAAGTTCCGCTGAAAGTAGTGCAACTATTTGTTGTAGTATTTTTCTGCAAAACATAAAACAAGATATGTGTAAAGTTTATAAATAAAACAAATATAATATTTGACGAAACAAAATTATTTTAATGTTTTATTGAAAGCGAAATAACAGGCATTTATTAAATTTGATCGCGGAGTAATTTCATTGTCAACAAACAGTTTTGTCATCCACCATTGTGAATTCAAGTCACGATGCCTGGAATTTTTAATCATTATCACGTCATAGACTTATTTTTTCTATGTCGCCAGTCTGGTTAGTAAGGGGAAATACTCGTACTGACAGTTAAAAACGGGAATCGACGTACAGAGTGACTTTATCATGTGTTTTGACGTCATCACAACATCGAAAAATGAGGACGACATGTTAATTTTTTTGACGAGATGCGATTTTGAATCTCAAAATGCATTTAGTATGATCATTTACAGGCAATAGATTCTATATGCTTCGATAAATTGTAGGTTTGTGTTTATTGCTTTTATTTGAATTGTTCAAAGCTCGTTCAGATTTTCAGATTCGCCTTTTAAATACGGAACAATAGATTTCATTCTGAGACCTTGGCATACATGTCAGAACAGAATAAGCCTTCCAACTCTCCAATAAATTGAAGTTTATAAGAAGGATCTATTCTCTTTCTAAAGGCCCTTCTAGAGAGCACTTACATAAATAGTGGTTCTTTCACCTGACTGTCACTTGTTGAGGTTCTCGATTTGCAGTAGATCTAGGTTCATTTTATTCCTCACAATAATGAGGTCACACAGGTGCAGTGCCAACAGTATCGTAAAAACGAAAAAAAAAAAAATTGATTTTTTTCTTTTTCTTTACGTATACAAAAATATATTAAAATTAAAAAAGAAATTTCGTTTTTTTTTCGTTTTCAATGATACAGTTACCTGTGAATCAGGCTCGAATAAATGCCAAAAAAGGCTTCAAATTCAAAGCCATTGGTATCAAATTCAGCAAAATACTCCATTTTTGACAGC
The DNA here is from genome assembly GCA_963678985.1 of Spisula subtruncata. Lineage (NCBI taxonomy): Eukaryota > Metazoa > Mollusca > Bivalvia > Venerida > Mactridae > Spisula > Spisula subtruncata. The sequence goes on along the minus strand of OY787670.1, from coordinate 19,440,921 downwards.
TGTCAAGTAGCAAACATAATCAAGGAGGTAAATATGTAACTAAACAAACAATACAGGGAGGTAATTTATTTTTTCATTGAAGAAAGTAGTTCCGTCAAAAACAATGAATTATCAAAAATGTTATTTCACTGTTATTTGTCATTATTATTTTCACTGAAAATCCCCATAATCCATTGAAAGCATATAATAAATCCTTTTATCGAATATGACGTATACTGATAGAAAATAATTTTGTCAAATACTCGTGCTGTGGTTGAAGAAATGTCCATGCAAAATTATAAAACTATATCATTATGTTGGAGTAAATAAATCAAGAATTATACGCTATTCTGGGACAACCCTCGTATAAGTGGCGGGTTAGCACTTTTGGGTAGTTTAAAAGAAAAGTATTTTGTGTGACAGATAGAAGAACATGTTTGTAGGTCTCATGTGTAAATTGTGTACAGTGTCATGCTTTAAGTAGTTTGTTCAGAACATTAATTGCTATGTATTGTGGTATGCATAATCAAAGCGCCGATGGCACTGGAAGAACAGGGATTGTCCAGTCGTTAGAAAAATATTTTTCCAGTCACAAAGCATATGAGGGCATATGCCACCCCCAACGCCATATGTATGTTCCAGCATCTAGTTAATACATTATTACCTCTATTGCCTATACTACTCGCAGTATTTAAACGTTGAGCGTTTATCACTGACCGGATGGTAACCTAGCTAACATAACATAAAACAATCGCTGTCTCGATATATTTACCAAGCTTCCTGCAATAAAGTGCTAAGTCATCATGCAACATAATAAACACTGTCTCGGCTAAAGATTAGGCGATAAAGTCCGAAGTCATCCCGCGGAATGCGCAATTTGAGCTATTTTTAGCTCGCAATCTTCTTCAGTATATTTTTAACGCTTACACTGACCAGCTCGCTAAAGCGTCAATCCTACATTGTAGGTTTTGGTTGGTGGGTAATGATGTATAGTATCATGGTCTAGAGGGACGGATGTCTATGCTTTGTATATACTAGTATAGTTAATTATTTAAGGTCATAACGCAGAGACCAGGGTCGGTGCAGCGTAATACTCGTCCGACCGTTATATCATTCCGACCGGAAGTATAGCTGACAAATTGTATGCGGTATGTACGTGCTGTTCACTACCCGTGATATTGAAATAATATCCCGGCGAGTTAAAATACCGAGCTTTGATTCGTCTGAACCATGACAATGGTTTATGCTTTAGTTTTGAATTGCCATATCGACGGTGCCGAACCAAAACCCAGTAACTCAATTTTGGCGCGAAAACATTGTTTGCTGCATCCGCATCTGCTAGACGTCCCGCGCATTTCTGTCTTGTCGCCATCTAAGTAACGCCGATCGGCTATTTAAGTGGCGACACTACAGAAATGCGCGGGACGTCTGGCAGATGCGGATGCAGCAAAAAAAGTGTTCGCGCCAAAATTGAGTTACGGGGTTTTGGTTCGGCACCGTCGATATGCTTCTAGACATCACATATACATGTATAATTTATACAGAATATAGGCTATCTCACGATTTCTACACGCACCTGTTAACTCTATACTTCGTGATTTCTACACGCACCTGTTAACTCTATACTACGTGATTTCTGCACGCACCTCTTAACTCTATACTTCTTGATTTCTACACGCACCTGTTAACTCTATACTTCGTGATTTCTACACGAATAATGGACGTTTGATAGTGCTGCAGATTACATTGATTTATCCAGTCACTTCCGGCGAAATCGGCCCGATAACAGGGTGCCGTTTATCATTTTCAATAAACCGTCAAGTGGTCATGTGACTTGCAATAAACCGTCACCTCATCACGTGATCTGACGGACTTCTTCTTAATACCGAGTCGCCGGCTGAAACTCTGTACCCGAGGTTGAGATTTTCCTATTTAAAATGAGCGTGGGTAGATCAATAATTGTTCTACGACTTACCTGCGTGTACATGACGTTATCAAGATGTCCGACGTTGTTGTTTTGTCGTGACGTCAGTGAACGAACGTGACGTTACGCACAAATAATGAAAAGGCAAATAAATAATCCCGACTTTTATTCCCATTTAAAAGCAGATGTAGTGACCGGATAAATAGAATAATAGGTTAGTTCCGTGGAGTGAGTAAAAGTTTATCCGGCTCGGCTGCGGAAATTATCGGATTCGCCTACGGCTCACCCGATAAATTCCTCCGCCTTGCCAGATAAACTTACTCATCCACGGCACTAACCTATTATTCTCTATATATCTTCCCTCGTCAGCGTATGTTCGTTTCGATGTTCAATTGTTTGCGTGAGCTGTATATATACGGGGTGTGTGGATTAAATTTATGTAAAAGAACATTTTTACCGTGGGCTTGTAGGTAAATCCACAGGGACCATTGAGTCGAAAAATATGGTCTACATACCCAAAGAATTTAGGTTTTTGACATACCTAAGACCAATTTTAGGTCTTTATTATATCAATATGGTCTAAATTCAAGGATAAAGTATTCGTTTTACATGGTATCTTTGGGTTCGAAAATAGAGATTCTAACTCAAAGATACCATGTAAATAGAGATTTTCAAACAGGCTAGCTGAACCATATTTTTGGACTCGATGAGCATTATCCCTGTGGGGTAAATCAGCCATGGAACCTCTGTATCTGCACATGTTTACATTATAGTATGTGCATTTGTTTATTTACAATATGTACAATGCTAAATATAAATACAAGAGGTGATAGTTATTCTATCGATGTTTGCGTGCATGGGTTTAAATATGCAATCGTCTTCCGTGGTTGAGTCTATGTAGCACTTATGGCTACCCAGAGGGCCCTGGTCCGAATCTAGACTGGACGCATAAAATTTCATAAACCGCTTATAAGTTTTTCTCATCCAACTTCTACAAGATTCTAGCACTGAAATGAAAAGGTTATAGGCTAGTGGCCAAACCTCAAAAAGTGGCTTAGAAATGGGTGCAACCCCTCCCCATGGTAGAACATTTCACAACCTGTTTTTTTATTGGAGAGGGGCGTCTTGGGCGTCGGAAAACGATGGTTGTGAGTCTTGGATCAATGTAGGTCATTATGAAAATCGACATTTTATGTGTGTTTTTAAGCGTTTTGAGAGGCAATTTTACGACACATTTTGTCCATGTACAAAACAATGCAGATACCATTTTACTCAGGAAAAACAATGCACATACATAATTATTGCTGAAACGTATCACAATATGGTTGTTTTATGACATAATAAAAATCTAACTCCATACTAGCTTTAATCAATATCGATAGTTCTAAATCTACTAAAACACCCATTTTCTATTGGTGTCGTATTCAAGGGTAACATATAACAACAAAAAACGATTTAACATCATAACCTCCAGCTAAATAAAGCTACATGATATCAATCTTTAACAAACGGAATAAAACAGGACAGAACAAAACAAAGCCGAACCGAATCGAACAAAACATAAACATATCTTGAACAAATATATATCCATATATGTATGCACTATGGTAGGGTACAATTGTTGGGTTATGAGGGTGGTGACCACCAACAAGTAGTACATGAATATGTAGGTATTTTTACAGACATATAATTATAAGTCATGCGCATGATCTGATTTGGACCAGCGCTGGTTATAAGAGCAATAAACCAGTTAGCTATTTCCAATCTGTCTCACGAAGCAGCTATGATTGTTATTTATACCTGCAGTGGTTAAGAAATTACGAGTAGAGCATATTAGTCTCGGTGGCGATGTACTTTCGATGAAACTAAATGAGCTTCGGGTGGTTTCGGGAACAGGATGCTCTGGACTATGGGAAATTTCTTGAAAGTTATGATAAATGTACATTTGCATTTACATCGCGAGTAGGCTTATACCGGGATATTACAATGAAATGCATTAAATTTTAATTCCACGTCGCCGATGAGAATTTCCTCAGTGTGACCTAGTCTCCAGTCGTACCCATTAATTAATATTTGTTCTATATAGATAATAATTAGGTTCGGTTAAATTGTTGCAGTCTTTAAAATGTCTTGGTGCGTACCTGTGGTGACATTTGATATTTATAGTTTTATTGGTATACTCGGTTTGAAACTCTTAAGCACAATATTTCCTGTACATGTACGTATTTACTGTTGAACATCCGGTAGGACTCATGATGGTTGTAACAATAAGCGATTTTGGTGTCCTTAATCGCTAGGAAGATCAATCAGCTAATGAAAACAAAGTGGAACATTTCTTGGACATTCAGATGTTGTGGTAATATTTCAGCTCATTAGGGCACCAATTGTTCATGATGAGCTTATTTGATTGCCTTTCGTCTGTCGTACATTTTGTACGACTTAACCCCAAAACATTGAATTGTATGCAATTGCAAGTTCACTTAATTCAATATATCTTTAACTGAATTTACTTTGTTCCAATCAGAACACTAAACTATGAATGAATTTGTATTGTGCTGATTCCAAACACCCCGCATTTCGTTTATATTTTAGAGGATGTTGAACAAAATATATGCATTTCAACAATATCCAGACACTAAATGTCATGTTTCACACTGGTCTTATACATACACGCCACAATTGTTCAACATCAAATAAAATCATTAATGACATTGACGTCTACTGATTCTCAAAATTCACGACTTTTGTTCATTTTTCGTGATGTTTTACCTCAAAATATATCTTTTTGCCGTGTACCAATGCTTAAGATATTTTAATATGTTAAACTACATATTATTATGTACTCATTGAAGTGATATGGTTTCACATTACTTCATAAATGAAAGTGAAATCCACCGATTCCAAAAATTCGCATGTTTCGCTTATTTTTGAGAAATTTTGCCCCAAATTTAGCAAGTTTTGCACATAATTCAGCAAGTAGTACCTCGGCGTATTAAACCTGACATTCATATCTATATATCGCTGTGATTAATTATCAAATAAAATGAAAGACGGAATTGTAGTCGACCGATTCGGGTATGCGACATGTTCCTCGTCAACATTTTCATATCATGCTTCCAATGAACTATTGTAATTTGTTAAACACTTCGTTACTGGACTTGTTGGGTTAATTATGTATACTGAACTTATATCAGACCTGTTCATAAGATTAACTAGCATAGTGTGGAGAATGGGAGGGCCAATTCAGAGCTCCATAACTGTCCTTTTCCGTATAGTCGATAACATGAGCAGTGTAATGACGGATATCATACAAGATATAATTACAAACGTATATTCAAAGCCCCAGTGTCATTGTTGTTTGGTGATCCTGACAGCCCTTTGTTATTGCAAGTAGTAAAATTCGAAACCTACTGTTCAAGTGACATCAACTGTTGACATTATGACATCTGCCTACCCATTCGAATGATGGTCAAGTACGCTCCCCCCCCTTCCTTCACAGTCATACTATATTGTTCGATATATAAGTATAACGTTACTATGGTCATAAAACATACAGTAAGCTTACTATATGTTCTTACTGTATAATTTGATTAAACTATCATGAATCAATTTCCCTGCATCAATACCGATAGTCACATTAGGTGATCCCTCGTTTTCGTTACACCATAGCATGACCTATCGGTGAAGTCAATGCATTGTAGTTGACTCAATCATCAATTGGAGAAAAATACTCAAACTACCAAGGTCGTTTCGAACGAGCATAGTCCATGACATGGAGCGTATACATAGTCTTCGCGAACACATCTAACTCCTTCGTGTAGCATTGACCAAATTATTATTTTTTGAATTGGATGAATATGAAACCTGTATGCGTTGTTTTGTTTAATTCGAAGTAAGGATGGTGTGTCAAAGAGCTGGAATCATTAGATCAAGCTGTCATGGTAATCCGTCTTGTCAACACCGTCTAGTACCGCGGATTTCAATGGACTGGTTTTCACTGGTTGAATACCACAGACGACCCTTACCTGGCAGTGAGTAGTACCTCACTCATTATGAATAAGTTGAAGCTTACACCGACTGTTTTTTGTACCCTCAAAAATTGCCCATTATTGTACGATAGACTGGGGTAACAGTTTTGAAAGCTTAAATTACATATTGCTTAGCACATTTTGTGGTGATTTGTTATCAAATCATATCATCAATGACACTGTATTCAACCAATTCCGAAATTTCACAGTCTTAGCTTATTTTTTCGCCTTTTTATCCAAAAATATCTCAATTGAAACAGTAGCCAAATGCTACATTTCTGATGTTTTAAATTGCATGTTATTTGAAAAAAATGTCACAGTTCTTCAACATCAAATCAAATCATTAATGCCATTGAAGTCTACTGATTCTCAAAATTCAAGATTTTTGTTCATTTTTCGTGATATTTTACCTCAAAATATCTCATTTTGCCGAAAACCTAGGCTAAATATATTTTAAGATATCTTAAACTACATAGTATTATGTACTTTTATCTGATTTGTTTTCAAATTACCTCATGAATGACACTGTAATCCACCAATTCCAAAAAATCGCATTTTTCGCTTATTTTTGCTAAGTTTTGCCCCAAATTTAGCGAGTTTTGCACTTGATTCAGTAAGTAGGACCTCGGCGTATTAAACATGACCTTCATACCTATATATCTCTGTGATTAATTATCAAATAAAATGAAAGATGACATTGTAGTCGACCGATTCCAAAAATTCGCACTTTTCGTTGATACTTTTTAACAATTTAACCCCAAAATTATCGCATTTTGGGTAATATCCAGTCAATACATGTTTAATAAATTAAACTACAGGTTACTACCTCCCCACTCAAGTGATTGCATTTCGAATATATATCTATATATGAATTTGTCGTGGACCGATTCCTAAAATTCGCACTTTTCGTTTATACTTTTTAACAATTTAACCCAAAAACTATCGCATTATGAGTAATAGGTGGTCAATATATTTTCGATATATTAAACTATAGGTTACTACCTTCCCATCCAAGCTATTGTATTCCGAATAGAACAATAAATGAAATTGTAGTGCTCCGATTACTAAAATTCGCAGTTTTCGTATATGTTTTTTAACAATTTATCCCCAAAATTATCGCAATTTGAGTAATAGATGGTCAATAGATTTTTGATATGTTAAACTACAGAGCACTAACTTCCCATCCAAGTGATTTTATTTCGAATAGATCGATATATGAAATTGTGGTGCACCGATTCCTAAAATTCGCACTTTTCGTTTCTATTTTTTAATGTTTTTACCCCAAAAAAACAATTTCTCAAGCTCGTATGGAGCTGGAATTTGTTAATGTTATAAGACAACCATAATGTGATACGATTCAACAATAATAATGTAGTATGTGTATTGTTTTTCCTGAGTAAAATGGTATCTATCTTGTTCTGTACATGGACGAAATATGTCGTAAAATTGCCTCTCAAAACACTGAAAAACACACATAAAATGTCGATTTTCATAATGACCTACATTGATCCCAGATTCACAACCACCGTTTTCCAACACACAATACCCTTATCGTCAATAAAAAACAGGTTGTGAAATGTTCTACCATGGGGAGGGGTATCCGACCAAAAAGCACCCTCGGCCACTAGCCTATTAGTAACGTGCACAAGCTGCTATACATGGACACATCAAAGCAACAAGGATGCCTATTCGAAAACATAAAGGTGGCTTCTTTATTGTCCGACATTCCAGGAATAAATTCAATGTCCAGTCGTGCACCGATGTAGCAGATCAGTAAATCGCCAACAACAGTAAATCAAAATTAAAACAAATAACTAAAAAAATAATTCATTTATACAGTAAAACAAGTTCGACACATATGTAATCGCTACAGTTACAGAGACATGCCACGTTAGCCCTGTGGTAGCACCCACATCTTGAAATTGATCCTAGGCAAAGACATAACAAAGTCGGATCCTTAACTTGGAATTATTGTCTTCCGGCAAATAATGTTGAGCCTCAGCGCACGTTGAAAAAATGCACAAACTAAAAATTTGACTTAAATGTGCCATTATTTACTTCAATCCCACCTCGGTGCATAAAGAAGAAAAGATCCGCACAAGCTTCAACTTGACCTCAAATTGTGACCTTGACCTTTGATAAAGGAACATACGAGGGTCATTCAATATATAATGCGAACTAACAAATATTTCTAAAGTTTATAACTCTATTTAATGAAAATTTCAGCTCATGTTGAGTCCCAAGCCATACCCCGAACACATCGTCTATAAACCGTTTGTAAAACGCCGGAGTCTTGGGGGCACTCATGAGTAGCTCATCCCACTTCCGCATGTATGTACATGCGAAATTCTTGCCAAGCTTTACAAACGGTTTATAGACGATGGGTTCGGGGTATGGATTGGGACTGAACATGAGCTCCACGCCTTTATGGAACATGCTAATTTGATTCACCCAAACATCCAAGTGGATCTACGTTACAGTGCTACACAAATTGAATTCCTCGATACGTTAGTGAAAATTGAAGATTGCCACGTATATACCGATCTGTTCGTGAAACCGTCGGACAAACAATTATACTTACGCCACACGTCATGCCACCCACCAAATACAAAGAAAGCCTTAGCATATGGCCTAGGACTCCGTTTAAGACGCATATGCGAAAATGATGAAGACTATTACAAACACAGGAACAATCTCAAAAGGCAACTCCGTGTACGTGGGTATGGAGGTAAATTCTGTCGAGGGTTGATAAATTGAAACGCGACGACTTGCTCCAGGTGAAACGTTCGAGGGAGAAGGAAGATCGTGTCCCCTTGGGAATTACATACTCGGACCTGTTACCAAATATACATGCAATAGTAAAGAAGCACTTGCATAGTTCGCCTAGAATGTTTGCGGTTTTTACAAAACCACCGATTGTCGCTTACCGCAGGGACAAGAATCTAAGTGACACATTGGTCCACAGTAAGACAAACAAGGCAGTATCACCTACACAGCAGAGATGTAACAAAGACTGCATGTTCTGTGACAAAATTTCAACTGAAAACGTATGTGACACCACCAGGACACAACAGCATGGAGCTGCCGTGGACGTGAACTGCCGTACGCGCAATGTGGTAAATTGTATTAGTTGTAAAAAATGTAACACGGTGGTTTATGTAGGAGAGACAGAGAGACAGCTACGCGAGAGAATGACTGGACATATGAGGGACGTCCGATTGTGCAAAGAAAAGGCCTATCCCGAACCATTTCGACACAATACATAGCGAAAATGACATGCAATTTTCAGTCCTCAAGTGCCTCTATAGCGCAGGACAAAAGAAACGACAACTTCACGAAAGTATCTGGATAAAAAACTTAAACACAGTGAAACCGAATGTTTGCAATGTCAAAGACAGTGACGTTAACCAAACGAGACTACTCCACAACGTCGTGCGACGTTATAGACCTTAATGTTTTGGCGCGTAACGTCAAGCGACGTCATCGCCTATAACATGACGTCAATGACGTAACGTCATCATTTGTGTTTTTTTCCGCCATCATTGAAGGATATAGAGGATATTTGTATTTTCCGTGTATGATCGGCTGATAATTCACCGAGTGAGCAGCTGATGTAATATTTTCACGAGTGGCGTTTCACGAGTGGCGTAGCCACGAGTGAAAATATAAGTCAGCTGCCCACGAGGTGAATTATCAAACGATCATACACGGTAAAATACTAATATTCTATTTATTTCATGATTCAAATTGCTTAAATGATGGAAATACTCCACCATATACCTCGAATGTTTTGCGTGACGTCGTTTTCCCGCCATGCACGCGTCGAGTTGCAATCAAATAGTTCTTCTGCAATGGCTTCAATTTCGTCCATTTGTTTTACAGAGAGCAAGTGAAAATGCTTATTATTTTATTTTTGACGGCAAGGAAATTTGATTTTAATAAATAGTCCGTTTGCCGTGAAATTATGAACTGTGAAATTATGAACAGTGAAATTATCGGGGAATAATCCACCGTTATTACGCCGTAAACCACCGGTAAGCATGAAATAATTGTTTATATATACTATTAATTATTAAACCATAGACATAATCATCTAAAGTAACCTTTCGTATGGTCAATGCCAAACTTCGATCATTACGACAGGACTTGCATTCTCGTTGCTAGGCAACTTCGGACATACACTTTTAACGACTTGGCCACGGCCTATTCCTATGTTTTCATTCAAGGCCGGCTATCAATTAGCAAGTCGAAATTCGCGGGTAATTGTAGTCTCGTTTCCCGCTGATAAGAACATATCTACGTCTTATCTGTAGATCACAATATGGATAGAATGTTTTGTTTGTCCACAATGAAGCGCCAAAGCAAGCCGGTATCGAGTTTGAAGTGACGTTCCATCAGTTCTGATGTCAAAAAATTGGGCATCTTCCGAGCGAAACCCTTGTCAATTTTAATCTGTTCGGCAAATTCAAATGAAATGAGCCCAAACTACTCTTCGATTACTGGGTTATTTTTTCGCATATAAATATTGTGTCTGATGTCATGTTTTCTGTTATGAATGGCGCTGTTTCGTAGATATTCCGTCCTGTACGGTGCTTTTCTTTATTTGTAAGTTTAGAGGTCGTATTTTCATTTAATTGCCTCGTCCCTTTGGAATATAAAAGAGGACATATTGACATCCGTCTCTGAATAGGCAAGAAAGAAATCGAGTAACAACTTATGTTTCGGCGGCGCTCGATTTGTATGAAAGCTTAGTTTTTCTTGTGACGTTACAGTAAAAGTAAATCACCAGGCTACATCAGAAGTATGTTGGAAGTATATACTCCACAAAGACAGCTAAGGTCTCAAAATGATTCTGTTCTTCTAGTTGTGCCAAGGACGAGGACTGTGACTTACGGTGACCGATGTTTCACAGCAGCTGCACTGGAACTCTGGAATGCAAAGCCAACAGCGCTCAGAGACAGTAAAACACTACCTTCCTTCCTGAAAACGCGCTATGTTTCTATAGCTTATTCATGCTGACTGTGTGTATGTTCCCATTAACTTGGCGCCCTATCATTGGGCCCAACGACCCACATGTTCCCAGGACTATAAGCCCCATCCATCCATTTTATTGGTAGATCCCTACTATTAAGTTTAGTAGGGCCCCGTCTACTGGATTAAGTAGATCCCCGCCTACTGGGTTAAGTAGAGCCCTGTCAACTGTCTTCAATAGATCCCTATTACTAGGTTTAGTAGAGGCCCGTCTACTGGGTTAAGTAGAGCCCCGTCTACTGGGTTTAGTAGAGCCCCGCCTACTGGGTTTAGTAGGTCCTACTTTTATATTTTTCGTACATTATATACTGTTTTAACCATGTATTAGTCATGATTGTACAGCACTTTTGAACGTGTGTATACATGAAAAAAGGGCTATATAAATATGGTATAATAATAATAACCAGGGGTTGCTCATGACACTCTGATTAATAGATACCTTAACATTCATGCCTGGCATCAAATTTTAAGCAAGATTAGTCAATGCAAAATCACACGCACGGACGCACATACATACACCAAAATAGCGGCTGCGACCAAGTCGCGTTCACTGTAAGTGGGCTCAACAAACGGGGTTCCCACAAATAGTAATAATAATTTAAGATTATTCCGCGAGCGAGGATCTTTTCTTAGTTTTACACTGGGTTCACCGTCTATTTTTAAAACTGGAAAAAACGTTACTCGGGACGGGTGATTTTCAGGTAAATATTTGATTTTCTATCTACTAACTTGTGATCCATCAACATTAACTAGCGAACCGTATGCCTTCATGGTTGCTACGTTCAGGTTGTCATCGATTTCTTTGAACAGATTCCCGGATTAAATAAAATAGCCGGAACAAATAAAAAAAATTCATATGAAAAAACGGTACCGGCTATTTTGTTTCATTGGAGAATCGTTTCAAAGAAGACGATGACAACCTGCACGTGGAAACTCTTAAGGCATAGGGTGCGCTAGTTTAGGTTTATGGATTTTAAGTTGTTAGATAGAAAATCAGATATTTACCTCGTCCAAACCGAAAGTAACCCGTCACAAGTAACGGATTTTCCAGTTCTAAAAATAGAGGTTGTACCCAGTGTTTTACGTATTTTCGTCATATGAAATGATACTGAATGACATCTTAAATGAAGAATTCCCGGACTTTTTCCTGACTTTTGCTCAATTTCCAAATTTCCCTGACTAATTTCAAAATGCCCTGACTTTTCCCTGACCTTGAAAAAAATGTGTTTTCCCTGACTTTTCCCTGACCGTGTGAACCCCGACAAAGTGGTACATACTGATATATCTCCCTAACTTGAGGCTCAGTATAGATAGTTCAATTGTGCTGTATCTGTGATATGGCCCCTAAAACCACCCAAACTTGCACCATTTCATCCCCAATTTTTTTTCTAATAATAGGACCTGACACCCCTCCCGTTCCCACCCCTATTGCGCTTAGAAAAATTCTGGGGAAATCCCTGCAAGGTAGCCATTTTCAACATTTAAATATTAATTCCATAGTTTGATATTTTTCCCACCTAGCTTTGCAATCAAGAACAAATAATAGCTCAGACTTAGTCTGCTCATTGTATGACAATTTCAATATTTGAGTGTAAGTATAGATTTTAGTTCCGGGCACTGGTGTATAATTTTAATTATACAGTAGTCTGACAACTCTTCGTAATAGTACAACGGTTGCAGAGAAGTAAAAAAGACAAAATTATAAGTGTTAAAATACAAAGGCCAATAACTCCCTTAAATTTACCCGGTAAACTATTGATGCCTGCACAACAGTTTTCTAGACTTGGTACTTACAAGATAATAAAAATCAGATGAGTATTATAAAATCTATTGTACAATTAGTACGTCGATCCAGAAAACGAAAGTCGCATTCTGGCCAATTGGCAGTACGTGTAAGGGCCTATTGATGAATTCGAATTGCGCTGGACTTCGGCACAAACTTCTATTCATTTCATGCATCCAAATTGGTTACAGTTATTAGATAACTGACCGACTATGTACGTTGATTTAAACCCAATTGAAAATTAGGGACTTTCTGCAGCGATGAATGCGGCTACGCCGACTGAACACCGTACTGCATCTTCAAGTTGTTCTGCAAGCGGGCATTTTAGAACATTAATACATGTCTATGCGACAACGATGTGTTGCTGTTAGGAATGCTCGATGGACTGTAACACTGTGATGGACTGTATACATTCTAATTATGTTGAGTCATGCTTTGTATTGATAAGTGATCCTTTCAATGAAATAAAATGTGTGCAGTTTGCATGGAATAAAGTCAATGAAATCATACCATTAGTTGAATCATCCATAGTAGCCAAGTGTCATACAGAATGATTTCTATTTCAGGAAACATTATACAGTATGGTTCCCGCAACAATATCAACACATTTTGAATAATGGGATTTCATATCATATGCCATTTATGATATTCCATTTTATATAGAATGTGTATATAGCAGGTATGCTACCCATACGTATGTATTCGACCTTGTTATCTAGTGATCAATCGGCTGATAAATATGTTACTTTCGTTTTCTGGACAAGTGTCTTATTCGTACAATAAATTGTTTAATACACTTTGGATTGTGTTGCGTTTGGTATCAAAATGACGGCATTGAATTACCCTTTACGAATATATAAATATATGTTTCAAAGAACTTTTGTTTCCTAAAATATATCAACATTACCAAGTGTCGCGTTTTTAAATCCGTTAACCATAGAAGGGTTATGACGTTTAAGAGCACAATTTATGTACGAGCATATTGTGTGTGCAAACAATGTATATATATGCACAAGCGATACATAGTCACACTTAGGGGTGTATGTAAGTATATGTGGAATTATTTAAACCTTGTGGTCAAGGATAACCAATAAAAGTACAAGCATTTGCTTCCAGTAAGGTCCCGTGTTTTGCTAAAAGGACAGCAAGTAAAAGGGACAGTTGTGAGATACAAGGAATCTGGGCCCGCTGCACTAGCTCATTCCAAACAGACTTTAACCTCTGAGTTGTCAATCAGTTCACCCCCAGTTGGATAGGAAACACTGAAGGCGTTTAGAAATGACCAAGTGCCCCGGCCTAGTATCGAACTTGAAGTCAATCGGTCAGCATATGGAGCATATATTGGCCTTGGTGATATGTGGGTGGATGCTAGGGTTTATCCCCTAAACGGAACGGACATATGATGGAAGGGAAGGCTTACTACAAAGCACTGCATGATCTTAAGTATTGAGGCATTGTGGCATCTGAGGTGAAAAATGTTTAGATCTTGTTTGTATCAAAAGGCTGGTGGTGCTAGCACAGTTATTGAGCACGTAGAGACATCATCGGTGGAGCTAACGCTTGTCTTCAAAACATCAAAGATAACTAGATTGGACCAAAAGGTAAAAGCCAAAGCTGAAATTGAATGGAGATATTCGGAATGTCAATTTGATCAGCCAAATTGAAGAATTCAACAATATTTTCATTGACACCAAAACTATGTTCGTTCGAGCAGAAAGGGAAGTTAACTGGAAACTTCACAGTAAAGAATTTGCTGCCATGTTGCCTTGGATGCCTGCGTATGATCATCTGATCTATGTACGCTGTGGACCAGTATATTTAACAAGAATCAAAGCTCTAGAGAACAGAGCCCCTGTGGTTTATAAATAGTCAATGGATAGAAAGTTTGCAGAGAAGAGAAATTATAATCACTTCAGTCAAATCCCGACACATCAAATCACTGAGTATATAACTAAACCATGCAAAATGAATAATGACTTTCAACGTTCACACATGCAACTTGATTAAACCATTTACAAACAATGATGAAACAGCTTGACATACTGGATGTCTTTTGTTGCAGAGGTCGAGTATCAATCACTCACAGATACAGATATTGTAGTTTACATAATTCCTCTACCCAAAGAAGAGTGTTCAAAAATAGTTTACATTGCAACCAAATATGAGGCAAAGACAGAAATAAACCAAACTCTGGTGGAAGCACGAACACGCGGTCAGTCATGTGTTCTGCCAAAGAGAGACTTATTTAAGATAAAACACATTTCTTTTTTTTTAAAAAGCTGAAAATGAAAACATTTGCTACAATGTACCAAGTTTAAGTTAAAACTAAGCCAACAACACTGATTATTTAAGCTGACGGACACTTAATACAAAGATTATTTAACGCTGCTAATGCTTGGAAAATTATAGAAATTGTCTCGTATTGAAATATGAGTTATCGGAAGTTCCACTACCACTTGCAAAAGTTGGCGGAACGTTGAATGAAACAACCACGTCAGATATACTTGCAGTCATTACAGCTGATAATTCCGTTCTAGTCACAGTGAAGCTTCCAATATCCACTTTATCTTCATGGATATGCATTGATATGAGCATAAGGTAAACCGGACAGCTGCGGTACATTATACAAGATTGTACAATGTCTTTGTTAAAAGTGTACTTAATTATTACGAGTGACACACATACACACAAAATTGATGTAGCGTTCGACAGTACACAGAAAAGTCGTCAATAAACACAAACACCAGAAACAAGCATACAGGTATACTCTTGCCAACAGCATGTGCTAACTTTTGGCCATGAGCGAAAACAAGGCGCATATAGCTAGTTTCCTTTCTGAGTGCAAAATGAGACACGTTAACACGGGAGAAAGTGCTTGTTATAGGGGGAGAATATCATGATGCACTCAAGCCAAAATCAAATAAACGTGAAGAACATCAATTGTCTGCGAATCAGGAGGAAACTGTTGTTCTACATGCTATGGATGCTGCAAAGGAATGATGTAAACGAACATAGTTATAAAATGTCAAGAAATGTCAAGTACCATCTCGTACAAATAAATATTCAAGTATGGATGATTGCTGGGACATCGAAACGGTAAAATATATTCTGCTTATATAAAAGCATAGGAGAAGATATATACTAGTAGCTTAGAAAATGCCAGAAGGTGTCCGCCGAAGCAATTTAGAGTTCCACGTTTTGATGTGTTGTGACAATACTTCATCCTTTTCTGGTATTGGCAAGAAAACCTGCCGGAAAAAATACTAGTAGTATGTAAAGCTACATTGTACATTACATCCTATCAGTTATTGGTAGAGACATTACTTCAGACAAGGCAGAGAAGTTTATATTCTTACTATATGGTGTCAACGAAGAATCTGTTCCAGTTCTAGATGTTCCCGGTTGGTTAAAGACAATAAAAACACTTTGTAACTGCATTTTGCTAGGGCTAACTACCAGACAGCTAAAAGTATATTTATTAGCTAATGCATCATTTATAGTTACAAAAATAAAACTTTCTGACATCAACGCATGGTAAAAGGGAACTGATGGATTAGAAATTTTCTGGAAACGTTTGCAAACTGTTGTGGGTTCGCTGTAGGTTTTGCGACATCGTTGAAAGTACTAGTATACCAGCGTGTGATTGTGATTGTGTTGGTTGCGCAAACTGATTCTTATATTGTCAAGATCAATCAACAACTGAAAGGCAACATTTTGCACTGGTTATATGTTGTAACATGTTTACTTGTTTTGACTTGTAACAATGTATGCAGTACATATACTAGTATTAGTTTTAAAGAGGATTTGCCAATATAATTTATCGCTATCTTACAATAAAACATACGTGTAGTTCAAAATGAACAAGAACTGTGTTGTCATTTGCACAGAAGGTAGTTCGGGACTCAATTCAAAAGTTTTAAAACATACATATTCATGTATTTGCTTGAAGATAAAACGGACGTTTAACATACCTTTTTTGTTGCGTAGTAGCATTTTATGTATCATGTCGTCACCTGGCATCGCTACTTTGCGCCATTTTCGGACGCAGTGTGTCAATTCTTAAATGGACCATGCAAAGTCTCGAACTACCTTAAATGACCATTGGTCTAGTTTAATTATACTGGTAATTATCTAAAATAAATACAATAAATATAACTTCAGATGATAACGTTTAGCTGAATACTTATGCGATTCAATGCTACTTTTTTAACAGTATTGTGATATTTCGGATTTGTGAATCAATTTGCCCCGCCCACTTAAACCACCAACTATAGGCCCATAATTGACGGGATATGACTTGTAAAATATGTATTTGTAATAGCTGCATATCGCACCTTTAAAATATTATCATCTAGGCTTATAAATAGTCCAAATGAAAACGTTATGGCAAATATATTGTTGATAACCTTCAATTTTCTAACAGAATATTGCAGTTTTTTTTAGTGTTCTCATTGATATTCACGAATATGCAAATGATCTGATTTGCATAAAGCTATTTTAAATTAAAGCCCAATATGTAAGCTTTATTGTGACACCATTTGGATACAATTCGAGACAAAACTGACAAAGATATATGGTTTTTTCAAAGTCAATGTACCAAAAATGCACTTAGTTGATCTTTGACCTAATTCTGAGAAAACGAGGCAAATTCGCGGTGGCCATCCGGCCATTTCAGATTACAGACATATCAAAGATAACATTTAGCATGGATGCCATATTCTACTCTCCGATGCCATGGCCCGTCACATTTTCTCCCTATGGACTCTCGACTAAAACTGCAAGGCCTAGAGCTTTCACATTTCGTATGTAGAATCAGCTAGAGGTCCTCAACAAATAGTGTTCAAATTATTCCCCTCGGGTTAAAATTGGCCCCGCACCGGGGGTCCTTAGTTTTACATTGAGTTATACAGGGGGAAATCTCCTCCTCCCAAATACATTCGCCCAGGGCTTTCATGTTTGGTTTGAAAAAATCAGCTAGAGGTCCTCTACAAAGGTTGTTCAAATTATTCCCCTGGGGTCAAAATTGGTCTCGTTCCAGGTTTCCCTATATAGAGATATAATCTTCTCTTCCGAAGCCGCTTTGTCCAGGGGCTTTCATGTTTGGTATGTATAATAAGCCAGATGTCCTCTACAAAGATTGTTCCAATTATGTCCATGGGATCAAAATTGGCCCCGCACCGTTTTACAAAGAGTAATATAGGGAAATCAAAATTGGCCCCACCCTGGGGGTCACCATTTTACATAGACTTATACAGGAAAAACATATAAAAATATCATTGTCTAAAACTACAATGCCTAGAGCTTTGATAATTGGTATGTACGTGTAGCATCATCAAGTGGTTTTCTACCAAGATTGTTCAAATTATGCCCCTGAGTGAAAATTGTGTAGGGTTTCACTTATAATCAGGCAAGCGCTATAGGGCCATCATTGCCCTCTTGTTTTCTTATTTTGTTCGTATATTGTTACCCTTCAGCCGAGTTCGTCTGGGGTCACTCATGTGCGGTGTTCCGTTTGGACAAACGTATTTTTTGTGTCTCCCTGAACCGAGATGCACGATGGTACGATGGTGAAAGAACGACGGTAAGATGGTGAAAACACGATGGTACGATGGTGAAAACTCGATGGTACGATGATGAAAACACGATGGTACGATGATGAAAATACGATGGCACGATGGTTCAAACGCGATAATAACATTGCGTTTTCGTCATCGTACCATCGTGTTTTCATCATCGTACCATCGTACTTTCATCATCCCACCATCGTGTTTTCATCATCGTACCATCGTGTTTTCACCATCGTACCATCGTGTTTTCACCATCGCACCATCGTGTTTTCACCATTGTACCATCGTGTTTTCATCATCGTACCATCGCCTTCCGGCGATCATGCACAGGTAATCATATTGATGTACTATACATGCACATATCAACAATGGGCTAAACTCAAGTGAGCCTGCGATAGCAGCCTGCAATAACTCCAGCCTGCAATAAGAGGTTAAGCACATCTAAATTTCCTAGCCTGCAATAAGATATTTTTAGCCGTCAATAAGACAATTTTTGGGGTGTAACTTCTGAGTTCCATTCATTGGCGCTGACTAATTTCTTCGTAAGTTGGTGTTGATAACACACAGTATCTCCTGGGTCACGTCATCAACAAACCGAGCAACAGCGTCTTCCACTGCTGCCCATTCTATTTAGTATCTTCTATTAAATTACTGAAAGTATAGATAGACAGAACAAAATAAAATACTTCAAACTCATATATTCATGATGTACAGTGCCCTCTGTATTAATGTCAATTTTAATTAGTAGGGGCTGGAAATATCTACTACAACCACCCTTACAACATACGCTTGCCATATCGCCTAGAACCAAAGTACAACCATCTGGCATTTGTATTAGCCGTGTTCACCAGTGCATGAAGATCTTCTCCCCGTACACTGGCTACTAGCGAAGCCACATCTCCAAGGAAACTAGGGGTATTCACCTCCCTGTCACAGAGTGGATTTAGATGTGGAGCATCTGTCTCGAATAATATTCTGTTCTCTGGGACCGAGCAGAGAGCTCTACGCTGACTGCTATCAAATGACTTCGCTAAGCCAGTGAAGCCAAAGTGGCAGAAAGGGAACGCCTCCCTCCACTGTATTACATCTTCCTCCGTCCCAGTGAAGCAGTGTACATGAATTAGCTGGTTGGGTGAGTACAGACTTTTCACATGGGACTGGCCCTCCTGATATATTACCTGAGGACTCGGAGCATCCCTAAGGTGCAGGATGAGGGGACTGACCGGAGACGAGTGAGCCAGGACCCTTCTGAACACTCCCAACTGTTCAATCCACATCCGTTGTGGAGTTGTCCAATCCAGACCTATCTCCCCTAACACCACGTCTGCAGGGTGTTCTCTCAGTAAGACCAACGACTGACTCTCCTTTCCGGTCTGTAAACACCCGAATCTTCTTCGGCTGAATCCCTACAGCCATCTTGTAGCCGGGAGGACAACAGATGTTCCCCGGCTCCGGATAAGAATCCGGATCGCAGAGCACCTGCACCCCAACTACCCTCACAGGAATCTGATGATTGACGCCTGAACCTGCACTGATTACTCCTTCTACAGGAGAGTCGCCCAAGCCTAACGTTTTCCTCAAACGGTCGGCGTGAAAATGTGAATCAATAACATCAAGGGTAAATTGCTGTAACTCCGGCACGACGACAGTAAAGATAGTGTTACTTACCCCCGATGTTTCAGCATCCACCCTCGCTTCGGGAATTTCCTCAAGGGAGCCATCCAAAAAGCTGGTCCGTTGCTCTGGGGACAAATGTGTTATTAGCTCACCAGCAACACACCAGTGAGCTAAACAAGCAAACGAATTTGGTGGGCTCAGACAAATATCCTGGGTTTCCCACCCATTCACCTTACCCACCTCCAGGATCTTCTCCGTATTGGAGGGGGTAAGGCAGTCCTCCACATCAAAAGGATATTCTGCTCCGTATTGGAGGGGGTAAGGCAGTCCTCCACCTCAAAAGGATATTCTAACACCTTAAGGAGGGACCTCAAAGAGGCATTCTGGCCCGCAATCAAACTTGCCAGCTGACGTAAGCACTGGACAATGTCCCCTTGATCCCCCTGGTATTTCAGGCCAAAGGGCGGCGGCAGGTGAGACCGACGCACGTGATGGGCCAAATATTTACTATAGTGGCAGCAGTCCGGAACAAAGCATCTGGCCAATCTGCTTGGCACATCCGCTTGCGGAAGTCTTTAAGGGTGAAACCTACCTGTTCTTTCCCGGGGAGCTTCTTCAGCAACCCTCACTTCTCTCCTGTTACCATTAAAATTCTCAGCCATCCTGAAATCATATTTTAAAAACATATCATTCCTGAACAGGTAACAGGTTATATTATGATTTACACAATGGGCATTTGAATCTTAATTTCGATGCCCCTTTTGCAGGGACATTAACGCAGTCGCCATGAAAGCATTCTTTACATTTGTCACACTGTAGCATAAATTTCTGCATCATTGGTTTTCTGCAAACGCAATATCTAGGCTTTCTGACGTTATTAAACATGGGGTCTTCCAAGTGTGACAAGTTCAGACAGAACTTTTGGACCAATTAGGGAATTTGCCTATCGGTTCATAATTTCAACTTGTCATGATGTATGACGACAATATCATTCTGAGTTTTTACCAAATACAAAGTGGCTGTGATTCCGGCTACCACCACAAATGGACCCTTCCAGGGATTTATTAATTTCCTTGAGAGGCCTATTTTCCCAGCTGAATTGATTATGTATACTTTATCCCCTGTCTGAAACGACTTGTTTCTAACCCTCAAGTCTCTTTTCATTTTCCTTTGATAGGTTTTCAGTTTGGCTCTTGGGATTGTCCTGTCTCTCCAGCAGATGGAGATTGTCCGGTTTCTCCAGCAGATGGAGATTGTCCTGTTTCTCCAGCAGATGGAGATTGTCCTGTCTCTTCAGCAGATGGAGATTGTCCTGTCTCTCCAGCAGATGGAGATTGTCCTGTTTCTCCAGCAGATGGAGATTGTCCTGTTTCTAAAGCAGATGGAGATTGTCCTGTTTCTCCAGCAGATGGAGAACTTGCATCAAGAAGATGGGGAATTAATTGCAAATGAATGCCATTTTAAGAGCATCATCGATTCTATATCTGAGGAAGACTTGGCTATAGTTGAAGAACATAGGATTTCTAGTGTGTCTGCTAGTAAATTCCTGAGGGTTGGTTTAGAGGTCGATGATATACCAGTCACAGCAGTTCTAGACACTGCGGCGGAAGTGACTGTTATTTCTGATAAAGTATTTAATGCCCTACATCCTACCCCACCAATTCTTAAGCACATTAAACTAAATTTGGCGGCCAGGGATTCCACCATGCGGGGGTTAATTGTTGGCCCAGTAAAAATCACCTTGGGGGAGGAGGTCTTTGAAGAGTCAGTATATGTTTGTAAATTAGAAGATGAAATGCTCTTTGGCTTAGACATCATGATTCGTCATGGTATAGGCATTAATACAGACCGGTTGCAACTTAAGACCCGCAAACAAACCCTGTCTATTCAGTATACCGGTCAACCCATAGTGGACGAACCCGAATTTGTGACAGGGGTAGCCAAACGTAAAGTCATTCCGCCTAATTCAGTTGCATTTGTTAAGTGTAAATTACCTCCATTGATAGGAAAGAATAGTGGTTACTGTTTGGAACCTAAACATACCAAGGAACGCTTTGTTACGTGGTGTTTCGTCGTAGGGGCTTGCACGCTTTGTCACGTGGTGCTTCATCGTAGGGGCTTGCACGTTTTGTTACGTGGTGATTCATCGTAGGGGCTCGCACGCTTTGTTACGTGGTGATTCATCGTAGGGGCTCGCACGCTTTGTTATGTGGTGCTTCACTGTAGGGGCTCGCACGCTTTGTTACGTGGTGATTCACCGTAGGGGCTCGCACGCTTTGTTACGTGTTGATTCACCGTAGGGGCTCGCACGCTTTGTTACGTGGTGATTCACAGTAGGGGCTCGCACGCTTTGTTACGTGGTGATTAACCGTAGGGGCTCACACGCTTTGTTACGTGGTGATTTACCGTAGGGACTCGCACGCTTTGTTACGTGGTGATTCGACGTAGGGGCTCGCACGTTTTGTTACGTGGTGATTCGACGTAGGGGCTCGCACGCTTTGTTACGTGGTGATTCACCGTAGGGGCTCGCACGCTTTGTTACGTGGTGATTCACCGTAGGGACTCGCACGCTTTTTTACGTGGTGATTCACCGTAGGGGCTCGCACGCTTTGTTACGTGGTGATTCACCGTAGGAGCTCGCACGCTTTGTTACGTGGTGATTCATCGTAGAGGCTCGAACGCTTTGTTACGTGGTGATTCATCGTAGGGGCTCGCACGCTTTGTTACGCTCTCCTACGACTCGTTACGTTCCGATGCGGACCGATCCCTTCTGCTACTTGTTTAAGAAACATAAATTCATATATTAGTAGATGCAGAAGAAGCTTTCACTACTAAGGGGGGTATGGAACCAAAATATAATATTATTATTGTTTATACTAACTAGTACTATGGTTCAAAGTTTCTGCTTCTCCTTCATTTCTACTACATTTGTATTTCTATTATTCCCCGTACCAGACCATGATGGTGCGGATACAGACCTACTATGTAGGAACATATTATGCACCAATCACTTGCATACACGGTCCCCATCTCCGGGGAAAGCGGGGGATATCCGGGGAAATGGTCTTGATTCTACCTTTCATCTCCCCCACTGCCGGTGAAATGTTGGGATTTTCTTCTCCGAGCCAATACCACGGGGGACAGTATTTAGTTATCAGGGACCGGGGAAATATCGGAGATTTTGCCATCATCAGTCCAAAGCAGGGACCTGGAAGGTCAGGGGTTTGACAAACCACAAGTAAAAATACCTACCAATCCTCTGCGATGGGGTGTGCAGGCAACTGACGGATGTATTAACAATTGCTAATTCAATATATTCATCTCTTGAATGTATTATTGCTTGGAATATCTTGAGATAAGGCAAGGGTTGTTCATCTTATATCATATCAAATCAATATGAACCATGGCATTGCCTATGTGACGGATTTATTTTTGATACTAAAAAATATAATAGCAATGTAATCCGCAATATCATAATCATACTCGGCCCGCTGAACAGGTGCGCGTTATGTTATCCACGTGAACATGGCGTCACGTTGGAGCTCTTTAGACGTTACGTTGCACATAGGTACATTTTGTTCGGCCACTCTAATCGCATACGGCCATGCTACAATACTGTTCCCAACATACTAACCGTTAAGCTGTCGGAGACCAAGTAGGCCTACGTTTGGTAAATTAATGTAGTTGCCGTACGTGCTCGGGTTTTAAGCACGTCTATGTGGTACGGTGGTCGAGCGAATTGCCTGCTTGACAGCTGATCGAGAGGTCCCGGGTTCGATCCTCGGCCGGAGCACTTGATCATTTCTGAAACGCTTTTCTGTGCTTCCCACCCAACTACAGATGAACTGGTTATAGTAACCCAGAGGCAGTCTCGCGTGCCCTGCTTAATACCGGAAAACGTACGGCAACTACATTAGTTTACCAAACGTAGTCCTACTTGGTTTAAATAATTATATACACAGGCGCAAACGATACGACGACAACTGTTACTCGCCATTATTGATCCTGCTTCACACACAAAATTGACCTTGACAGTGGATGAAATTTTTACACGCAAAACCTTCTTGCGCATTCTGATGCGTGGCCTTTGGTCAGGCCTTAAATCCGCTATTAATGTATTTAATCGTAGCCAGAACGTGGCGATCGTATTATATCATGGACATGAACTACAAACGTGTTCTTCTTTCTTTCACAGAAATGACTTTTCTTTTATATTGTTTCCACGATAAATTGTGCACGCTTGATTTTCCAACCATGTAGATAAATCCAATTTTTCCCGTGTTTATTGTTATCCTGGGCGAACTATTGTAGTCTTGGTTCCCCTCGTACTATTCTACGTTATAATACGTCTGGCTGAGACTAAAAATGGCGGCGTCCATTGGAAGCTCCAATATAGATGTAAATGTTCTAGAATGGCTTTTACAGATTCGGCATATTGATCAAACTGTTCGAAATAGTATTGACGTTACTTAAGATACCGAATGCCTGTAACTTTTAGATCTTACACGTCTGATTAAATTTTCACTTTCATTTGATGCCGAATCAATTTGATGGTCAATTTAGCATTAGTATTCATTGTTTTCAATACGTGCAAAGTTATTCCCAATAGACATGCACAATAATCGAGTTTTCTTCTTTACTAATGCTATTTCAGTACTTACTCTGCAGCCCGCCATTTCCAGCCGGTGCCTTGTCCAATCACATAGTGTAAGGGGCAGGTAATCCAGGCTAGAACTAGAGTTGCATTTTAGGAAAAATCGACCTGTCCGAAGGATGTTCAGTTTTCTCACAATTACACTGTACATGTACATCCAATTACTGTTTATGTTTTAATGCAGTAGTACTTATAGTTGGTGCTGGTATTCCAAACCCAAAACATTTTACGAAAATTCACGTTATTCGTTGATAAAAACTTCCTGCGCATGAACCTACACGGAGAAATGTGCTCATAATAGTTATAAAATAGTTTAGGCATGTGAACATGTTTTGCGCCAATCAGTTTTACGATGCAGCGAGTTATAAAGACGTCTTCAATTTCTACATGATGCATACACTCAGAAATATTGACCATTTTTGGTATAATATGACCGGAAATGACATACGAACCTCCACATACGTATGTGGGGTACACTGACATCGGGTAGTCTTCTTTCGCTACCGACCATTTTCCTTCACGTAAAACCGTTGAATTCACATGTAGGCTTCCGTACACTGAACCATTCACTTCATATGCTTGTTTATGCAGCAAGTTCACAAGCAAGGGAATGTTAACGAACATATCATCGTCTATTTTCAAAAGAAAATTCACATCTTTGCAGTATTCAGAGACCCACTTGAGCCCTATCAGCATTTTCATTGTCAAATTACGATATGTATCATCGAGATTTAAATAAATTATATCACCATAAGTTTCAATTTCTAACCGAATGTGAGAGTCTGGATCGCTTCTTTTTTCCCTTCCCATCAGGAATGCCAATCGCACAGTAACACTGGCGTTGCTGTTTTTGTTAGATATGTTACATGTATGTTTATGTTATGTTATTGTATATCCACAGGTGCTGGAGTTAACTATATATGTGTGAGATAAAGAAGTGTTAGAGTTGTGTTTTCATGGAAGCAGAGCGAGTACAAGCCTATAGATGTTAGCGGATGAAGACTTGTAGCGAAAACTTGATGAAGTGATATGACATAATTGACAGAAGTGTTAGCGGAAAAGAAGCGAAGTGAAAAATAAAAAGCGAAGAGTGGTGAAGTGATTGTGACTAACCAGTGATTGTGATTAACCAGTGAACTAAAGATAAGCGTGATTACATTTGAAGTGGTTGTTAAAAGTGTTTGAGACTAAAAATGGCGTCATTTAACTATAAAGTTCCTCCAGTGTTCTCTGAGAACAAACCCTATAGTCGTTGGGTTGATGAAGTTAAAGCGTGGGAAACATTGACTGACTTGGATAAGAAAAAGCAGGGTTTGGCCATAGCTCTATCATTGCCTGAAGAAGGACAGCACTGTATCAGAGATAAAGTGTTCAGTGAATTATCAGTTGATGAATTAAATGTGGATGATGGTGTTTCTAAGCTTACCCAGTTTATGGACAAAATATTCAAGAAGGACGAGTTGAGTGAGGCATATGAGGCTTACACTGAGTTTGGTCGTTATCGGAGAAGACAAGCTAGCTCCATGGAGGACTATGTAATGGAGTTTGAAAAACGTTATAATAGAACAAAGAAATTCAAAATGGATTTGCCATCAGCTGTGTTGGCTTTTAAACTGTTAGAATATTCAGATCTGGAAATGAAAGACAGACAGCTTGTATTGACAGGTGTGGATTACACACAAGCTGACAGGTTGTTTCCTCAAATGAGTTCTTCATTGAAAAAAATCTTTGGACAACAGGCAGCTGCTGGTAACAATTCAAATGAAACTTCAAGGATAAAGGTTGAGTCAGCTTGTGTAACCACTGAAGAAGTGAACTATTCACGCAATCGTTTTGGAAGAGGTTCTGGGTTTCGTGGTAATCGTGGAGGCTATCGGGGTCATGAAGCTGGTAGCTCTGGGGGCCGGGCGCGTGGTGGAAACGGCCGTGGAGGATTCAGTAAAGGGCCTACATGGGATCGTGGATATAGAAATCCTTCCGTTAACAAGTCTGTGAACCCTGATGGACCGGATGGACTGCCTCTCCGCTGTCATAGTTGTGATTCAGTTAGGCATATGGTTATTCAGTGTCCTCATTCTTATGAAAATATGTCTAAAGTGGAAAAGGCTGTTCTGTTCACTGGAAATAAACCACAGGAAGCACTTATATTGATGGCTGAGTCTGCAAATTCAGCTGTTCTAGATAGTGCTTGTACATCAACTGTTGCGGGAGAATCCTGGATGGACTGCTATTTTGACTCGTTAGATCCTAACATCAAAGAAAAAGTCAAAGAAGAACATAGTGATGCAGTATTTAAGTTTGGTGGCGGAACAGTGTTGAAATCAGTTAAGAAGGTTAAATTTCCATGTGCAATTGCGGGAACTGAATGTGACATTGAGACTGATGTGGTGTCCAGTGAAATACCACTTTTGTTGAGCAAAGACTCGATGAAGAAGGCAAAGGTAAAACTAGATTTAGAGAATGATAGTGCTTCGATATTTGGTAAGGATGTTGAGCTACAGTGTACATCCTCTGGACTTTATTGTGTTCCAATTGACCAGATCAATGTAAGTGTTTAGGAGACAACATCTGTAATGACTGTCACTAAATCTGAGAATAAGATGAGTGTGATTGAGAAATTACATAAGCAGTTTGCACATCCATCAGCTAAACGTTTGAAATCTCTGTTGAAAGATGCTGGTGGTTACTCTGATGAACATTTGGACTGTGTTGATAAAGTGACTGATAATTGCTCTGTTTGCAAACGATATAAGAAAACTCCAGCACGACCAGTGGTTTCCCTACCTTTAGCGACAGAATGCAATGAGGTAGTTGCGGTAGACTTGAAAGAATGGAAGCAAAATGTTTACTTTCTACACTTAGTTGATGTGGCTACTCGGTTCAGTTTAGCAACAGTCGTCCGTAGGAAGACACCTGAAGTGATAGCTGAAGAGATAATGACTATGTGGATTAGAACTAGAATGGGACCACCTAAACGCTTTCTCGCTGATAATGGCGGGGAATTCGCTAATGAAGTGTTCCGGGACATGTGAAAGAATTTGAATATAGAAGTTATGAATACAGCCGCATATAGCCCTTGGCAGAATGGAGTGTGTGAAAGGAATCATGCAGTTGTTGATAACTGTGTGGCTAAAGTATTAGAAGAGCAGCCAAATATCAATCTTGAAGTAGCACTTGCATGGGCTGTTAATGCAAAAAACAGTCTATCAATGGTTTATGGGTGGAGTCCATACCAACTTGTATTTGGATCAAATCCAAATTTACCGAATGTTGAAAGTGAAAAGCCACCAGCTTTGGAGAACACAACTGTAAGTGAAAATTTCGCTAAACATTTGAATGCCTTACATGCTAGTAGACGAGGGTTTATGCAAGCAGAATCATCTGAGAGAATCCGACGTGCTTTGAGACATAAGATTAGAGCGTCAAGTGAATGTTATTCACAGGGAGATAGGGTGTACTACAAAAGGGATCATGAAAATAGGTGGAAAGGTCCAGGAACTGTTATTGGTCAAGATTGGAAGGTTGTATTCGTGCGACATGGTAGTATCTATGTTAGGGTGCATCCGTGCAGGCTGATCCGTTGTGGTAATGAATTCAATGAAAGTGAAAAGAATGGTGAAGAGATTGTTGTTAAAAGTAAACAAAGTACATCGCATGATTCTGATGAAGAAAGTTTAAATGCAAATGGGGTTGAACAGGAAAATGAAGATCTACAAGTGGAACAGGAACATGAAGATCTACAAGTTGTTGCTGAACCGGTCGTAGAGACTGAACCTGCTCGAATTGCTGCTTAAGTAAATAAAACCTAAACAAACCAGGACTGTACCTAAGGTTGGTGCACAAGGTAGTGACAAATGGGTTAAGGCAAAAGTGATAAGTCGAGGCGGTAAGGCATCTGGGAAAGACTGGGGTGATTGAATATACAAGAGGACGATAAGGACACTCATACTGGTTAAGATTTCAAAGATGGTGTACATGAATGGCATGTTATTGAAGAGACAAATGGTGTGAATGCAGTGTTTGTTCCTGCTTCTCGTCATAATGAAGACAACGCGAAAAATGCTAAGCAAAAGGAGATTGAAAATTGGCAACAATATGGAGGGTATGAACAAATTCCGTTTAATGGTCAGAAATTGTTGTCTACAAGATGGGTCATTACTGAAAAAGAATCTGACGGTGAAAGTTTAGTGAAAGCAAGATTGGTTATTAGGGGATTCGAGGAAGAAACTCCTGTAAAGTCTGGTTCACCGACAGCTCATAAAGAAAGTATGAGAATGTTCCTTGCTGCGTGTTCCACTAAGGGTTATAATATTCATTATATCGATATCATGGCTGCGTTCTTACAAGGACAAACTATAGATCGTGTGATTCATGTGCAACCACCAAAAGAATATGAAACTAAAGGTCAAATATGGAAGTTAAATAAATGTGTGTATGGTCTAGTTGATGCTTCAAGGACTTGGTTTCTGAGTGTGAAAGCTGAGCTTGAACTATTGAAATGTGAACAGTCAAAGTTGGATCCAGCTGTGTTCTACTGGCACCAGGAAGGTCATTTATCTGGGTTGTTTCTAATGCATGTAGATGACTTTCTGTTGGCTTGTGATAATAAGTTCCAACAAAACAAAGTTCCGTTGTGGCAAAGAAATGGACAGCAACTTCAGATACATTGGAATAGACATTGAAAAATCTGATGATCAAATTAATGTTCACCAACATGAGTATATCCAGGAGCTTAGACAAATTGATCAAACGATAAATAGTTCTTTAATTAGGAATGATATGTATCCAGAGTTAGTGGGTCAGATACACTGGGTAGCTTCTCAAAGTTGACCTTACTTATGTTTTGATGTTCTTGATCTTGCTACTGTGTGTGATGTAAGTGACTCAAAATTGAAATCAAAGATAAACAAAGCTGTTAGAAAAGCTAAGAATAATAACTATAAGATGGCATATCCATCTCTAGGAAGTTTGGATGGTCTGGAACTTCTTCTGTTCTGTGATGCTTCTTATGCAAATTTGTCAGACAGATATTCTAGTGCGGGTGGTCATTTGATTTTCTTGAAAGGCAAAAACGATAAGTTATGTCCAATATCGTGGGGGTCTAAAAAATCCGAAGGGTGGTGAAGAGTACTCTTGTGACAGAGACTTTGTCTTTGGTTGACGGAATAGATTCATGTTATTACATAAGGAATATGCTGCAGGAAATGTTCCAGATTGAAAATATTCTGATTTGATGTTTCACTGACAACAAATCTCTGTGTCAAAATATTCACTCTACTAAGTTGATCTCAGAGAAACGACTACGCATGGACTTAGCCAGTGTGAAAGAGAGTGTGAATACGGGTGAAGTCACTGTAACATGGGTTCCAACATGCTCTCAGTTATCTGACTGTTTGACTAAGGCCGGAGCAGACTTTCATCGTTTGATAGAAGTGTTAAGCACTGGGTTTTACTCAATTTAACTGATAGTATAGACTTTATAGGGTTGGCTCAGACTCTTTCTTGGACAGAGTTTATGTGAACATGTTTAAGAATGTTTTGTTACAAAGCTACTGTTACTTTTTAGTGATTTAAATAGTTGACATCATTTGTTACCCGTGGATTAAGTATTTTAAAGGTACTTGTTTCTTATCTGTTAGGAAATTTATTTTGTTCGAGGAGAAAGAGACTTCTAAAGTTGCATACTTGTTTTGGTTAAGACTATGTTATAATAATGATAAAGATTGTTATACAATTATTAACCATGTTTGTTTATCATAATTAAGACTATGTTTATAACAATGATAAAGATTGTTATACATTTA
This sequence comes from Spisula subtruncata, assembly GCA_963678985.1. Lineage (NCBI taxonomy): Eukaryota > Metazoa > Mollusca > Bivalvia > Venerida > Mactridae > Spisula > Spisula subtruncata. Next base: position 19,410,534 of record OY787670.1, on the reverse strand, counting down.
TTAACCATGTCTGTTTATCATACTTAATTGTTTTTTTTAGATTGTAAGAGGAATCTTATATGTATGTTCACTAAATTTCTATGTTATTTGTTTTCTTCACTATTCATTAATTTCATGTTAAGAAACACAAGGGAGTCTGTTAGATATGTTACATGTATGTTTATGTTATGTTATTGTATATCCACAGGTGCTGGAGTTAATTATATATGTGTGAGATAAAGAAGTGTTAGAGTTGTGTTTTCAGTTTTCTATAGCGAATGGTTGTTTAGAGTACGAACCGTATGTAGTACGAATGGCATGTCGAATACGATCTCGACTTGGTTACGTGGGAACAAGAATCAACAATGTCATATACTGGAGTTTGACTCCGGAGTCACATATTTCGGAGCCGTTTATGATGAAATCAGCCGCAATTGGATTGATCTTCGTTTTGTGTAAAGTGAAATACTTTTGTTTAACGCTTATATTGTTCATTCGTATTTTGACGCAATCCTTTGTAGATTTATGTTCTTGCACGATTGCCTTACGGGATTTTATGACGTTTTGTAATGAAATAGTCGCCATTTTTGAGTTTTGATAGTTCTCGATGTCATGCTTGCTATCATTCCAAGGTGCTCTATTAATGCGAGAATGGCGAAGCCTCGTCGTATTGTTGCTTTTCTATTTGTTCTGAAAGGATAACGTCTTATCACGAACAATGATCGATCGGTTTCAATAGTTCCATCGTCGCGCGGTTGGATTAGTTCAGTCCTTATGGTATGATGGTTGGTGGAGGAGAGTCTGAGGTAGAATGTCCAATACAAATACACGGTTACCACGACAACAATAAACAATTTGAATGACTTGGTATGGGATGGAAAACATTTCATGTTGCAGAGTTACATCTGAAGATGATAAAAAATAATGATGAAGGGCATATATATATATATATATAATCGCATTGTTATAAAACTTACGTCAAATATAAGCCACGTCAAGACAGTAATACACTAAGCGGTACTTCTAACGCTACCATTGATATGTTTCAGTTTTCTTTAAAACTCTTCAATTAGATACTTATATAATTATGAATGGAAGAACATACTTTTTACACAAATATGGTTTGGGTAAAAAGATTATTTCGATGGGACGTTAAGTCGTGGAATTTGCATTTCAGAATACATGGTTCAAAATTAGTTTTCGATGAGTTTTTATTTCGTGGTTGAAGGTAAACCACAAAATCCACGAGATTTAACACCCACGAAAATAAATGATTACAAACAAGGTACATGTATTCATTTAGAACAACCGTCTGACGAACGTCCTTCATTTTGTACCTCGAAGCATTGTTGTCTTTTGTAACTTATTCTATATAAAGTGCAATAGTCATTTTCATATAATGTGTTTCATTATTATCATAATTTTTATTTGATTTGTACAATGTATCCTATTATCAATTTACATAGCTATGGTGAATAATATAATAAACAACTTGAACACTTTCTAATTTTTAGGTTATGATGTTAAATATTTTGAAAGTATTGGCATAAGTCTTGCAAAAAAAGATTGGTGTATTGTTAAAAAACACTAGATATTTGTGATAAGATAAATAAACCAACCATACCTGATTAACGTCGTATATATACGTCTGTATATTAATTGCCGGTATATAACGATAGACTAAAAATTGGTTTTAATTGTTTCTTTTACAAAACGATTAATGGCAGCAATTATTTCCTAATTACTGATTAACCTACACAGTTGATCATTCTTTCTGGAATGAATAGTGACACATTATTTAGCACCCGCTACGTAATATTGCGGCAGACTAGAACAAACAAATTACTAGATTGTCAGTCCCCTAATGTCCGTATAGTCCTAGTCGAAATACAGTTATTTTACTAAAACATTTCGCACATATCGAAATACAGGCAACAATTCCAAATTGAACAAGACACTCATATATAGCACGTACATAATTATGACGTGAAAATAAGAACAATAAATTTGACTCTATTGTTTAGGAAAAGTTCGGATGAGAGCATAGAAATTTATCTATATACTATTCTAACACAGTCTATTTTTAGCACCGTGTAAACGTATAGGACTGTACCGTGGTTAAATTTCCGGTATATCACAGTTTTTGCCGTACTACTTTTTGGCTGTTGAATTACCTTCCACGTATAAATAACGCTTTTTATGAATGGAATTTACGTCTTTTTTATCAAATGACGTCATGGATTTATGACGTTTATTTGGCGTCAACGCAAACGTGACGTTGTGCGAACTTTTATTTGCCTAGCGTTCTTTCTTAATTTATTTAATCATGTCCGTATTATTGCAACAGCAATTGCATTTATCGATTCATTTTAGTTTTTATGAAATACATAGTTTGGAATGAGCTCTAGTTATGCCTCTGTTTAAATGAAATGAGCAAAAAACTATATTCCAGGGGTGGAGGTTTTATACTTTAAACAGCGGAAGTTGTCTATAGCAACACGACAAACAAGGCATCACTCTGCAATAAAATGAGTCCATATGAAATTGCGCATATTACACATGTTAGAATGCAAATAGATCTAAGTTTTCCGTGATATACCGGCCAATATATCACGGTTTGTCGTTCACATGCATAGTTATTAATCACTCAGGCCTACGGCCTTCGTGATTAATTCCTACGCATATGAACTCCAAACCGTGATATATTGGCCGGTATATCACGGAAAACTAAGATCTATTTCCTAAGTATTGGGCTTATATAATTAGGTATGATGATAATTATATATATATTTTTTAAGGGGTATTTTTTCTTTTTTTATATATTACGAGGGGTGTTCCAGAATTAATAGGACTATTCTCATAACTTTTTACTCAATACTTACATTTTAATGAAATTTGTTTCATATGTATAGCTACTTATGCTCTATATACTGGTAGCAATAGTTGTCTGTTGTTGTTGGTGATGCTCATACAAAGCGTTGTCATAGTAACCATGTAACGCCAAGGCGGATGACACTTTTATTTGTCATTACCAGCCTTATTGAAAACGTGAATATCTCAGTAACCATTCGATAAATAATATCTCCTAATTGTGCGATATTTCGTGGATGACACTGACGTGCGCACGCAAACTTTTGAATAAATCGTTTAGTGTAGTATATATATTTTATTCATTTTTTCAGATATATACACTTCAAAAATAAAACCTGTGCAATACACACAGAAACAACAGCACTACATATTAACACAATATAATATAAACTTCAAATTCTATGCTTGTGGTTATTAGTTTGTGTATTGACTTGCCTTTAGAGAAATGAAGAGAAAAAGGCGAAAAGAGGTGAGAAGGAAAGAGGGTGTAAGAAGGGTGTGAGCCTGTCAATATATTTTTCTATAGTGATGTGCTAATGATATGGTGTTAGATATTAAATCCATTCCATTTTGTTTCAAACAATTCTAGTTTGTCTTTTTTCGTTGCAATGATTCTTTCGATGTATATGCGTCGTGTAAGATAATGTTTGTAATGTTCTATTGAAGGAGTTGATTTGTCGTATTTACGATAGCTTATGAAGTATTTTGCCAATATTAATATAAAATTGGTTATGTTTTTGGTCCTGCTATCTTTTTCGTTTTCCAGCCCTAATGTTATGGTTCTGTAGTTTAGTATATTTACAAAGATGTTGTTATTGTTCAAGTATTCTTGTATGTTAAGCCAAAAATGTTGGATTGACATTCCCAAAAGAGGTGTTTTTGTGTTACCGTGTTCATGAAACAGAAGTCACACAATCTAGAAGTTTTTAATTTGCATTTATAAAGATAGTCATTATTAGGTGTTATTTTCATTAAGAATTTATATTGATACTCTCTTAGTTTGGTGTCTATGGTGCAATGTAATGGTATAGTAAATATTTTTTTTCCATGCGATTGTTCTCTCTTAAAATTCATTTTCCCATTTAATGATTGCTTTTGCATTAACTTTTTTGTTTTGATTCGTGTTTCATACAACATTTTATTTCCCATATTACTAGATTGGAGCTTGTCAAACAGGTATTCAGGTTCTAATGATGGTAGATTGTCTTCGTCTATTAATTGTTTCCCCATTGTTTTATTTATAGATTTTATTAGTGATAAGTAGTTGAGAAATTCTCCATTTTCGATACCATATTCATTTTGCATTTGTTCGAAGGTAAGAAAGTCTTTTACTTGAAAGTCATAAATTTGATCTATGAATATGATGTCCTTCTCCAACCATTTTTTATATAAAAACATATTAACATTTGTATGTTTAATATTCGAGTTATTCCATATAATTTCTTTCGGGGGGTTATTCATAGACTGTGTAGTATAGTTAATTGAACACCATGATGAGATTATGTTTTTCAGAAATGTATGGTTAAACTTAAGTTTATTTGCATCTGTTTTACTAAGGTTACATTTAAATATATCATATCCATGTTTTGAGAGCTCCTTATTATAAAGTACATTCCATTTAGCTTCAGTTTTTGTGCCGATTCTTTTAACCCAGCTTGCTTTTACTGAATTTAAAAATGCATTAATACCTATCATTTTTAGTCCCCCATTTTCGTATCCCTGAATAATAGTATTTCGAGATATTTTGTCCGGTTTAGAATCCCACAAGAAGTCAAACATGATATTTTTTATTTTTTTAATTCTTTCTTCATCTGGGCTATTTAAAACAGTTAATTGATATACTAGTTTTGGGAACGTAAAATATTTCAGAACTGTGATTTTACCTACTAGGGACAATTTCCATCTCCTCCATTTAGAAAGAGTTTGTTGAAACGCATCTATTTAAGTTCAATTGTAATATTTTATTGGGATTATTTGTAAAAACGATTCCTAGCGTTGAAGCTTCATCTGATGTCCATGTGAATTGTTTTGATTTGCAGTATATTATATTTGTATTTCGTAATGATCCTACTGTACATTTAGACACATTCAATGATAGGCCAGACACCAGATTGAAATTTTCAAACGTTCTAATAAGAGTTTTGAAAGATTTTTCTGTTCCATCTAAAAAGAAGCTTACGTCATCAGCAAATAAGGTTTGTTTAATTTCGATATTTTTATCTTGAGACCTTTTATATTGTCGTTTTTGTCAATAGATTGTGATAATATTTCAATGCCTATAATGAAAAGATATGGGGATAAAGGACAGCCTTGCCTCACACCCTTGTCTACTTAAAAAAGTTTGACAAGTTGCCATTTACTGTAAAACAACTTTTGGCGTCTCTATAGAAAAGTTTAATCCAATTAATTAATGTATTACCGAAGTTAACGTATTCTAAACATTTGAATATATAATCGTTATCTACACTATCGAAAGCTTTATGAAAATCCGAGAAAAATATTAGCCCTTCTTCATTATCTTACTCAGGGTTGTAAGAACCAAAAAATTGTCATTTTGTTCACAAGGTGTATAAAGCACCAAACTTTCACAAAATAACAATCAATATATTGGCTTCCAGAACATTGAAAGAGACAAGCTGTTCAGCCCCTTATACTCCGATACGCCCTGTGACTCCATTGATAAAGTGTACATTATTTTCGTAAGTGTACACTTTTTGATTTGTAAGAAAGTTGTTTGAACAAAACATTTACTCAGAAAATAATTGGTCTATCATGACAAATCCACTTATAACTACATGAACAGTTAAATAAATGACATACTGTAAAATCAATAATATTAGAGGGCCATTTAATTTCGTTAATGATTTCAACCACGAAAATCCTTTAAATTACATTGAACTTTCCACGAAATGGTCTTTTTCACCAAATCCACAAATTTTGTCACATTGAAATTTAATTATTTTTACTCGTCAAAAACATGTAGCTAGAAAATTGTAAGTCCACCCAAAGATAGTGCAATATTAGACTGTACTACTGTAAAACCATCTTATTTGTGGCTTTTACTCGAATCAATAGTGTAGATAATTAAATCATGAATTCCAACATTCTTGATTTATTTAGGCCAGAACAAATTTTAGAGAAATTGTTTATTGTTTTGTAAACCGCAAAATGGGGAGCAAAATTTATATTCTTGTAATGACCAAGAAAAGTAGAAATTAATTATAGCAATTGAAGCAAAGTAACAAAATATTCATACCAAGCAAAATTTATTTTCTTATTATTCCCAAGAAAAGCAGTGCTTTTACAGTATTTTTTAAAGTATTTGTAACAATTTAAGCGAATTTAAGATTTAGCTGTAAAAATTCATTGTGCAATTAATTACATGTACAAGAAACCTGAATATATACAGAATACAAATAGTTACTATAATTGTCTATCAGGTGAACTTTATTCTATATATTAATATGACTGTGAGCGTCAACATGGGCAGTACGAATATAACCTTGTTGTGTATAAGAAATAAAACAATACCAATATTTTCATAGAAATATGACAATTGTGAAAATAAGATGCATAAATTTCTACCTTTGTGCACTAAGTCCTTTATCAATGAATGAAAAAAACTAGATGCAAGTGTATTATAAGCACTTATAAGGTGTACAAACACATTGACACTTGTGTGAATTTTAATCACAAGCTAATTAAACCTATGAATGGACATTTTTGGACAGTTAACTTAATCCCTTTGGTACATTATAGGCCAAGCACATTTTTACATTAGAACTATATTTTCTATGCTGCGAACGATGCTCTGTTCATGGATTGTGCAAGGAACTTTTGGATAACCATGGTCTCTCTGGGGATCATTTTGCTTTTTGTCAGAGTATAAGTCAGATACAGAACTTGTTATCGCTCAAAAGTGTCTTCTTACAAGTGTTATTGTACAGTTTCGGAAGGACGAACAACAAATTATCCTCGGCTTCGCCTCGGACAATTATGTTGTTTGTCCTTCCGAAACTGTACAATAACGCTTGTAAGAAGACACTTTTGAACGAAAACTAGTACTGTATCTAATACCTAATTCGCATATATGAGGCCCCAAAAAGGGTCCATCAAATTAAATTGCTCTGCACACTAAAAATATGAAAACGCTGAATTTTTAAAAAAAATATATAAAAATCACCAAAATTTCAATTGGAATGTCTAAATCAAGTACATATATGATATATTGTATTATGAATTCCACTTTCATACATGTTTTATTACAAATATGAGGCCCGAAAGGGGCATTTTTGAAAATTTCATAGAATTAAAAACATGTTTGTATACTTAGTTTTAGTATTATGAATAGTTGAACAAGACAATAGAATGCAGACCAGTTGACCCAGTGATGCTCATGATATAATTTAATTCATTTAAAATACAACTTATTTATTGATTGAGGCCATTAAAAGGACATTTTTCAATCATGAAAACGTGGATGAATTTAATATGTTCACGATGCAATCTGTAAGACATATAAATGTCTCTAAAATGTGCAACAAATGATTTGTAAAAGTGAATTATATGTTGTTGTATATGAAAATTTACCATATTGATAATTTAATAATAGTTCCAATGTGAAAATGAGGCCCCATTAGGGGTACAAACTAAACACAATACTTTATATAAGACACACTAGAAATTAAATCAGTGCATTGATTCAATACTCAAATACAAGACATATTTTATACCAATCGTAAATAATAATAAAGTAATATAAATATACAGTAACTAACTAATGTTTGATTACTTTTAGTGAATTGAGGCCATATAAAGGGTTAAATCTATTTTGAAAAAATGGATTGAATTTATATGTAGAGAAACGATAATAAAATATTTATATTTACTTATAGATTTAATCAAAGTATCTGTAACAGAAATATAATTTATATAACTGTGTTGAATGTTGGTATATAAGTTATACCGTATTGTAAATAGTAACTGTGGATATGAGGCCCCATATGTGGTTTAAACTTCACTTAAGCCCATTAGCGGGTAAATAGCATATATTCAGCAGAGTAATTAAAAAATTGCTTACAATATTCATAATAATCGATTTTAACATGTCGCATACATGTTAACACCGAATATTCATTGCACAAATCGATGAGATAAAACATAATATTGTGTTGTATAGTGAATGTGAATGTATATCAATATTAGTTCAATATTTGCCTAGTTATGTTGTTATGTTTTGTAATATACATGTTTGTATCGCGCATACTTTAAAACAGCATTTAGCACTAGCATTGCTCTTCCTAATGATTGTATTTGTGTTTGAAAGTATATGTCGATGAAGTTGTTTACTAGAGGTCGATTCCCCACAAGGAATGGTTGTATTTTTAGGGCCAAGAATGACCCTGCTTTACAGATACTCCATGGAACCATGGCTTCGCAGTACATGGTTAAATATTTATGAGGTAACATGTATCCCATGGCCATGAATTACTGAAGTAGTGCCATGTACCCCGGTACCACAAAATGCCATGAAGTTTTACATTGACAGTGTACCTACTAATGAAATATTTGTCATTACACGAACCCAGAATATCTTTACATGAGGCCCTAACATTTACTCTTAGAGCTAGGACTGATTTAACAGGGCAGGTTTACCAACCCCAGTGAGCCAGATGTAGATGTGACAAATTGAATAGGTGGCTAATAAAGCTTGTCCCCCATTGAATTCAGAGTTAGGACATACCAAATCGTTTCTTCGTTTAGCGTCCGTCCTAAGTTCGAAAACCTATCTAGCTATCCTGAGACAAGAACAAAACACTCGTAAAAAGACATAACGACTTATTTGCTCATTATTATATGGCCAACAAATATATCGTTCAAACTGAAAATTGTTTGTGTGAAACCTACTGCTGTGTAGGGGTATGGTGACATCTTGATATGATAAATATGAAAGCCATATCTCAATGGATTTTGAAGATAAAAAGAGGTTACAATGTTTGTTGGTTATTTTTCTGCCCAAGATGCTCAAACCTATCCGTCCTCGGACGCTAAACGAAGAAATGGTTTGGTATGGCCTTACTGTGACAATTAATGTTAGGTTCCTAGCGTAGACAAGAAAATATGTGACCATTTGTTTTAAATACCCAATGGAACCTGAAATATATGTGTCGATGAGTGAAAGGTTACCTCCAGAGCCAGAGTATGAAATGAATGTGCCAAACATTTGAGGTACCTCAAGAGGCATGGGTGTGCCTAGTACAGTTAAACATTAAGATATCAGTTTTCAATGGTCGCTTTTAGCAATTCAGCCATAGGACAACATTTTTACGGCCATTTTAACTTCCCCTGATCATTAGCCTAAGGAAACATGCGTTCGAGTCTCCGTTTTGAGACTAATTCTCTACTGATTAGTGTGTGTCCATCATTGAGGCCCACTGCCCTCACAGGTATCAATTCACACACTGGTATCCATTAGAAATGGTTGAATAAGAGGTTGGTGATTACTTCAAAGGACCAACTATACTAGTAGCTTCTATTGTCTGCTTTGCTCTCTAGATAGAAGTTAGTTACCAATAGGACCTAAAAGGACTGTATTATGCCATGAAATACCCATATGGTTTTGAGTACACGTACCAGTGTAATTGGTGAATGTAAGTATTTTATTGGGACAGGCAAAGCTGTAGCTTGAAAAATTAAATCACTTCATAGGACTTCAGTTTACCACTTCAGATCTGAACGGCCTGTCGTGAGTTACTTTAAAGATCTGGATTTGACGTTATGGGCATTACGGATACACAACAGGTCTTGGTATGATTGTACTTTGTGGTGTTAACTGTATCTAAGTACATTAAATGACCTTACTCGGCAGTATTTACTACCTCAAATGACTAAGGTCGCCGTCAGCTTAAATGAATACAACATTTTAACAGTAGTTGAAATCAAAACAAAGACCAACCTGAAATAATGTATCGGATTAATTGTGTACATCAGTCTATAACAATGGCTTGGTTTGATGCTATAACAACACATAGTTCAGCTGTTTAACAACCCTTTGACATTTTTAAGCTTTCCCTGGTCATTGAATTACCTTATGAAACCCGTCCTGTGGGTGTGGTAGCCCACATCTATCTGCGGTGTCAAGGAATAAACCAACCCTCACAGGTACCAATTTACACATTGGTTGAGTATAGCATGTGGATATTTCTTGCTCATAGAAATTAACCAGTGGTCCAGATGAGGATTGAACCCAGGACCTCACATTCTGAAGCGCGCGCCCTACCTCTATACCACTGTTCCCCCCATCGACCACAGTTTGATAACTGCATGTTTTTGCAGTCTCTCATTGACTTATCGGGCCAAAACCGAGCTAATACAGAATAAGTACATGTACATGCATAAAAAAGAAAGAAATGAATCCCTTATTACGGGCCTCAATAAATTCTTTAAAAAAGTCGATTTCCACAGTATATGTATCTAAAATTAATGTTCTGAAGGTGTTGATGCGGATTAATATATAAAATAAATATGTTAAGAAATCATTATAATGTATTAGGTCATAAAAACATTTGTACTCGGTAAGAAAACATTCAAAATATAGTAATTGGCACCATTTTCACATTTAAATTTAACTTATAATGACCTCAAATTATGTTAATCAATTCAAATACACATTCTTTAAACCACGACAGGGCCTCAAATTAACATTGTACAGTTATTAGTCATAGCACAGCTGATATGCCTACAATCAAATGCACTGTGTATATGAGCTTGCTTAAATGGAGAGAAAATAATACCAATTAACCGTTCGATTTTTGAAAGATAATTACTTCATTCTGTGATTTTCTGATAGAAATTTACCCTATTATGGCCTCGTTTGTATTATATGAAATAGTTAATTATATAATATATGCAGATTGTTTATACACTGTACTTACCAATGACTATGTAACTCAATATTTATCGTTAATTATCAACAGTTGTTGCATTTCTATATAATATACGACTGTGTAGTGTGATGGTGAGTCTAGTAGGTGGTTAACACCACTAGCGGGGCCTCACTGTCATATTTTATTATTAATTGAGATTGTAAATTATGATAACCAATTCAACATAATGTACAAAACAGTTATAGATTATTTGCGTAACAATTAAGAAAATAATAATGTGTACATTATATACAGATGAATTTGTGAAATCAAGTACACATTTGGGGCCTCATTTGTACAAATCACGGGGCCTCACATACATGTTTTATTGGTTTTTATATAGGTGGTCGACTCGATGTGCAACTATGCTATGTTTGGTGATTTATATACATAATGTGAACATCCATATGCTCTTATTTTATTTTTCCTGAATTCGGGCCTCATTTTGTGTTAAAACCACCAATGGGGCCTCTATTCCAAGTTTTATTATAACAAAAAGCTGCAGATTTTAAGCACTCACGTTAATCACTTTATATATTATGACTCAATATGTTTTGCTTCACAATCAGGAAAATAATCATGTATTTATACTGACAGGTAGGTGGAGATTCTCATACACTTTCGGGGCCTTATTTGGGCAGGAGACAGGGCCTCTCATGGTTGTCTCCTGGGATTTTTTTCATCAGACTGACTTATAGAGCAACTGTGCCAAATTTGCTGCTGTATACATCATGTGAACATTCATGGCTCTTACAACCCTGAGTATATTATTTAGTTTTTTATTTTCCCGAATTCGGGCCTCATTTTTTGTTTTAACCACTAGCAAGGCCTCATTTTTGTGTTTAAGTATATTAAAATGCAATATATTTCAAATGTCATCATTAATCATAATATTTACCTAGGTTTCATATGTTTTGCTTCGCAATCAGATGAAAAATATATATATATATCTACCAGGGAGTATGTACACTCTGAGGTACCCCTTTGGGGCCTCATTTCAGCAGGAGACAGGGCCTCGATCGAGTGTCTCTTTGGATTTTTTTAATCAGACTGACTTATACTACAACTGTGCCAAATTTTGTGCTTAATACACCTTGTGAACATTCATGGCTCTTACAACCCAGAGTATCTTTGTTTATTTGTTCGATTACATCATAAAGAATTCTTACATTTTCACCAATGTATCTGTCTTTAATGAATCCAGTTTGGTCCTTATTAATTATATCATCAAGTACTTTTTTCATTCTATTAGCAATTGATTTTGAAGCTATTTTATAATCTACATTTAAAAGAGATATTGGTGATAATTCTATTAAAATTTTGTTTTTCATACAAAATTAATGGCATGTACATTGATCAGCACATCCTTAATACAAGCTGCTATTTTATTATATGTTCTGTTATAGTGTTCAATAGATTGGTCCGATAAAACACGGGAAGGTTCTAATATTTCTAATTTATACCATGTTTCATATAAGGTTTTATCCCCAAGCGGTGGCATAACGAAGTCATTCAAATGGTACTGGTATATTTGATTAAACTAAATCTGTGTGAATCATGTCTAAATCTGGGTTTCAATAGCAATTATAGAGCACTATGCTCTATAAGCAACGTGTCTTAATCAGAATCGTGTCTTATAGACCAACAGTCGATATCAACATATGTAATACAAATATCAACTGATCAACATATGTAATACAAACATCAACAAGTGGTTTTAAAAGTGTTACATAAAAGCTTGATTGTACTAACTGACACGTACTGTTATGTGATGTACATATATTGTAGTCGCATCAATTGTTAAAATTAATTTCATCATGAAATTGTATGATTTAATTCACTTATGCATGTCATTTTATGTTAAAACAGTATCATAATGTTTTGAATGTATTTGTCTCGGTACATTCGGTTTATTGGCAACGTTTCATTAACTTCGAGCATATGTTCGATACCAACATTCCATTGAGCATTACTAGCTTTGATATCAAAGAATATGGCAGCATTAATATGCTACAAAAACGTATCATAAAGTAGCAAATAGCGTTAGTGTTTATGCAACATGTATGCTAATACATTGCAAATTGTGTTATGTTTTTATTTAAATGCTCTTGAAACTTTATCACCCAAGAGAATAATATTGAAATTGATTAATGCGATATTGAACAGTATAGCATACACTTTTAAAGGGACTCAACTCCAGTTTGTAAATTGCAAAAGTAATTAAAAGGCTCTCTTAAAATCGTATTTTTTGGCTTGATCATTTTAATACATTGATTTTATATACGAATCTGGACTTATTCGTCTATCAGTTCAAAGATCTAGACTACAAATATTGTTCCAATCGGACCGGTCATTTTGAATACTTAGACTCACAGATTGTTCCAATCGGATCGGTCGAAGACCTAGACTCATATATTGTTCTTTGAATTTCGAGAATAAGGCGAGTTTGGTCAAATTAGGGAGGGTGCTTAAAATTTACAATTTAGTCTCACAAAACATTTTGTAAGTGAACAAACTGTTAGTATACTAAATTAACGATGAATAAATGATCTTCCTTAAAAGTACAAACGATAAACTGAATAGATACGTTGTGAAATATTTATACCAGTGTAGCGGTTTCTGTTTAATTGATTCAAATGCTTAGAGTTGGATGTCTGATCTGCAAATTAGAAACTCTGTGGATTGACAATTAAGGAAAATTGGTGTATATAAGGTCAATAAATCACCCTTGACGGGTGAGCATGCTTTTCCATTGACGGGGTTTGTCGACCAAGAGGCAGAGCACGTTCCATTGGGTGACAGCGGTGGGATAAAGTGTCAACTGCCGGACAGGAGTTGCCTTACCCATTTGATTTCCCAGGCCAAGTTTCGGGACGAAACTTCTCGGAGGGGAAAGTAATGTAGCGGCAGGAAGATATATATTCAGTATATACGGTCCATGGTAGCTGTTACGGTTTAATTAATTCACATGCTTAGAGTTGGATGTCTAATATGCAAATTAGAAACACTGTGGATTGTCATATAAGAAATGGTGGTGTATTAGGTCTGTGAGGGTGAGCATGCTTTTCGATTGATAGGGTTTGTTGACCTAGAGGCAGTGCACGTAAAACCAGTTTAAAGTTGGTGTAATCCTAATTTTAGACTGAAAACAAGGCTTATTGCATAAATAGATTTATTATATTTTTTCCTATGTATATTGAAACAGGAGGTATAAGGCGGTAGGCCAAATAGCGAAAAGGCTCCTTAAGGACATTCGTTCCTTTTGATTTTTTCTGTACAAGGTATATAAAACCTGTTAAATTTATGAAGATCAGATTAATTTAATCATTTGGAAATTTTCCAACAGTTTTGCTCGGCTAGTTTGAGAGATATTCATAGATTTAGGGGACAACCCCTAAAAAATGTATTTTACCGAAATAGTTTTGGTTCAAAAAGCACAAAACTTGACATACATGAAATTACACATGTAAGGAATCAAACAGTAAAGTTTATTATATACTTCGTCAGTTATTTGTATTTTTGAAAACTATTTTAAATAAGTATATATTTAAAAAAAATGTTTAACGTGAAAACTCGTTGAACAACATAAGGTTTTCTTATATGCAACAAGTACAGTAACAATTATGGCCTATAGAAGTTTCATAGCAAATTTCATGACGATTACTTTGCTAGACTTTTAAATTGAACTGATAGTGATTTTAAAAATGCTGACGTCAGGGGAGGTTACAAAACGAATCAACGTTTTGCATCCGTTGTCTATAGTTTCCGCGATGATACGTGTTTAATAAATGTATATTATAAAATATGTTAATAGTTTAAGGGCAGTTTCTCCTGCATTTGCTAGTCAATACCCTTAAGAATAAAACGCAAAAGAACCTTCTTCGAGAAAGTTTGGAATGCGGTTTTTATTTGTTTTGGTCGTCAGACCAAACAAATTTCTATACCACTTTTCAGAAACCACTGACCCTTAGTTACGTTATTTAAGTATAAATAGTCCGTCACAATGTAGTTCCAGATATCAAGAACTAATGATAGACTCGTTAAATGAAAAAGTATAAAAGAAATACATCAAATAATACAAACATTCATTTTTATACAAATCAAGCCTTTTTATACACTTGTTTTATCAACATACAGTATCCTTACGCTAGATTATCAAATAGATTCCTTGCAAAATCAGAGGTCAGTTCTAGGTCAGTCATGAATAATTCAGTGGAGGCAGAAAGCTGTCTGCTGATAAGCCTCTGGTAGTGTAAACAGTATGGTGTAGGGTTGTAAAATGTATACAGTTATACTAATCAATACATTACATAATTGTTAATCATTGCTTATTCTGGAGATAAATAATTTAACAAGATGGTACATAGTTGCTCTGCTGTTGGGTGTTCAAATAGACAGAACAAAGAAAAGCAAATATCTTTACATTGATTCCCTAAGTATCCTTTGTGGAGACGGGAAGCGTGGATCAATTAATATACAAGTTAAATAGTTCCTGCGGCCAATTGTTTTACAGACCAGTATTGTGAGAGACATTTTTTTATAATTTTAGAAACTAGAACTTTTTAAAGTGTTAATAAGGCTTAATATAAAGGTATGAGGAAATCGGACAGGGGAGGCAGCACACTTTACCAGCCGAGCAAAGACTCGCACCAGTAACACCACGACACATGTACAATGAGCAATGCCCACACGTGAGCCAAAGAAACAATTAAAAGTCCAAGTCCCCGTCGAAAAATGCGGAATTTTACAAACCTCTCTGATTTAGTAGGCATATGTGTTTGGGTATATTTACCTAGTATAATTTACCGGAAAATGGTATTTTTTTCATTATTTGGTTATTCAAATGCGTAATATAGTTTATTTACGACAAATTGTTTATTAAATACAAGTATTTGGGTAAATAAACGTTCATACTTTTGTTTATTTGGGTATCGGCGCACGAAGAGTCCGAAAGTAAAACAAAGCGATTCTCACGACGTGCAAATATTATGGCAAACGCCGGTTCGAAATGATACTGGGCCGAGTCTTGCCGAAAAACTTGCTAGTTTACGTTTATTTAGTCATCACTGGTCATTAAAATGCTTAATAAAGTTAATCAACCCCATATTGTTAGTTAAATACAAGTATTTGGGTAAAAACGTTACTAGTTGGGTAAGATTTGGGTGTTTAATGCCGACGCGTCGGCCTGCATGACCTAGTTAACGTAATGATATAGGAGAGGTAATCCAGACTGCAGGTGCACGCCAAAACATATATCGAAACACATTTTTTTCTTATTTTTAATTACTTAAAGGGGTAAAAGAAATAATTATAGTTATAAACTTACATTACTTTATTTTAAAATATGAAATAAAATAATAGTGAAATAGTCTGGTTTACGACATTCGCACAAAGTGCTTCATTTTTTTGGAGATAGTTTTGAACGCGTGAACCAGACTAACGAAAGGTCAAGTGCGCGTTAAAATACATTTCGAAACATAATTTTTTCTTATTAATTATTACTTAAAGGGGTAAATTATGGTTAATACTTTATTTTAAAATAAAATAAAATAGATCTATACGAATCTAAATAATAATAAAAAAATGGTATTAGTCTGGTTCAAGACATTCTTAAAAAATGCTGATTTTTTTGGATTTTTTTTTTGAAATGGTAAACCATCCAGAACAGGTCACGTGCCCCTACATGGAAATTTTTCTTGTTGCATACAAATATAACCTGCGGCTCAAGGCCGCAGGTTAATAATATAATATCGTTACGCTAGACTCTCCAATAGTGTTGCTTTATCCATTCATAAATACGGTAGTTGGTGTGTGTTCTCACAGCTTGATATTAAGGTATCGCCTCACAGATGGAGTTTAAATTTGTGTACGGTGGAATTATTCTACCAAACCACGTGTTTATAATTATAGAAACATGCTGACTGTTGTTTTAATTAAGCGCGTCTTTTAATAGATAGTTTTACGTGTATTAAGAAAAAATATTGTAAAACATAGTCATGAAATCGATTTCACAAACTTTCGATATTGCATACTTGCTATTCGCTTGCCTTTCGAAATAGCGCAGATTTTACTTCAAGCATGATATGCGATATGTAATAGACATGACCGATAAAACATGAATAAACTTCAACATAAACATATATATGAAGATTTTGATTCGTTTTGTAATTCGTTGCCATCGAATGTCAACACATTTCAGGCAATTAAGTGATACTTATAAAATGTCAAGTGTGTTCCACAAGTAATATACATCATGTATTATTGTTTGATTTCGAGCATTGAGCCGTGACTGCACTTTTAAAGTTTAATCCATTCGCCGATAAAGATTGGCGTGGGATTGACTATTCAGATATGTATAACACATATTAGTAAGTAGCATATCTTTATATCATGACTATTGAAATCAATGAATCACGGGTTACCCGCACAAATAGACTCGCCTAAAAGATCATGGCTTAGGGTTCAAAATTGAACTATAGTATTAGTTTGCTTGTTCGTATGCGTCTATAACAAAATTGATTAAGCAAATAGTTTTGTAATACGCATAAACGCGGTGCAGTCCTTTTAAGATAAACATGGGTAACGCGGTGCCGATTACAGTTCGTTCTGTCTCGATTACGTAATGTCAGTAATTACTAATGAACAGACTCGCTGTAAATTCGCTTGTTTATAATTTCAAATCGTTTGATCACGTGATTCTACACACTGGCGAGGTGTAATTGTCAATAATGTGTTAACTTAACTGACCATAGTTATATTTTATGTTATAAAATGCCTATTCCTCCATACTAAATCATGAGCGGTTTATTTGGTCCAAATTAAAGAAGTTGGGCCATCCACTAACGACTACATAAATACGGCCGTTATTTACAATGTAATGCGTATTTTAATTGAAAAATCATTTTGCAGTAACTTGATTAATGAACTGTTGTTAGATTAAAGAACTCAATGTAATTTATGAGCTCAGCGTAATTTGAACTAAGGGAATTAAGAAATTTAAGTTGTATTTTCATAATCTCATTTTTTTTAAATATCATAAAATGCCAGAACTGATGAAGATAAGACATCATCAGTAGATGAAGTGCTGTTGCTCCGTATGCTCGAATGTAATATATAAAGAGCATAGTGGTCTTATACATGGTACTAGAATATGGTGTAAGCTGTCATTGAAACGTACATGTCTCACAAATGATATTTATTTAATGTGCATTTGTTTATCTCTGTCATACTATAATGGAATTATTGATTAGTATTATACGAATCGCACAAATAATAGCATTGTCTGTTCAGACAAACTAAATAAATTAACCTATTGATAAAACAGTACTGTGCAACTCCCGTAGTGATTAAAGCATACACACTTTCATTCATGTCGAGTGTCCATAGTCACAAAGTTACATTACTTAGTATCAAAGTGTGAAAAAATATTCGATTACGTTACACATAGCGTTTTCTGGGGTATTTCAAACACACGACTTTTTGGGAATAGTGAAAATGGTATAGTTTTATGAATTTTTGTGAAAGTAATCGAAAATAACATGTAAAGACCTCGACTTTTCAGAAAAAAAATATTCCCGCTAAAAAAATACTATTTTGTAAACATTTTCTCAAGATATGCGCGCGCATCGTCCAAATCTCGCGAGACTAGAGCCAAAACAAAATGGCGGGCAATCGAAGGTCAGAGGCGATATTAGGGCTCTCTACGATATATGTTCGAGTTATATTTTTCGGGAAGTATACGTTGCCGCTCTTTTACGACAACATTTTGGCCCTCAGGAAAATATCCATTTCAAGCAGACGGAATGTAAACAAAGCCGATTTTCGATGTTTTCCAGGTAAATAGCGGGTGTTTATCACTCGCATTTTTGGCCTTAGTAAATTCCCGCCATTTTTTGTAGGTTTCTGTAATTTTGTCATCTGTTTTATTTGGAAACTTATTTTTGACGAAAAAAATTGTTTCGACAATTGTGAGTCGTCCATGTAAACAAATCGAGGTCAAATAAGTAAAATTCGAAACATTTCCGTAGCTGATCGAATTTAGGTTGTGATCGAATATTGCCAGTAAGAGGATATTTAATAATCAGAATTATCTCGACTTGAAGACGTGAAAATGTACTATCACATCAATTTTAAACTTTTGCATACTTTTTTATCATGGTAGTTAGATGCCTGAAATACCTCTACGTTTCAATTGAAAAGGAACGAATGTCCTTAAAAATCTTCGTCAAAGGACGAAAGTTTGTGTGTACGTTTATTATGGTCACACTAATATGCGCAGCGGAAATCTGAATCGGAAATTTTGGTATGCAAATCGGAAATACAAAATACAGTATACGTGTATAGTAGTTTAATATGCTCGAGCGTGTTATTAAAATACTTTATTGTGTCGAACGAACATATCTTAATAATAATCAAGATATAAATATACAAAGGTTTAAAAAAATTCGAATTAAATCTGAATCGGAAATCTGAATCTGAAATTTTAGGATGCAAATCGGAAATACAAAATACAATATATAGTGGTTTAATGCTTGAACGTGTCATTAAAATGCTTTATTGTGTCGAACGAACATATCTTAATAATAAACAAGATTTTAAATATAAAAATGTTTAGAAAAATCAGAATTTAATCTGAATCGGAACATCTGAATCGGAAATTTTGGTATGTAAATCGGAAATACAATATGGTGGGTTAATGCTTGAGCGTGTCATTAAACTGGTTTATTGTGTCGAACGAACATATCTTAATAATAAACAATATATAAAACATAAAAAAAATAAGATTTGTAGCTTGATAGATAGAGAGAAAATTTCCGATTTGCATCTTAATACATAGAGAGAAAATTTCTGATTTGGTAATGTAAATTTATTTTATTTTATTTAATTATATAGTTAATAATAATATGTGATTTTTGTAATTAAGAAATGTAATTTAAAAAAAAAACAGCTAACAAGTTTAACTTACATATGATATATTTCACATTGATGCGTCTGTAGTGTTGAATCAATCAGCTTTACCCGTGTATTGCATTTCACAACTTTGACACCCTAGCATAACTTGGTGGTTAGAAGCATTTAACAATAAACACGTTATCGTGATTAGATAATTGGATTATGACACCTTTAAATACCAATAAATAATGTATGGGTTAGAAAGCTAAAGTAAATAAAAAATTAAGACCATGCAAATATTAGTTGTCAGTTATTGTTATTATATTCATGATATAGTTGATCAAGAGCGTTCAGTTACCATTCATCACAAGTTTAATATCAATATGCATGTTTAGATTGTACATTTTAAATTTAACATTAAAAAGACACTTGTGATAAATGATATCCAGGCCACACCAAAGAGGAGGCGCTCAAATCATGGCCCTCACAGTTTTTTTTTTAATTTTGTTGAATTTTTACACTATTAACACTGTTTTCTTACCTCATTATCGTTGTCTTTATTGTTTGATTAGCCTTCTTTTAGATGTGGATGTTTGCGAACGTTCAGCGCGCTTTCTCTTTACTTGATTTGGTTTTTTCCCGCAGTTGGTGTCCGAATTATTGATCTTTGACCATTGGTTAAAACTATTGCATTTTGATTTTCCCTTCCCTTGTCTGATCTAAATTTCTTGATTTTCTTGAATTTTTCAAATTCGCCCAATAAGAAATGTCTACTGCATGGTGGTGAAATTGGTATGCTAACTTATAATTCCCTGCTCCCCTAATGGCCCGTTCCCGCTCTTTTAACTCATTCTCCGCTATGCCCTGCCATGATGTTGTAGTTCATGTTTCAATTTCACTTACACATACTTTTTGTGGTGATCAATAAGGAAGGGCTGTAATTATAATTAAAATTGGATTATATCCAAATATGATTGGACTAAATCCATGGACTTGTTTTCTTCATTCAACCTTTAACCTCACATCGAGTTAGTCTAGTCTACTTTCGCTTTCGATTTCATAATACAGCTAGACTAACTCAATGATGTGATTTGGTTAAAACACTTAAACCTTCTGTATATATATACTTTGCTTTCTTCTTTTTAGCAATATTGTATTATATTATGTCACAGTAGTTCAAATACAAATTGTTAACGTAGTCTTTTAAAAGCCCTGGAGCTTGTATGTAAATTGATATGATTTATTGAAAAATAAAATATCCTACTCCCAAAAAAATAAAATCCATGGACTCTATTGATGTACCGACAAAAGACAACGACATTCTTTACGCTCACACTTATAGTAACTCGAGTGATGTTAATAATTCTGTTAAGTTACAAATCGGATTTTTTAAAACCTTTTTATATTTTGTATCTTGATTATTATTAAGATAAGTTCGTTCGACTCAATAAAATAGTTTAATGACACGTTCAAGCATTAAACTATTATATATTGTATTTTGTATTTCCGATTGCATACCAAAATTTCCGATTCAGATATCCGATTCAGATGTACTTCGGATTTTTTACCCCTTTTTATATTTTATATCTTGATTGTTATTAGGCTATTGAAAATACCCAGACCGGTAATACGGGTAACATGCGTATCTTCGTTGAGTCTCAGCAGGTACTAATGCTTTCAAAAAAAGTTATTTCCGGTCAAAAATTTCAGGCAGTTTTCCGAGGTGAATGGTCCTTGGAATATAAAAAAAATAGTAAGCTGTAAACGGTTGAGCCTATCGTTCTCTTTCAATTAATTATCATTTTTAAAAAAATGTTTAATAAATAAAACAAACTATTTTTAAAAAACAGAGGGAAGTAAGAAATACACTCTACTCCCCATGACCGTGGACCGTGTCACTAGCCAATTCATTGCAAGCGTTTGTGAGATTTCCATGGATCCTTGGTATAACGCAGACGCATATTGCAGACCAGTTAAATATAGAGGGAAAACGCAGACAAGTTGAACAAAGAAGGATTTTCACATAACGCAGACAAGTTGAACAAAGAGTAATCATTGGAGTGTGAAGGATTATAGGGGTATACTTAGAAAGGTACTAAAGGGGGTATTGTTGATTGATAATGGCCAGGGTAATTAAGTGTTTGTTAACACAAATGTGTATTATGTTCCACATAATTGTGGGATTAATATATAAATTAGAAATCAGAATTAAAGTATACTGTAAATATATTGATTTGTTTTATTTTTAAAAATATATTTATATTATAAATCATATAATATATATATCTATATTTGATTGTTACAAAAAGTTGCTACAGCTATATTTCAAAAAGATACATGTACGTCATGTATATATTTTTTATTAGCTCACCTGTGGTCATGGTGAGGTTTTGTCATACCGTGATGTCCGTCGTGCGTCGTGCGTCGTGCGTCCGTCAACAATTTCTTCAAACGACTTCTCCTCCTAAACCGCTTGGCCAAATTTGATAAAACTTAACAGGAATGTTCATTGGGTATACTTCTACCAAAGTTGTTAAAAAAATTCCGGTCCGTAGCATAACTAGGTCACACAGGCTAAAAATAGATTTTCAAAAAGGAAACTTCAAAAATCTTCTTTTCTCTGAAACCGTAAAGCCTAGTGCTTTCATATTTGGTATGTAGCATCACCCTGGGGTCCTCTACAAAGATTGTTCAAATTATGTCCCTGGGTTCAAAATTGGCCCCGCCCCTGGGCCCTTAGTTTTACATAGAGTTATATAGGGAAAACCGTAAAAAATCTTCTCCTCCGAAATCGCTTGGCCCAGGTTTTCATATTTGGTATGCAGACTCAGCTAGAGGTCCTCTACAACGATTGTTCAAATTATTCCCCTCGGATCAAAATTGGCCCCGCCCTGGGGTCACCATTTTACTTAGACTTATATAGGGAAAACATATAAAAATCTTCTTGTCTAAAACTACAATGCCTAGAGCTTAATGCAGACCATATACATATAGAGGGAAAACGCAGACAACAAACATATAGAGTGATCACTGGAGGGTGAAGAATGAATTGAATGAAGACAGGTGTACTGTATAGTAAAATAAAATACTAGTATACACAGGAAAAACATAACACATGCATAAGTGTACACACTATTTATTTTTATACACATGCAAGTCGATAATAAGTTAATTAATATTGAGTAAGCAAAATATGACAAATCATGCAACATAAATAACAGTAACAATTTTATAAAGTAAAAGCCATCACATTACAATACTATTTGGATATATAGTTACTGAATGTTTTGTTTCCCTTGACCCCTTAACTACGAGAGACCACATTTGTGGAACAAGCACGATGTCATTTTCTCTGTTTTCTAGTTTAGTGTAATGTGGCGCTAATTAGAAACCAACGAAAATAATTTTCACCTAACTTTAATTACAATTATAATGTAATTACAATTCTTTGTGAATGTAATAATTAATTGTTTCACACTCATGCTGTTTATAACTTACATTGAAAAATAGTAAATGATTCTTAATATTCAATTTGAATACCCGTCTGCATTTTCCGTTTTCACAATTTTAGACTAAATTGTTTGTTGCAATAATGATTTATGACACAATGAACCATCTGATGTGATGTAGAAAATAATTTCAAAGAACATATGACAATATGGTTCATTCTTCACCCTCCAGTGATTACTCTATAGGTCACAAACTACCAAATAGAGTTGTTCTTTAACTCAATGTAAAGTGACCTAGGTCAGCCAAAAAAAATGTCAACTTTTTGCCCATGGGGCCCTCTCAAAATCTTTTAATCAATAGAAATAGCATCCAGCTTGAAGAAAATGAAAAAAAGCAGGGGGTCATGTATCATATAAGAAAAATTTGGTTCGTCAAACGCGGTGAACAGTTTTTCTCACATGTACGGATTTACTCACTGTCCGTTAGCCCCAACCTTACTTTCACTTTCATATTTAAGCCAGAATACAAAATATATCTGAATAAAACCATTTCACTACATCACATACATGCATACAAAGCATTTAACACCAATTTCATGATTCTGATGCTGATTTGTCAAGACATACCCCCATTTCCAGCCGCTTTAAAGTTTTTTAACGGACTATTTGACTGTATCTGAATTTGGTCCGCGTAGGCATTAAGTGGTTATTTACCTTAAATGTTTGTTGTCTGCGTTTTCCCTCTATATGTATATGGTCTGCATTAATTTATAAATTCACACTCCAGTGATCACTCTTTGTGTATGCTGTCTGCGTTTTCCTTCTATATGTATGTGGTCTGCATTGTTTGAGTAAAATTACATACACTCTAGATTTATTGTGAAAATGCAGACATTATACAAATAGAGTGAAATTGCATAGACACTAGATATATTGTGAAAATGCAGACACTATACAAATAGAGTGAAAATTCACAAATTGTACAAAAAAGAGTGAAAATTGCAGAGAACTATAAATATAGAGTGAAAATGCAGACACTATACAAATAGAGTAAAAATGCTGACACTATAGATATAGAGTAAAAATGCAGACACTACTAGCATCGAAACATAAACTACAAAAGGCCAGTATGCAGATACTTACCTTAAATAGGCTAACGTTTTTTGTATACAATGTATAACTACCAACGTAAGTAGGCTACAATTCGTTCCATGTCAACAACTGAACGATGAAAATCAACAATTCTATGTCTCAATGTATAGCTTGTCAAAGCAATGTTTATGAGATTATTTTGTTACTGTCAGTGTGTATAAGACTTATGTACCAGTTAGTTTCATCCACAGCACCCCAGCCCCGGGGGAAGGGCGCTCTGGATTTTTGAGTTGTCAAAATCAACAGCCCTTCTATGGCCAGCAGGGGAAGCTGATGGTAAAATCTCCCGCATTTCCCCTCACATCTACCGGTAAATATAGTCTTTAGGCTATTGGTTTTCGCAGAATAAATCCTAAATTCCCCTGCCTTGCGGGGGAAGCTGGATGGTAAAAACATGGCTGTCTCCCTAGCTATCCGCCATGGATCCCTGTGGTCGGGGGAACTGGGGATGCAACTGACTGTTGCATTAATTATTTGTGGTGGACAAACTTGTGTACTAGGAGGGTCCATACGTTGTCGCTTATGTAATATTTAGATTTTCCAAGCGGATAAGGACGAAAGACAAACAACGGAGGCTGTATGCTGTTGTCTCGTATCTCCGTGCTCCCTAACAGTTTCAGCGACGCATGCGCGATAGCCCATACGATTTATATTTTTTTTGCACCATTTTCGGAAGAAAAATGTCAACTTAACTTATAAGAATAAGAAAATTTAAAAATGATCACGAAAACTCGTAAAATCATAACTTTTTGATGTCTAGGTCGATGCCAAAGACGTTCATACACACTTTTAGCATACTTTTGTCAAAAAACGCAGAAAAACCCACTTTAAGTTGGTTTAAAGTGTGTTTTTGGTATAAGTCTTTGGTCGATGCTCAGAATCCTGGTGACTGTTTCCCATGAAATCCGTGCCTCCGTAAAAACGAGTCTGTATTGGGACCCAAAGTGATGGAATTTCAAATTTGTTGTTAGATTAGGTAAATTTAAAGTAGTGCTTATCAAAATGCTTATACAGTTTGAGTATTAAAGCCTTAGGTGATAAAAATAATGCATAATGAAAACTCGATGCAAAAAGAAATAACAACAGTTGAAAAATATCAGTTGAACTAATTACTAGGTGTATCGTTCCTGGTCGTCGAGGTGGCAGCTATGGCGTGTCGTCCAAAATAATGGCCTAAATTGATGTAGGATATTTGTTGACTGATTTATTTTGGTAATTTTACCAAAATGACTATGTAGAACATATACAAGAGTTGAATTCAACTAAGCACGGTTTTCATGAGAAGGCACGAACTTATGAGACAGAGGTATAAATTATCTATACTTGGAATATAAATAAACCATCTTACTTTAGGCCTACAATACTACAGTACAGTACAACAAGGTACGTCTTTGATTTTATTGAATTGGAATCAAATTATGACAATTTGATTGATTGACTTGTGTGCTGTATAAAGATTACAATTCACAATGACCGCATGCATTTGTTATCTCCCTTGGATAATGCATAGCAACCGGGGCCCGTGTCTATATCTACAAATATAGCCTAGCGGTTATCTAAGATTTATTAAAAACCCATATAGGCAATGCCTTAGTTCATATTAAATATGTGCGTTCGACACAATAAACCAGTTTAATGACACGTTCAAGCATTAAACTACTATACAGTATTGTATTTTGTATTTCCGATTTGCATACCAAAATTTCCGATTCAGATTTCCGATTCAGATTTAATTCGGATTTTTTTAACCCTTTTTATATTTTATATCTTGATTATTATTAAATATGTGATTTCGACACAATAAACCAGTTTAATGACATGTTAAAGCATTAAACTACTATATAATTGTATTTTGTATTTCCGATTTGCATCCCAAATTTCCGATTCAGATTTAATTCGGATTTTTTTTACCTTTTTTATATTTTATATCTTGATTATTATAAAAATATGTGCGTTCGGCGCAATAAACCAGTTTAATGACACGTTCAAGCATTAAACTACTATTATATTGTATTATTGTATACCAAAATTTCCGATTCAGATTTCCGATTTCAGATTTCCACTGCGCATATTAGTCATACCGGATGAAGCGACATTGCGGCTTCCGGTCAATTTTGCACAACAAGAAGTTGGAAACTATTCTTAGCACAATGGGAGGCTCCCAGAGCACGCACGAGGTTGTTATTGACAATCCCTCTGGTATTTATGTAAGTATCGTGAGGGGCAAATGCTTATTTTTCTTTGACAACTTGTTATACTATAAATATTTCATTTTTCCTCAAAGGTCGTAGGCGAAAAAGTGGGTGGGGTACTGTAGTATGGGAGCCAGTCGATTCGTACACTAGTCGTTTCGTACACTATAAATTTCGGTTGTTTCGTACACTCTCGGTCGGTTCGTACCCTGTTGACAATCGTCGGATGTTTCCTACACTCGTATTGTTTATAAGTGTTGCTAATTGATCAAAAGATATTTCAATGGTCCAAATCCAACTGCGATGCTAAAAAATCCGATTGCTGCGAACTTTCTTTAAAGATCACCGACCTACTACCATCCACCACTAGTATTGAAGAACTTTGGGAAACATTTCGTGATGACATAGTTTACATTGGTCAACAAAAACACTGCATCAAAAATGTGTAAGCACAAGTTCCATTTATAAAAATGTTATTGATATCTGGATAAAAGCAAAAAACATCAACGAACACAAATCTCCAAAATCAGCAGTAAACATTAGAAAAGAAATAATTTGGGGTAACAGGTTCATTAGAATTAAAAATAAATGTTTATTCTTTAACAATTGGATAAATTCGAACATTATTTTCATTAATGACTTAATAAATGATGATGGTGTATTACAGGAAAATTTGATATTTAACAAAATAAATAATAAATCAAATTGGATAGCTGAAATAACACTATTAAAGAAATGTATCCCTAAAAAGTGGATTCAAGAAATACAAACAGAACAGTCTCGTTTGACATTAGTGAAAACACAACTTGGTATCACTGTCTTACAACGCAGTATTCATACGCAAACCAACAAAAATATATATGACGAATTTATCAAAAATAAGTTCGTAAAGCCATATATACATACCTATTGGAACTCACAATTTGACACATGTATTGATTGGTCAATCTTTTATAATTTCTTACGATACTTACCAGATAACAGACTTAAACAATATAAATACAAATTAATGCACAATATATTTCAATGTAAACAAATACGATTTAGATGGCGAATGGTTGATTCGCCGAATTGCAACCTCTGCAACGTACTTGAACAGGGTTCCCGCTGTCGGTTGCCAATGGGGCCAATTGCGCAAGAAAATAAAATTTGGCTCTTAAAATAATCAGTTGGCGATTTTACTGGCGCCAATAAAAAAACTTTACAAAAATCGTAAACTTCGTATTTTTTCTCACAGGTGTATAATTTTACACTTTGTGGTTGACAATGTTGAGAAGATCTAATTGGTGTCATTTCCTGGGGCCAGTTGATAAGATAATTGACATACTGCCCCATACTTGTTAATTCAATTAAATGCATAATCAAGGTGTCATAAATTTCAATTAACAGTCAGTCTGTGTAACACTTACACACCATATATATATATTCTTTATTTACGTCTCATTCATGTACATTTACACATATAAAATTTCATATCATAATAAAAACATATCAAATGTACATAACCATTCAAAATTGAATTACAAGAGACATTAAGGTACTACAATTCTCATATATGAGTACCACATTAACTTAAACATATTCACAGTATAATATTATAGGAACTATTAAAATATCACATACATATATATGTTAATAAGACTAAGAAACTGTTGTTAATGCGTTGTATTAAAAATGTGTTAAAATTGATTGATATAAGAAAATTGAAATTTGTAAATAGGCACTAAAGCGCTTATTAAGGAATATCTTAAAATATCAATTATCACCCCGGTCAGACCGTAGATGAACTGATTAACAACAGTCTCTTGGATGGAAGTAAAACACTAGCAAATATTAATATTGTTTTACATTATTCACATAAAATTCATTACACACGAAAATATAATAAGAATCATGCTTTATACATAGAACAAACATAAATAGGATCCATCCATAGGACCTTAATCTGATTACCTTTTTATGAAAACACACTATTTACAAATATAAAAAGTTCTTCGTTTTAAAATATCGTAACAGGTTTTGGCACTTATCCTTATCATATCAGATGAGTTAAAAAAGAAAAAAAGTTTATCATTTCTAGACATTCTTATAAAATTATCATTCAAGTCAACCGCTTTATTGTACATATTCTGTCTAATGTCATCATATAAATGACAATCAAATAAAACATGAAATTCATCTTCAATGCTGTCACAGAATGGGCATTTACGGTTGATTACCGGAATACGCTCATATCTACCTGTCTCTATACGTATAGGGGCAACGCCGCAGCGAAATTTACTATAAGCCACGTGACCATCAGCAGCGGTGATAAAATCAATAATTGCTCCAAGCTTCAAACACAGATGGTAGTCCTTTAATCCAATTAAATCCAAGCGAATTATGAAACACGTGTGAAAAACATCTTGATTGTCGTAATTGATATCAAACAAACTAGCAGACGAGATTTGGTAGTAGTCCGTGGATTCGAATTTGTGGATTCATATTTCTACGGAAGAAGATAAACTAGGTTTAATCACTATTAATTGACTTAATTTATGTGGTAATTGATGTTAAAATTCAGTAGAAGTAATTTCATGGCTAAAAGAACACCATCTATTGTCCAAAACAAATTTATTTTCTTTGTAACTTGAGTGGTATCTGGATAGCATAAAATTCGGATACAATTTTTTTTTCTTTCAACAATTTTTCCCCAGTAAAACATTAAAAATTCTAATATTAAACATTGTTTAAAATATGTAAGTGAGAAACCTTTAAAAAAAATAGTGGGTGTTTACATTTGGACAAACTATTCTTTTCCTCCAGGCATTTGAAACACTATTTTTTCCAACTCGTCATTCCACACTATTTTTTCCTTATTACTTTGAAATAAATTAGAGAGCAAGGTCACAACATGCTTATAACTAACCATCCTCTATAATGTCTGCCTGGAAACTAACCAGTACTTTGTATGCATACCAGAAAGGTGTGTCTCATCAAACAGACAACTGGCTCTAAATTTGGAGCCATTGGCTTCAACTTTTTCTGATTGGCGAATTTGTTGGCGCAAGCTAAAAATTATTCAGAGGAAACCCTGCTGGAAGATTATGATCACACATTTTTAAAATGTCCTGTAGTTACAGATCCCTGGATCAAATTAACTCATTGCTTAAGTGAATGCGGAGTAAATAAAAACCTTCAATCTCTCCAGAGTATTGTAAATTTGTAATAGGAGATAGACTATCATATCCTGCAAATACCTATTTGAATTTAATCTTAACACTTTTCGGATTTTGTATTTACAAAGCATACTTTTTAAGTGAAAGCAGAACTAAGTCTTTTGATATCTACAAATTATTTAAATCAGAATTTTGGAATTTATGCAAATCTTATTGTAAAAATAATACTGAATCATTTATTAAGTAAAATAAAAGAACATATCAATTAATCTTAAATTAGCTTGCATGTAATAATACTGTTATTTATTGTATTGTAGTGATTATTATACATGTATTGCTTGTATTGTATTATTGTGCCAATACCATAAACCATGTCGTTACCATTCTTTTATTGAATAAACGGGGTTAACCGAGTTGGTTCCTCAAACTTAAAAAAAAGCAAAAAAAAGCAAAAAAAAAGCACAAGTTCCAGCTACCCTGGGTTGAGTCGTTGACAGAAAACTCCGTCGCACACTCAAGAGGAAAGCACGTCTCTATCGCCATGCCAAGAAAGTTGAAGAAACATAACAACTGGGCTAGATATCGACATTTCCAAAAAGAATGCAAACCCCAGTTCAGACACGCTGAATGGAATCACGCCAACAACGTAATACAGGAAGGTCTCAGCGAGAACAACTCGAAACCATCAAATTGTGTGGAAGTACGTCAATTCCAAAAAGCAGGATAACATCGGCACAGCATCTCTGAATACAGAACTACTGCACAAACTTGAATGCTACGGTATGCAGTAAAAACTAACATAATGCACTCATCCTACTAGAAAGTGGAACACAGACAAAAACAATTATCTGGTCACATGACTGTCATGTGACTTTCTAAAATTGTCGACTGCTGTCCTTTTCATTCTCTTTTTTGCACACAGGGTAAAGTATCAAGAGTAGTTTTTCCGGGTGGCCACAAACTCTGGAAAACAGGGAAAACAGGGAAAATGGCTAAAATAAATTCCCTGCAGTAGAAAATCAGGGAATTTCAAAATTGGGCAAAAATCAGGGAATTATCAGGGAATTTGACAAAATTGGAGAAACAAATGGTCTTGTATTAGGTAATTTGTCGTTCGTTCTCGGTAAATTAGTATGAAATATGAATTTTCGTGCTCGCTGCGCTCGCAAAATATCTTTAATCAATATAAACAGGTAATCAGGTAGCTGTTGAAGAGCTATATAAGTACTGGAGAAAGAAATAGTAACATACAGTTTGCACCTAACATAAAGATGCTCCTACACCTATGGTTGTGAATGCTGCAAAAATCATGGAAAATAACCTTTGGGTCAGGGGAAAATCAGGGAATTTTCAGGGCAACCCTGTTTTTGTACCCGAAATATTCTTATTTTGACAAATTTCTAAACATGATTTAAGACGTGGGTGGGGTAATGTTTTTTTGCAAAAACCACAAATAAAATAATTTGAGCCTTGTCATATCATTTATTGAACAGTATTATTAAATTTAAAATTCTGGTTTCTGACTTTTAATTATTTTTTATGCAACTGCTGTTATCTGTATCAATTTTGGCAGTGGCTACGGAACCGGAATCGCTTCCTTAGTCAATTTGTCAATCCTCGTAGGATGGTCTAGGGAACCATAATTGACTTCTATATGATTTGTCATATATATTGTGTTAATAATTCTATTCGAAGTTTAAAAAAGTATATATTACTACACAGTAATAATTAAGAGATGTTAAATGTGAGAAAACGGATTGTTTTTCTACTATATTTTTCTGCTACGAAGCTGCCGTCCGCCATTTTGGTTTAGTGGAATATCGACGGCACCAATAGTAGTGACGTTAAGGTAAACATAAAGTAACAATTTTAGGCTATGCATATTATACTGTCATAATTAAGAGATGTTTAATGTGAGATAAATCATGAGATAAATTACAAACAAATAAGCAATCAAAGACAAATTGGAATGCCTTTAATGGGTGGGAATTGTCCTATTTTGTCATTATGTTAATTGTACATCATTATGAATGTCTAAATCGGCAAACATATTAACAAAGAAACGAAAAAAACACAACAATTTAATATATGAGACCAATTAGCATCTTGGGTTTTATTCATCCCTGTAACAAACAATAAATATAAGACAATCTTCATACTTTAAAACTATCCTGGTAAATAGAGGTAAATATATTCCTTTTCCAACTACTAGTCAATGTTTCTTATTTAATAGCCCCTTGTTATACTAATTTAAGTGAATGATGGCCGTGTCAAACATGCAATTATTAAAACGTATTCGGACATTAATTAACATATTCCTCCTTTTTGCATTTATTTCAATTCAACGCTCCTTTCTATTTCATGTGACGATAGCGACAAGTCATCACATTCTTCTGCTACTTATTAAATGTCGGATAGCGCTTTCGACGTGTAGTGATATGTACCGATACTAAACATGTAAAGTACACATTAACCCGGTCTAAATACCTGAAACTATTTCAGTATTGGAATATATACTTTTATTTTGAGTTTCTAATATGATTATCAACAACATATACATGGTAAATCATATAGAAAATCAATGATGGTTCCCTAGAATTCCAGTTTCGTAGCCATTGCCGTTTTGTAAGCCATTTTCTTTTGAAAAATCAGTCCGATTTTGACAAAACTTTTCAGAATGGTCATTTAGAGTATTGTCCTCACTGCACCAATATATTTTTTATTGAAATTTGAATATTTGTGCACTTATCAACTCGTTAAAAAACATTGTCAAAATATCTTATAACCCTTGTATATATATTTATATATTACTACATAAGGGAAACTAATCTTGGTACTGTACCCTGTGTTTTTGCATAGTCTGTTTCAAAGATTTGTTTCACAAGAAATTTATCACATTATCGAAAGAATAAGTCATGAAGACAATGTTGACAAAAAAGGAAAAGTCATCATCCGTTATAAAAGTGCTTTTATTCAATTTATGTGCCATGTGGTATGTCAAATTAACGAAAATCGCCGTTGACACTCAATTTGGTAAACTTTTGGTAGAAATACTTTTCTGATTTCGTTGATATGGTTATAAAACTTTACGTTAGTAACACACATGTACGAAAACACTTGATGACCGACAGAAAACGCCCCAGCAAAGTCTGCAAGAATGTGCGCAGAATTACCCGATACGCAAAATTACCCGAAACAACTGTAATTATATTATATTTCATCTATTGTATGCGTCAAATTTAATATTCCATAAGGATGTTATTTGTGCGTTTGGAGTAGATTGTATTGTCTTTTTATGCCATAGTGATGCAATCCTTATAATATCCATTTTACCGGTAAACACCCTTTCATTTAAGACCGTAATTGAATTGTCTCCCTTTAATGATGTCATGCGAGGGCTCAAAGCAAATATATACCTCTGTCTCATAATTTTGTGCCTTCTCATGAAAACGTGCTTAGTTGAATTCAACTCTTTTATGTGGTTTACATAGTCATTTTGGTAAAATTATCCAAATAAATCATCCAACAAATATCCTAAATCAATTGATGCCATTATTTTGGACGACACACCATTGCTCTCACCTTGAAGACCAGTAAAAGTAACCCAAACATTGATTTGAAAGTGTCCATCAATGTCAATCAAATAAAGTAAAACACTGAATCAGTGCACGTTTGTACTATGTCTGACTCTTGCGTGTGTGGCTAGGCGCTGCCGTCTTAGCTGTGTGGCTTTGGTTTGTGACCTACTACAGTAGAACCCCACCTTACAACCACCCCGAAATTACGACCACCCCGCTAATATGGGCATTTTTTGAAAGAACGGATTTTTTCCTTCTTTGTCTAATGGTCGTTAGTCCCGAAATTACGACCACCCCGCTATTCCGTAATGCGACCACTTTTTGCCAACCAAATGGTCAATTTGTGCAGATTTGAACCCCGAAATTACGACCAGTCGTAATCACACCTCTGAAAACACCTGCCATTGTTTACATAATGGTCGCCGAGACAAACTGTCAACACCTCTGTATATTACCCAAAATGACATCATTGTATTATCACCACCTTTGTCAGTACATTAGGCCAATGATAATCCATTTAGAGGGATAATTAATGCCTTTAGATGTTGTAATAATCTTTTAATTGCCGTATTACAGAACTTTGAAGGTACATACATCGGCCATTGGCATGGTCTAATTATTTACGACTCCTCACGAGATTGGAACAAAATGATGAGTGTAGAGGGTTAATTCTAGGTGATTTGATCAATAAACTTTTTAATTATGTTCACCTGAAATAGGCTACGAGTATAATATTCATTTACCCGTTATAGAAGAATTCATGAATTCAAGTTGAGTAGTATTCGTATTGCACTATTTTCGATCATTATTCATATTGACTCTTTCAAAGAACACAACATACAGTGTAACATGTTGATTTTAATTGGCATTCATTCAAATTGTAAATCATTTATTCACACATGTCATGCTTGATTATACAGTTTTTAAACTTTATATCTTTATTATTTAAACCTCAAAATATTCAAAACAAAATTAAGACTAATAAATACAATACACTTATACATAATTTATTATAATATGAGTTAAAGACAGACATATTCCACTGATAAATACTCCGAGTAGTCTCTCCCGCTAATGAGACCTACCCGCTATTAAGACCACTTTTAAAAAGAACGAACGGTGGTCTTATTAGCGGGGTTCTACTGTATTTTCTTATTTAATTTAATAGAACTTCTAAAAGGAAAGGAGTTTGTTCCTGCAATATTATTAAATTGATGACACTGAGTGCCTGTGAATATACTCTAACAGAGCACTAAGAGTGGGCCCTTACATAGCGTGTGCCTGTGAATATATACCCTAACAGAGCACTGAGAGTGGGCCCTAATAGTGTGTGCCTGTGAATATACCCTAACAGAGCACTGAGAGTGGGCCCTAATAGTGTGTTCCTGTGAATATATACCCTAACAGAGCACTATGAGTGGGCCCTAATAGTGTGTGCCTGTGAATATACCCTAACAGAGCACTGACAGTGGGCCCTAATAGTGTGTGCCTGTGAATATACTCTAACAGAGCACTGAGAGTGGGCCCTAATAGTGTGTGCCTGTGAATATACCCTAACAGAGCACTATGAGTGGGCCCTTACATAGCGTGTGCCTGTGAATATACCCTAACAGAGCCCTGAGAGTGGGCCCTTACATAGCGTGTGCGGCCAGGAATATACCCTAACAGAGCACTGAGAGTGGGCCCTAATAGCGTGTGCCTGTGAATATACCCTAACAGAGCACTGAGAGTGGGCCTGAATAGTGTGTGCCTGTGAATATACTCTAACAGAGCACTGAGAGTGGGCCCTAATAGCGTGTGCCTGTGAATATACTCTAACAGAGCACTGAGAGTGGGCCCTAATAGCGTGTGCCCGTGAATATACTCTAACAGAGCACTGAGAGTGGGCCCTAATAGTGTGTGCCTGTGAATATACCCTAACAGAGCCCTGAGAGTGGGCCCTAATAGTGTGTGCCTGTGAATATACCCTAACAGAGCCCTGAGAGTGGGCCCTAATAGCGTGTGCCTGTGAATATACCCTAACAGAGCCCTGAGAGTGGGCCCTAATAGCGTGTGCCCGTGAATATACCCTAACAGAGCCCTGAGAATGGGCCCTAATAGCGTGTGCCCGTGAATATACCCTAACAGAGACCTGAGAGTGGGCCCTAATAGCGTGTGCCCGTGAATATACCCTAACAGAGCCCTGAGAGTGGGCCCTAATAGCGTGTGCCCGTGAATATACCCTAACAGAGCCCTGAGAGTGGGCCCTAATAGCGTGTGCCCGTGAATATACCCTAACAGAGCCCTGAGAGTGGGCCCTTACATAGCGTGTGCCTGTGAATATACTCAAACAGAGCACTGAGAGTGGGCCCTAATAGTGTGTGCCTGTGAATATACTCTTAACAGAGCACTGAGAGTAGGCCCTAATAGCGTGTGCCTGTGAATATACTCTAACAGAGCACTGAGAGTGGGCCCTTACATAGCGTGTGCCTGTGAATATACCCTAACAGAGCCCTGAGAGTGGGCCCTAATAGCGTGTGCCTGTGAATATACCCTAACAGAGCACTGAGAGTGGGCCCTAATAGTGTGTGCCTGTGAATATACTCTAACAGAGCACTGAGAGTGGGCCCTTATAGTGTGTGCCCGTGAATATACTCTAACAGAGCACTGAGAGTGGGCCCTAATAGTGTGTGCCCGTGAATATACTCTAACAGAGCACTGAGAGTGGGCCCTAATAGCGTGTGCCCGTGAATATACTCTAACAGAGCACTAAGAGTGGGCCCTAATAGCGTGTGCCTGTGAATATACTCTAACAGAGCACTATGAGTTGGCCCTAATAGCGTGTGCCTGTGAATATACTCTAACAGAGCACTGAGAGTGGGCCCTAATAGCGTGTGCCTGTGAATATACTCTAACAGAGCACTGAGAGTGGGCCCTAATAGCGTGTGCCTGTGAATATACCCTAACAGAGCCCTGAGAGTGGGCCCTAATAGCGTGTGCCTGTGAATATACTCTAACAGAGCACTATGAGTGGGCCCTAATAGCGTGTGCCTGTGAATATACCCTAACAGAGCACTATGAGTTGGCCCTAATAGTGTGTGCCTGTGAATATACCCTAACAGAGCACTGAGAGTGGGCCCTTACATAGCGTGTGCCTGTGAATATACTCAAACAGAGCACTGAGAGTGGGCCCTTACATAGCATGTGCCTGTGAATATACCCTGACAGAGTACTGAGAGTGGGCCCTTACATAGCGTGTGCGGCCGTGAATATACTCTAACAGAGCACTATGAGTGGGCCCTAATAGCGTGTGCCTGTGAATATACCCTAACAGAGCACTATGAGTTGGCCCTAATAGTGTGTGCCTGTGAATATACCCTAACAGAGCACTGAGAGTGGGCCCTAATAGTGTGTGCCTGTGAATATACCCTAACAGAGCACTGAGAGTGGGCCCTAATAGTGTGTGCCTGTGAATATACCCTAACAGAGCACTGAGAGTGGGCCCTAATAGTGTGTGCCTGTGAATATACCCTAACAGAGCCCTGAGAGTGGGCCCTAATAGTGTGTGCCTGTGAATATACCCTGACAGAGCACTGAGAGTGGGCCCTAATAGTGTGTGCCTGTGAATATACCCTAACAGAGCACTATGAGTGGGCCCTAATAGTGTGTGCCTGTGAATATACTCTAACAGAGCACTGAGAGTGGGCCCTAATAGTGTGTGCCTGTGAATATACCCTAACAGAGCACTGAGAGTGGGCCCTAATAGTGTGTGCCTGTGAATATACCCTAACAGAGCCCTGAGAGTGGGCCCTAATAGTGTGTGCCTGTGAATATACCCTAACAGAGTACTGAGAGTGGGCCCTAATAGTGTGTGCCTGTGAATATACCCTAACAGAGCCCTGAGAGTGGGCCCTAATAGTGTGTGCCTGTGAATATACCCTAACAGAGTACTGAGAGTGGGCCCTAATAGCGTGTGCCTGTGAATATACTCTAACATTACACAGAGAGTGGGCCCTAATAGCGTGTGCCTGTGAATATACTCTAACATTACACAGAGAGTGGGCCCTAATAGTGTGTGCCCGTGAATATACTCTAACAGAGCACTGAGAGTGGGCCCTAATAGTGTGTGCCTGTGAATATACCCTGACAGAGCACTGAGAGTGGGCCCTAATAGTGTGTGCCTGTGAATATACCCTGACAGAGCACTGAGAGTGGGCCCTAATAGTGCGTGCCTGTGAATATACCCTGACAGAGCACTGAGAGTGGGCCCTAATAGTGTGTGCCTGTGAATATACCCTGACAGAGTACTGAGAGTGGGCCCTAATAGCGTGTGCCTGTGAATATACCCTGACAGAGTACTGAGAGTGGGCCCTAATAGCGTGTGCCTGTGAATATACCCTGACAGAGTACTGAGAGTGGGCCCTAATAGCGTGTGCCTGTGAATATACCCTGACAGAGCACTGAGAGTGGGCCCTAATAGCGTGTGCCTGTGAATATACCCTGACAGAGTACTGAGAGTGGGCCCTAATAGTGTGTGCCTGTGAATATACCCTAACAGAGCACTATGAGTTGGCCCTAATAGCGTGTGCCTGTGAATATACTCTAACAGAGCACTAAGAGTGGGCCCTTACATAGCGTGTGCCTGTGAATATACTCTAACAGAGCACTGAGAGTGGGCCCTAATAGCATGTGCCTGTGAATATACCCTGACAGAGTACTGAGAGTGGGCCCTAATAGTGTGTGCCTGTGAATATACCCTAACAGAGCACTGAGAGTGGGCCCTAATAGTGTATGCCTGTGAATATACCCTAACAGAGCCCTGAGAGGGGGCCCTTACATAGCGTGTGCCCGTGAATATACTCTAACAGAGCACTGAGAGTGGGCCCTAATAGTGTGTTCCTGTAAATATACCCTAACAGAGCCCTGAGAGTGGGCCCTTACATAGCATGTGCGGCCGTGAATATACCCTAACAGAGCACTGAGAGTGGGCCCTAATAGTGTGTTCCTGTGAATATACCCTAACAGAGCCCTGAGAGTGGGCCCTAATAGCGTGTGCCTGTGAATATACTCTAACAGAGCACTGAGAGTGGGCCCTAATAGCGTGTGCCTGTGAATATACCCTAGCAGAGCCCTGAGAGTGGGCCCTAATAGCGTGTGCCTGTGAATATACTCTAACAGAGCACTATGAGTGGGCCCTAATAGCGTGTGCCTGTGAATATACCCTAACAGAGCACTATGAGTTGGCCCTAATAGCGTGTGCCTGTGAATATACTCTAACAGAGCACTGAGAGTGGGCCGTTACATAGCATGTGCGGCCGTGAATATACCCTAACAGAGCACTGAGAGTGGGCCCTAATAGTGTGTTCCTGTGAATATACCCTAACAGAGCCCTGAGAGTGGGCCCTAATAGCGTGTGCCTGTGAATATACTCTAACAGAGCACTGAGAGTGGGCCCTAATAGCGTGTGCCTGTGAATATACCCTAGCAGAGCCCTGAGAGTGGGCCCTAATAGCGTGTGCCTGTGAATATACTCTAACAGAGCACTATGAGTGGGCCCTAATAGCGTGTGCCTGTGAATATACCCTAACAGAGCACTATGAGTTGGCCCTAATAGCGTGTGCCTGTGAATATACTCTAACAGAGCACTGAGAGTGGGCCCTAATAGCATGTGCCTGTGAATATACTCTAGCAGAGCACTATGAGTGGGCCCTTACATAGCGTGTGCGGCCGTGAATATACTCTAACAGAGCACTATGAGTGGGCCCTTACATAGCGTGTGCGGCCGTGAATATACTCTAACAGAGCACTGAGAGTGGGCCCTAATAGCGTGTGCCTGTGAATATACCCTGACAGAGTACTGAGAGTGGGCCCTAATAGTGTGTGCCTGTGAATATACCCTAACAGAGCCCTGAGAGTGGGCCCTAATAGTGTGTGCCTGTGAATATACCCTAACAGAGCACTGAGAGTGGGCCCTAATAGTGTGTGCCTGTGAATATACCCTAACAGAGCACTGAGAGTGGGCCCTAATAGTGTGTGCCTGTGAATATACCCTAACAGAGCACTGAGAGTGGGCCCTAATAGTGTGTGCCTGTGAATATACCCTAACAGAGCCCTGAGAGTGGGCCCTAATAGTGTGTGCCTGTGAATATACCCTGACAGAGCACTGAGAGTGGGCCCTAATAGTGTGTGCCTGTGAATATACCCTAACAGAGCACTATGAGTGGGCCCTAATAGTGTGTGCCTGTGAATATACTCTAACAGAGCACTGAGAGTGGGCCCTTATAGTGTGTGCCTGTGAATATACCCTAACAGAGCACTGAGAGTGGGCCCTAATAGTGTGTGCCTGTGAATATACCCTAACAGAGCACTGAGAGTGGGCCCTAATAGTGTGTGCCTGTGAATATACCCTAACAGCACTGAGAGTGGGCCCTAATAGTGTGTGCCTGTGAATATACCCTAACAGAGCACTGAGAGTGGGCCCTAATAGTGTGTGCCTGTGAATATACCCTAACAGAGCCCTGAGAGTGGGCCCTAATAGTGTGTGCCTGTGAATATACCCTGACAGAGCACTGAGAGTGGGCCCTAATAGTGTGTGCCTGTGAATATACCCTAACAGAGCACTATGAGTGGGCCCTAATAGTGTGTGCCTGTGAATATACTCTAACAGAGCACTGAGAGTGGGCCCTAATAGTGTGTGCCTGTGAATATACCCTAACAGAGCACTATGAGTGGGCCCTAATAGTGTGTGCCTGTGAATATACCCTGACAGAGCACTGAGAGTGGGCCCTAATAGTGTGTGCCTGTGAATATACCCTAACAGAGCACTATGAGTGGGCCCTAATAGTGTGTGCCTGTGAATATACTCTAACAGAGCACTGAGAGTGGGCCCTAATAGTGTGTGCCTGTGAATATACCCTAACAGAGCACTGAGAGTGGGCCCTAATAGTGTGTGCCTGTGAATATACCCTAACAGAGCCCTGAGAGTGGGCCCTAATAGTGTGTGCCTGTGAATATACCCTAACAGAGTACTGAGAGTGGGCCCTAATAGTGTGTGCCTGTGAATATACCCTAACAGAGCCCTGAGAGTGGGCCCTTATAGTGTGTGCCTGTGAATATACCCTGACAGAGCCCTGAGAGTGGGCCCTTATAGTGTGTGCCTGTGAATATACCCTGACAGAGCACTGAGAGTGGGCCCTAATAGTGTGTGCCTGTGAATATACCCTGACAGAGCACTGAGAGTGGGCCCTAATAGTGTGTGCCTGTGAATATACCCTGACAGAGCACTGAGAGTGGGCCCTAATAGTGTGTGCCTGTGAATATACCCTAACAGAGTACTGAGAGTGGGCCCTAATAGTGTGTGCCTGTGAATATACCCTGACAGAGTACTGAGAGTGGGCCCTAATAGTGTGTGCCTGTGAATATACCCTGACAGAGTACTGAGAGTGGGCCCTTACATAGCGTGTGCCCGTGAATATACTCTAACAGAGCACTGAGAGTGGGCCCTAATAGCGTGTGCCTGTGAATATACCCTAACAGAGCACTATGAGTGGGCCCTAATAGCGTGTGCCTGTGAATAAACCCTAACAGAGCGCAGAGAGTGGGCCCTAATAGCGTTAGGCAATCATTAAAGATTTGCATCTTGTTATCTTGGAAACATTTTATTTTATAATGTTGGTATGATTTGAACGCTTGATTATTTAAAACTAGCTGCTTTGAATTATTACCAATAACTGCTTGACATTTTATGTATAAAATACTTTTTTATCATACAGTAAGCATCCCAAATCTATGTTTACTTATAGAATATTGTTTTAACTATTGCAGATTTCCAGCGATGTTGATAGACGAATCCAAGGTCTGACTGAAAAACGACACACAAGTATGTAAATGTTCAGTAAAAATTATCATAAGACAATATAAATTAATATGAACTAAGGGCTTTGTGGCACTGCCTAAATGGGGATCCGACTTGATAAAATATGGGATAACTGGCTTGACAATGTTATTAGATATACAATGTAAACAGACTGAATTATAAGTTGAAGTTAGATGTTATATGTAGAAAATTATCAGTAATTAGTTTAGCTCAGAGACTCTCCCTTTTTTCCCCAGAAAACTAAAAATATTAATTACTCCATATTTTAGCTAGGCAACATAACAACTATATAATCCAAACTGGGACTTGTACCCAGAATAACCAGTATCTCATTTATATATGTAATTGGAAACTGTCAAGACATTTGGCCTCCTTTGGCAGAACCCTTATGTTGTTGATTAATTCTGCAATACATATCAACTCGGTCAAGTATGATTTACTATTGATTTAGTGAAGTCATGTCTGTAACTACATAAAGTTTGGTGAACTCAAATCTTTATTAAAGTTTTGGTTAAGAATAGGGGTTTTATATGTACATCTGTTGTTTGTTTATACACTACAGTATAGTCAGGTGTTTCATTTGACTTTCGAGTAGGGGTTTTTAATCATTTAATTGCCATATTATGACCCTCAAGAGTTGCGTTTGATGGGTCATTTTCTCCAAAATCATGGGTATTTTAACGTTTTGTCAAAAGTAATAAAATGACCCGTCAGACTCTGAAGCCAGTGGAACCCCCGATAGTGTGTGTTGTTTTATTTTAGATGGTAAAATGACAAAAGAACAAATTGAAGCAGTGAGACACCAATTTGAAGAGGAATATAAACAAAGAATAACAGACAAAGTAAGTTAAAGTTTAATGACATGAAATTTCAGCAAAAGTTAAAAAAAATCAAAATTCTATAACTAAACTCTACAGAATGTTGTCAATGTAAGGTGATTGAAATTTAGTATTCACTCAGTACACCGTCTATTTTTAGAACTGGAAGCTCAGTTACTTGGGACAGCTGTTTTTTTCAGTTTGAAGAAGTGAATACTTGAATTTCTTTGTAACACATTGTTATCCATATTTATTTTCTGTAAATGTCTTTGTGTTTAGATGCAAGGCTCTTTCTAATTACTTGTAAATAATGAAACTATAACATATTCAGTACTGTAAGGAAAATTATGATTGTATCTTCATGAAACTTGGTCAGAATGTTGTTCTCTATGGAATCTAGGACAAGTTCAAAACTGGGTTATGTGGGGTCAAAAACTAGGTCACTAGGTCAAATCTTAGAAAAACCTTGTGTTCACTCCAGAGGTCGTGTTTTTGATCTAATCATCATAAAACTTGATCAGAATGTTGTTCTCTATAAAATCTAGGCCAAGCTTGAAACTGGGTCATGTGGGGTCAAAAACTAGGACACTAGGTCAAATCTTATAAAAACCTAGTGTTCACACCAGAGGTCACAATTTTGATTGTATCTTCATGAAACTTGGTCAGAATGTTGTATTCTATGGAATCTAGACCAAGTTTGAAACTGGATCATATGGGGTCAAAAACTAGGTCACTAGATCAAATCTTAGAAAAACCTTGTGTTCACTCCAGAGGTCGTGGTTTTGATCCAATCATCATGAAACTTTGTCAGAATGTTGTTCTTAATGAATTCTAGGCCAAGTTTGAAACTGGGTCATTAGGTCAAATCTAATATATCGACCATTAAATTATGCTCATCAAAAGGTCAGGCTCGTGTCAAATTAGCCAAGCTATACTAGTATAAGATGACCATTGATAGCTCACCTATAGATGGAATCATTCTGGCTAAAGGCCTAGTCACAACATTACCTACATGTTTTTAGCACATACCCTTTTTTGCAAGAAATATCTTAAGCAAAACGGAGGAAATAAAATGTGTAAATCTGCATATAGACTG
The DNA here is from genome assembly GCA_963678985.1 of Spisula subtruncata. Lineage (NCBI taxonomy): Eukaryota > Metazoa > Mollusca > Bivalvia > Venerida > Mactridae > Spisula > Spisula subtruncata. The sequence goes on along the minus strand of OY787670.1, from coordinate 19,367,569 downwards.
TGGATGGATTTAAATGTGTTATGGATTAAGCACAAGGGTCCTGTTTTGTTTTAAATACCTTTTTAGGGGTCATAGTTTCTTCATAAATCGCAATCAATGTCTGTGATTTCTCCCTGAATAACACACGGTTTTGCTCAGAATTGTATGTACTAATACATATTTCAATTGCGAATAAGAGTGTACAATTTCTAACGTCCGCTCCAATGTTGTACTTGTATACTGACTGCTGTATGCGAAGTACCATCTGTATGCTAGGTATCGGGTTTAACGGTGTGAAGGCACACATGTTGCACGTAGGGAGACGCACATGTTGCACAAAGGGAGACAAACGCGTAGACAGAACTCAGGTCGAGCGCAGCGAAAGTTCCTTATACAAGTGCTGCGTCGTGTCTGCATGCTCTGAAAAACGTACGGAGGCCATAACACCCACATGCTTATTCCTACGTGTCACCTGTGTTTTTGCACGCAGACAGCACATACTTTCATGCATGTCCAGTTGCAGGCCTTGTAAACCTTATAGGCCTTGGAAAGTCCTTGAATATGGTTTCAACCTTGAAAATTACTTGAACTTAGGGCTACCTTGAAAATATGACAAAATGGTACTTGAATTTCACTAAAAAAACTGAATTTTGACAAACAGCATTGAATATGTGTATGGATGTTGTCAAGATGACACATTATGAGGGTAAAAAATTAAGAAACGCTTGTTTTTAATTGTATTGTTTATTTCAGACTTTGTATTGTTCATTTCAAACTTTGTATTGTTCATTTCAGACTTTACAAAATTATGTTGTTCAAGCAGATGAATTTGCACGAGCTGTACAAGAGGTGGAAGCTAAATTTCTGTAAGTTTTCCTGTGTTAACCTTAACTTCACATTAAAGATTTTATTAAACGTCCCAAGAGGTTTCACTAGGATTGCACAAATAGGAGGCTTTTGTACATTTGAAGAGGCCAAGATGGAAGGCAGCTGGGGGTAAATTTGAATCAGCCGAAATATTATTTGAGGCAGTCAAATTGACCTCCTGTAGTTTCCTAATGACAACCCTGAACGAATAAAATTATATAATCCCTGCTTTAAAGTTGAAATAATTCAAGTTTATGCTAAAAGAGGCTTAGTGCATTTGTGTTTGTTTATACATTTACAGTAACTCTCTAGAGCAACATAAAATCTGGTTGCTGTTTAGAGATTGGTACTCTGCAGAGATAAATTCTATAATAAAAATAATTATGTTGCCGAAGATGTTGCTCAGTGGTGGGCCAGGTTGTTGCTGTATAGGGTCACTCTGGAGAGGTTGTTGCTGTATGGAGGGCCACTCTGGAGAAGTTGTTGCTCTATGGAGGGTCACTCTGGAGAGGTTATTGCTCTATGGAGGGTCACTCTGGACACAGGCCTCAGAAATTTTATCACAAACAACAGTTTTTTTTTCCCCAATTTTTCATCCATTCAACATTTGTATATATTTGACAGGTTTGCAATGTTTCAGACTGGGTTCCATTGTCAATATCAAAATAATGTGACAATGGCTTCCTAACCCGGAACGGCACATCGTTGAAAGTACCTGATATTATAACTAAAACACAACTAAAAGTATATATTTTGATTGTTTTGTGTGGTAGAGACATAAGTATATCCGAGCAAAACCATTTTCTGGCCTGTTTATGCGTTAAATGGTATTGTAACAGGACGGCGGTCTTAACGATATGTGTTTGACTTTGGCCGGGGGTGGGGGTTGGACGTGATCAAAATGTACAACAGTAGAAATACAACAATACAAAATTCTGTTTAACACAAAGTAATTATTATTCGAGATAAAGTAGATACTTTTACAATATAATACGATCTATTTAGTATTAGATTCGAAGCTGGATCTGGATTCTAGATTAATAATGTCAAGTAATGTTATTTACATTTCCGCCATATTGATGTCCTTGGATCAAGTGGTCCCTCTGTACGGGTAGAATGCGGTAGATCTATAGATCTGTATTTATATGAGCCTAGCTGCTGTAGATAGTAAGTTCTGGTAGATATTAATGTAGTATTATTTATTATTAAGAAGTTGAGTTTCTGTATGTATATATTTAATGTAGACTTAAGAATAAATTTTGAGTTCCTTGGCCGAAATCTGCAGTGAAAAAGCTGCCGGCCTTTGAGCGTTCTCTCTTTTATATTCGCTGCGCTTTGATACTTAAGAACAAAAGAGCGGTGACGAGTCAAGTATCCACCAATCAGCTTGGAGTCACCCTCTTTACGTATGTTTCATTCCACCAATCAGCGGACTTTCGGAATTTCCCGAACAATGTGTTCTTACGCCGAACAAGAACTAGATCCGAACATGTAGTCCTCCCTGCTATCAAAGTGCTTGCAGAATACTCAAAAGATGTATTCCGCCATCATATGTGTAATATCTCAACTTGTAATGGTAAATACTGTATTGTAATGACTTTGGCGATCCATAAATTATACGTATGCAAAGAGTACTGGTCACAGACCGTTGGATTGTATCGATGGTGACGGCTAGGGTTTTCCAGGAATGTGACCTACCTGTAGTTCTATAAATAGTAACAAGTAGTCTCTGCATACAATTACTGCAAACATACGTGCAAACTGTGATCCTCTGGATTTACCAAATATGGATGTATTATCAACTGTGAATATGTAAGTGATGCATGTTTAATCAATCCTTAGATTGTGCAATCTTGTGATGCAAATTCCTGCGACAGTTTCGATGCATTTGTAGTCGTCCGCTAATCGTCATATGATTCCGCGACTCAGACTAGGAAAGTGTAACTTCGAGGTTCCCTTACAGCCTTGCTACAGACGCTCGCGATCTAATACAACTTCTACTTGGTCTGTAAGAGTACCTCACATTACACTTTATTCATGTAGGGGCGGACAGAAACGTTTAAAACCTGTTCTTTTATCTAAAGAATGAGTGAAAATTTGGGATGTTTAACTCTTGCTTTTTGTAATATAATTTTTTAGGCCTGTGCTCTGGAGAGATTGGTGCTCTATGAAGGGTCACTCTGGAGAGATTGGTGCTCTATGGAGGGTCACTCTGGAGAGATTGGTGCTCTATGAAGGGTCACTCTGGAGAGATTGGTGCTCTATGGAGGGCCACTCTGGAGATGTCGGTGCTCTATGGAGGGTCACTCTGGAGAGATTGGTGCTCTATGGAGGGTCACTCTGGAGAGATTGGTGCTCTATGGAGGGTCACTCTGGAGAGATTGGTGCTCTATGAAGGGTCACTCTGGAGATGTTGGTGCTCTATTGAGGGTCACTCTGGAGAGATTGGTGCTCTATGGAGGGTCACTCTGGAGATGTCGGTGCTCTATGGAGGGTCACTCTGGAGAGATTGGTGCTCTATGGAGGGTCACTCTGGAGAGATTGGTGCTCTATGGAGGGTCACTCTGGAGAGATTGGTGCTCTATGGAGGGCCACTCTGGAGATGTTGGTGCTCTATGGAGGGTCACTCTGGAGAGATTGGTGCTCTATGGAGGGTCACTCTGGAGATGTTGGTGCTCTATGGAGGGTCACTCTGGAGAGGTTGGTGCTCTATGGAGGGTCACTCTGGAGATGTTGGTGCTCTATGGAGGGTCACTCTGGAGAGATTGCTGCTCTATGGAGGGTCACTCTGGACAGGTTGGTGCTCTATGGAGGGTCAGTCTGGAGAGATTGGTGCTCTATGGAGGGTCACTGGAGAGATTGGTGCTCTATGGAGGGCCACTCTGGAGAGATTGGTGCTCTATGGAGGGTCACTCTGGAGAGATTGGTGCTCTATGGAGGGTCACTCTGGAGAGATTGGTGCTCTATGGAGGGTCACTCTGGAGAGATTGGTGCTCTATGGAGGGTCACTCTGGAGAGATTGGTGCTCTATGGAGGGTCACTCTGGAGATGTTGGTGCTCTATGGAGGGTCACTCTGGAGAGATTGGTGCTCTATGGAGGGCCACTTTGGAGATGTCGGTGCTCTATGGAGGGTCACTTTGGAGATGTCGGTGCTCTATGGAGGGTCACTCTGGAGATGTTGGTGCTCTATGGAGGGTCACTCTGGAGAGATTGGTGCTCTATGGAGGGTCACTCTGGAGAGATTGGTGCTCTATGGAGGGTCACTCTGGAGAGATTGGTGCTCTATGGAGGGTCACTCTGGAGAGATTGGTGCTCTATGGAGGGTCACTCTGGAGAGATTGGTGCTCTATGGAGGGTCACTCTGGAGATGTTGGTGCTCTATGGAGGGTCACTCTGGAGAGATTGGTGCTCTATGGAGGGTCACTCTGGAGATGTTGGTGCTCTATGGAGGGTCACTCTGGAGATGTTGGTGCTCTATGGAGGGTCACTCTGAAGAGATTGGTGCTCTATGGAGGGTCACTCTGGAGAGGTTGGTGCTCTATGGAGGGTCACTCTGGAGAGGTTGGTGCTCTATGGAGGGTCACTTTGGAGATGTCGGTGCTCTATGGAGGGTCACTTTGGAGATGTCGGTGCTCTATGGAGGGTCACTCTGGAGATGTTGGTGCTCTATGGAGGGTCACTCTGGAGATGTCGGTGCTCTATGGAGGGTCACTCTGGAGATGTTGGTGCTCTATGGAGGGTCACTCTGGAGAGATTGGTGCTCTATAGAGGGTCACTCTGGAGATGTTGGTGCTCTATGGAGGGTCACTCTGGAGAGATTGGTGCTCTATGGAGGGTCACTCTGGAGAGATTGGTGCTCTATGAAGGGTCACTCTGGAGAGATTGGTGCTCTATGGAGGGTCACTCTGGAGAGATTGGTGCTCTATGGAGGGTCACTCTGGAGAGATTGGTGCTCTATGGAGGGTCACTCTGGAGAGATTGGTGCTCTATGAAGGGTCACTCTGGAGAGATTGGTGCTCTATGGAGGGTCACTCTGGAGAGATTGGTGCTCTATGGAGGGTCACTCTGGAGAGATTGGTGCTCTATGGAGGGTCACTCTGGAGAGATTGGTGCTCTATGGAGGGTCACTCTGGAGAGATTGGTGCTCTATGGAGGGTCACTCTGGAGAGATTGGTGCTCTATGGAGGGCCACTCTGGAGAGATTGGTGCTCTATGGAGGGTCACTCTGGAGATGTTGGTGCTCTATGGAGGGTCACTCTGGAGAGGTTGGTGCTCTATGGAGGGTCACTCTGGAGAGGTTGGTGCTCTATGGAGGGTCACTCTGGAGAGATTGGTGCTCTATGGAGGGTCACTCTGGAGAGATTGGTGCTCTATGGAGGGTCACTCTGGAGATGTTGGTGCTCTATTGAGGGTCACTCTGGAGATATTGGTGCTCTATGGAGGGTCACTCTGGAGAGGTTGGTGCTCTATGGAGGGTCACTCTGGAGATGTTGGTGCTCTATTGAGGGTCACTCTGGAGATATTGGTGCTCTATGGAGGGTCACTCTGGAGAGATTGGTGCTCTATGGAGGGTCACTCTGGAGAGATTGGTGCTCTATGGAGGGTCACTCTGGAGAGATTGGTGCTCTATGGAGGGTCACTCTGGAGAGATTGGTGCTCTATGGAGGGTCACTCTGGAGAGATTGGTGCTCTATGGAGGGTCACTCTGGAGATGTCGGTGCTCTATGGAGGGTCACTCTGGAGAGATTGGTGCTCTATGGAGGGTCACTCTGGAGAGATTGGTGCTCTATGGAGGGTCACTCTGGAGAGATTGGTGCTCTATGGAGGGTCACTCTGGAGAGATTAGTGCTCTATGGAGGGTCACTCTGGAGATGTTGGTGCTCTAATTTGTTCTGAATGTTTTATATATTATATGATTTGTGTTTTAGGAGACAATCGGGTGGTCCTATTTGTCAGGATTTACAACAAGAAGTGTATCAATGTTACCAAACACAGCGTAAGGAACCACTGAAATGTTCAACTCAAGTTAGAGCATTTACTGATGCAGTGGAACGTGCTAGACGTGTAAGTGTACAACTGGTCATGTTTTATTCATCATGGTATAGCTTGGTGAATTTGACACTAATCTGACAAATTTGAAATACCTGTACTGCACGATTTGCTTGGGGAAATTGATATGTTTAAAGCAAAATCTTGTAATATATATGCCTTATTCTTGTATTTCCGTAGTTCTTAATCAGCAAAACTGCGCATGCGCAGCGTGTATACATTCAAAAGAACTAAAAACAATTACCAAAACTCTTCCTATGACTTATTCCAACCCAGTCCAACTCCAAAATTATTAGTAAACAAGTTTGTTTACAAATCGACGCACGTTTTACATGGTGACCTCCAGCATCAAAATTTTCCAGAAAGTTCCTATTGAAAGCGTGGCTAAATTTAGATGTTCTAAAAATAGCTTTTAGGCAATCAATTTCATAAACAAAGTGCATGATTTGGAAGCTGGTTCCCAGGTGAAGGTCAGATGATGCAACAAAAATGGAGGCTGATTAAAATTCACCGAGAAATCGTCACTAATTGAAGCAATGTGAAAAAAAGTATTTTCGTGTTTACAAAACTTCACTACTATCGGTGAAATAATACCGTTTTAAGGCTCAAGTAAGGAATTTCAGCTGTTTTAGTTGCATTTTCTTGCACAAATATGACCAATGTTTCCATCCATGAAAGTTCGGACCCTCACTATTTCGCCAAATTCATTATTTACAATGCCACGGAATCAATAGGTGGCCACGGTTTTATAGGAATAAGCCATACATGCATGAAGGTCAGGGTCAGATCAAATTCGCCAAGCTATAGTTTCTAGTAATTCCGAAACACTTATTCTCAGTTCTATCAAGAGAATCATCTGTTTTATGCTCCTAGTTTTTTTTGGACTGGGACAGACAGGCATGACTGGGACAGACTGACAGACAGAACTCAGACGGGACTGAGACTGACTGACGGGACTTGGACTGAGACTGACTGATGGGACTGGGACATACGGGACTCAGACAGACAGATGGGACTGAGATAGGACTGATTGACAGGACTTGGACTGAGGAATCAGACAGACAGGATTGAGACTGACTGATGGGGACTTGGTCTCAGACAGACAGACAGGACTCAGACAAACAGACGGAACTGAGACTGACTGATGGGACTTGGTCCCAGACAGACAGACAGGACTCTCAGACAATCAGAAGGAACTGAGACTGACTGACGGGACTTAAACTGACGGGGTCGACAGGATTGAGACTGACAGACGGGACTTGGACAAACAGATGGGACTAGGACAGACAGACGGTACTGACGGACGGGACTTGGACAGACAGACGGGACTGACTGACAGGACCAAGACTGACTGTCGGGACTGAGACTAACAAACAGGACAGTGAATGACAGGATTGAGACAGACAGACTGACAGACAGATGGGACTGAGACAGGCAGACAGAATTGAGACAAGACTGATAGGATTTAGACGGGACTGAGACAGATTGACGGGACAGACTGTCCAATCAGTCTCAGTCCTGTCACAGTCCCGTTTATATGTCTCAGTCCTGTCAGTTTGTCTCAGTCCTGTCTGTCTGTTTCAGTCCCGTTTATATGTCTCAGTCCTGTCAGTCTGTCTCAGTCCTGTCTGTCTGTTTCAGTCTTTCTCGGTCCTGTTTTGTTTATCCCAGTCTTGTTTATTCCGTCATGAACCTGTCTTGTTTATCCCTGTCCTGACTTGTTTATCCCGTCCTGGGCCTGTCTTGTTTATCACGTCCCGTCTGTCCAGGACCTGTCTTGTTTGTCCCGGGCCTGTCTGTCCTGGGCCTGTCTTCTTTATCCCAGTCCTGTTATATTACCTTGATGTTGTAAACTTACCATTATGATGTATAAAAGGTTTACCTACTTTATATTTACAGAATGCCATAATGACCAAACAATCCTGACAGGTGTTATGTTGGAAAGAATGGATGAGATATTAAAACATCAACTTTTCTACATATTGTTATTATTTAAATAAATCATTTGTTACAAATACACATGGTGAAATCTTACTTTTTGGTACATTGAAACATTACAGTCATGGATGAAAATGTAATCAATTTGATGGCTCGGGGCAAAACTATTGTAACCAAATTTTAATGTGTAATGTTTATGATCAGAAGTTACTCTTAGTTTTGCACTGAGCCCTCTGCATACTTGAACTATATCATATATCATAAGTTTTACAAGATAATTTGTAAGTAATAACAGTGTGTAGAATCACATGATCAAATGAATAACGTTCTCAGTCAGAACAGTAGCGTTTTTGTCCGCTAACGGTGAGTTATTATTATTATTGGTTGAATAATGCATCAGTAATGCATTTGGTCGAGCTTCAATTAAAAACCTATAGATAGAACGAAATCAGTACTTGCCACGCATTTTTACATATACAGGATATTCGCTATATAATATAACCATATTAAATGCACGACCAGTATCAGTCATAAATCAAGAAAAAAACTCACCGTTGGCGGACGAAAACGCCATTGTTATTACTAAAAACGTTATTCATTTGATTACGTGATTCTACACATTGAATATTAGCCAATATCTTCATTGCCTCATTTCAATGAATAAGTGTGATCTGGCAATTAAAGTTTCCTATCTAGGTGAACTTTACTCTTCAAAAACTTTGAATGAAATTGAAAAAAAATCATCATAAGAAAGAACATAACCATATGCAGTTATTTAACCATCAAACACCTGCACATATAATTTAAACCAAAATGTTGTGTAAAACTTCCAATATTCCATCTATAAAGGGGTATTAAATTTATTGCTAAAGCAAGAGTATTGTTATATTATAAAACTGAATATGTAACACACACATATACTTAGTATAACACATTATTGGAAATACATGACCTAAAAAATAACAGATAATAGATATGATAGTATCCCCGAATTATGTGATACATGTTGTATTTACAAACATTGACCGTAGTTGCCTACTGCTGAAAAATTGGTTTCTTAAGTAATCAAATATGGTCAATTTTATACTAAAATAACACTGGGTTAAACCACCTATGTGGGTTAAATCACATTTTTCCACTTTTCAATTTATCCTGGGCACAATATAGAATAGCGAACAGCATGTCTTAAAGTCAATGATATTTCAACATTATTTCTATACAAAAAAATGAAACAGTTTTGTACCACCATATTACAGCACTTAACACATAATACAGCATATAATCCTTGCTGGAAAAACTACCCAATAAACTAGACCATGAACTGTTTTACATTTACGAACATTCTTGTTATAAGTCCCCTTCTGGTTTTCAACCGGAGGGGACTTTAGCTTTGCCCTCCGTCTGGATCCTGCCATTACTCAAACAGTTTACAAGCTAGGTTTATGAACCTTGGTATGTGGATCGGGACCAATAAGGAGATGTGGATAGGGACCAATAAGGAGATTATGCACATCTAATTTTTTATTCTGACAGAAATTGTGGTTGCCATGGCAACAGAAACACTGAAAACCTGGAGACTTCTTGCAATTCCTAATTACTTGTTAAATATGGTCTGGGATTATAACCATTTTTTTTGTTAAAAATTTTCAATCTTTCATGCAAATATGAATATATGATCATTGTACAAAATTTCCTAACATTTCTGCCCTACGAATATATTTAAAGCATTAAAAATTAAAATGTGTAACTGTTACTATGCCAACCATTGTTGAACAGCATTGTTCAAACACACCTGTACAAAATATACACAAATACACATGTACAAAATTTACACAAATACATGTACAAATATAAACAAATACAAGTACAAATATACACAAAGAACTTGGTTCAAAGATTATAACAACATTATTATATACTATAAAACTGCTTAAATACATAAAATAGCTTCAAAATGTTTACCAAAATATGAATAAATTACAAATGAGCGTAGGAAAGCAGAGTGGTTGTATTTACATACCCAGTTATATTTTATATACAATAAAACATACATTGACATCATCCCATCCTTGTATCCAGGACAAACATTGATAATATAACTCACAGCGTAAGAACCAAATCACTGTATGACTTATTGGATTGCTATGAAATTCAACTTGTATCATTTATTGCTATTGAAAGCACATGTAGAATTTGATCACTGTACTCATTATTGCTGTACTATATAATTCAATGTGCACTCCTTATTGCAATTGCCAGAAATCGACTCGTATATACTAGAGATGGGACCAAATACCAAAACCAGTATTCGAATATTCGAAATTCATATTCGCATATTCGTTGGATTATGGATGTCAAAGTATTTGTTTATTTGTTTTACTTCCCTATTGAACAAAAGTTCCATTACCGCTCTTTTGCAAAGTTACGATATTCGTTAGTTTGATATTTCTTTTTGAACCGTTGATATACATTCAACCTGATTGGAAAGAAATAAACATGTTTTTGATCTATAAATAGTTTTATGTCTTTACCTTGCCTGCTTCAGGGACATGTGAATATAGTTTTAATAAGTTATATTGTTTTGGTTTTCTAATGAAGATGGTATAAATCTGTACGACTAAGCAGTTTTAAAAATCGTTGTCATCATCCAATGAGTGTTTCGCTTTGTTACTGCGGACAATGTGTTGACACCTTCATCAACAATTACAACTTAATTCATCTATGCAAACAACTAGTCATAAAGTGGATGAAAACCCCGAATTAAAAAAATCCCTCACAATAAAAAAAATATCATCAGTAAATTAATTTAGCCTGAAAAATCAGACGAAATGCAAGCGTTTCAGGTGTCTAAAATGCCATCATTTTACGGAAGTATTTTGGAGATGTGTCATACTGTTTATTCAGAGTATACTGTTGTAATATATCGATACACATGTCATAAAAGTGTCAATTAGGGACTTTATTATACATATCACACATTATGTTGCTATTACAGCATACGAAAATAACTGAAACTTGTATCAATTTTTGGTGAAATTTACAAAAAAAATATAAATTGTTCAATTTTCAAATATTTGAATATTCTGTCCCATCTCTAGTTTATACAAAACATAACTGGCATTATCTGACCAAATTCAGCTTATAATTTTTCAAGTCATGCAGACAGTCTCAGTTTCATGTGATTTACTTATACTGTAAAATCATCAATTTTCGTAGGGGAATAAACTTCTACTATGATATCAAATACCTTAGAACAATAATCGTGACCCTTGCATTAAATCATCAAATGCAAAATCCACAATTTATCGTCCCATCGAAATGGTCCTTTTTTACCCAACCAACGAAATATTGTCCCATCCAATTTAAATGATTTTACAGTACATATGTTGCTTTATTTCCAATCTCAAGTTTTTACACAATTAATAATAGGATTTTACAGGTCAACAATATTGACTCACAATAAGAGACTCAGAGAGACTTACTGATAATTGTTGCCTCTCTCCACATCATGTTCACATTATTATCAATCTTTGTTGGAATACAAGGCTGTAATAATCCTTGTCATAAACCTTATGTGTGGTATTCGTAAAGTTTGCGGACAAGTGTTGTTGTGAAAATACCTGTTAACCCATATTCATAAGCATAACATTTCCTCAATCTTATATCTATTTGTGATTATAGCTTGACCAGAGTAAACTGACAATCATAAAACTCCGTAAAACTTGTCCGGCTGTGCTCCGTTGTATTCGATTTATTTGTATGCTAACTTATTATACACCGTTATCTCCGGACTTTTTACGAATTATGCAAGGAGTCTCATTTTAACCTGTTAGGGCTATAACAAACAAAATATTGTACAAAAACATAAACAACTAGAGCTATCACAGGAGTGATGAATCATACCCCCGCAGCACCGCCTTGACACAGGAATATTATTTAAAATTATAGTCTTCATGACTTTGTACCAAGTAATTTTAAAATCCAGTAAGAAATGACAAAGTTACAGAGCGGACACGATTTGCATGACTATATAACCTTTGACCTGTAAGTGTGACCTTGGCCTTTGAGATAGGGACCTGGGTCTTGCGCATGACACACTGTCTTGATGTGGTGAACATTTGTACCAAGCAATTTTAAAATCCAGTAAAAAATGACAAAGTTACAGAGCGGACACGATTTGCATGACTATATAACCTTTGACCTGTAAGTGTGACCTTGGCCTTTGAGATAGGGACCTGGGTCTTGCGCATGACACACCATCTTGATGTGGTGAACATTTGTACCAAGCAGTTTAAAATCCAGTAAGAAACGACAAAGTTACAGAGCGGACACGATTTGCATGACTATATAACTTTTGACCTGTAAATGTGACCTTTGAGGTAGGGACCTGGGTCTTGCTCATGACACACTGTCTTGATGTGGTGAACATTTGTACCAAGCAATTTTAAAATCCAGTAAGAAATGACAAAGTTAAGTTACAGAGCGGACACGATGCTAACATACCAACAGATCAACAGACCGACAGACCAACATGGTGACTCCAGTATACCCCCTTCAAACTTTGTTTGCGGGGGTATAATAAGTCTACAACAAACTCACAATGGCCATCTATAGACGTGTTATTGATACCCATCAGAACCATCTAACATTCAAAATGAATTCAATTTTGTTATTTTACAAGATATCGCCTCAACTCCGCAGTATCAAGCCGGTAAGATGCAATTCGACAAATGATACACATTTCAGAACTGTAGTTCATTGTTATGTTTAGGAGCTGTCCACAAACTTTATGGATGACCCTCATATAGGTGATGCTTTTACATCTGGATGGCAGCAAACTTCATATTTTGAGCGGTTATAATGATGAAACAAGGTCACAGGACAAATTCGATGTTGCGGGTATCTCAACTCAAAATATATATAAATTTGAAAATAATTAGGTGACACATTTTGGGTTAAATTATCTTTGATTCAACCCCCCCCCCCCTTAATATATTATAGCTTGGAGAATTTGACCTGATCTTGACCTTTATGCATGAATATATTACATGGTTCTGGCTTTGAATATATCAATTTCCATAGGCAAATTTGTTCAAATTTGTGTTTGTAATAAATAAATCTTGAGTGTCTTTGTGATACTTCCCGATTATAAAAAACATACAACCAGGGTAATATACGTGGGTGAATCAAAAAGTTCGTAGAATTTTGTCATAACTTTTTTATTTTCACAGTGATTGTCGTCATATTTATGCTGAATGAATATATTGGTATTTTTGTTACATACACAGATTTATAGTGATTTGATGATAACCGTTTTAAAAATATTTATATCTTAAATAAGGGCGATTACGTATACCGGAGCACACGGATAATTTGAAACACATTTTATTAAATTTTCTAAAATATCTCAATTGTAGGAACTCCAAAAACCGTCAAAATGTTATGTTTGATTGCGTGATATCATTTATAAAGTCTGTTTAAATTTCAGACGTCATCCCCGATAAATAATGTTTTAATTGACATTTACATAATCGCACTATATAGAAATTCCCGCGTAAAACGGGTCTACCGGAATTTACGGAACCACGGACTGCGATCAAAATCTGCATTAAACTGAAAAATACGTACGTCATAAGAAACAACACATGGTTTGAAAGGTGTAGGTATATATCATGAAATAAATAGACATCGATTTACAAAAGGAATTAGTACTTTCGTGTAGGATAACAGAAGTTGAAAACCGAATAAAACACTCCCGATATTGGTGACGTTGGTTCGCAACGTCGTCGAAGAGGACCAGTGCTATATAATAGCGGATATTGCAAAACACTTAAATTATTCTTATGGGACAGTGAACAGTATGTTAAACATACACGTAAAAATGCAGAAACCATGTTCACGATGGTTATCCAAAATTAATTACATATTAGTCACTTCGAGAAGCAAAAATGGGTCAAAACATTAACGTAAGTATTGACACACGTGGCGTTAGTTTGACGTTGTTCATTGAATGACGCTGACGTGCTCCGGTATGCTGTTTCAGTATGTATGCGTTTCAATGTAAAAATGAAGTGGTTTTGACTAATTCAATGAAATTGGGCAAATTGCTTTGTTATACTTATGATCACGTTATATTAAAATTTGAAAACATTTGAAGCTTTGGTTTGTGAGTTATGATATTTTTCTACGAACTTTTTGATTCACCCACGTATATAACAAGATTTCCGCTGTTAAATTAAATTATGTTAATTAAAAGGTCAGGATCGGGTCAAAAACTCTAAGCAGTAACAACAATGGAAGACCTAAATCTCAGATAAAAAAAATTAAAATAAAAATACATTGAAAATATTACAATTTCATAACAGAACTTTTACAATACATAATGATTGTCCATAGAGAGATATATAAGACACAAATATAAGGCACTTTGTTAAACACTCATTTACATAAACCGGTAACTGTATCGTTGAAAATGAAAAAAAAAAAACGAAAAAAAAACATTTTTTCTTTAAATTCATATGTATACATATGTTTCTGTGTATAGATAAAAATATAAATTTTCAACAACAAAAAAATTCTTTCGTTTTTTTTCGTTTTCAATGATACAGCTACCCGTGTATGTAAATTTAAGGCACTTTGTTAAACACTTGTTACATGTACATACAAAGATACAGACAAAATAACAAGATTTTATCAAGACACACGGTGCATAGAAATCAAGGTACTGACTGCTGAAACTTTCAAGTTCTGCTTCATTAACTTAACTTGAGAATTGTGTTTCACCAAACACCCACGATTAAATAAACAACATTCATTTAAATACAACAAATATGGTAGATGGAATTATGATTTGGATAATAATGTGATTCTTATATAAAACATTTTTAATGCATGCAAAATTCAAACATGTACTGTAAAATCATTTAATGATGGAACGAAATTTCATGGTTTTGGTAAAACAAGAGGACCTGAAAGGCCCTAGGTCGCTCACCTGTTGCACATTGGTCTAGGTATCAGTACAACCTACATTCTGACCATATAAATTTCATGAAGATTGGATCAAAACCATGACCCCTATAGTGAACACAATATTTTTCTAAGATTTGACCTAGTGACCTAGTTTTTGACCCCACATGACCCAGTTTCAAACATGGCCTAGATTTCATTAAGAACAACATTCTGACCAAGTTTCATGATGATTGGATCAAAACCACGACCTCTGGAGTGAACACAAGGTTTTTCTAAGATTTGATCTAGTGACCTAGTTTTTTCACCCCACATGACCCAGTTTCAATCTTGGTCTAGATTCCATAGAGAACAACATTCTGACCAAGTTCCATGAAGATATGATCAAAATTTTGACCTCTGGTGTGAACACTAGGTTTTTCTAAGATTTGACCTAGTCACCTAGTTTTTGACCCGGCATGACTCAATTTCGAACTTGGGTCTAGATTTCATAGAGAACAACATTCTGACCAAGTTTCATGAAAATTGAATCAAATTGGTGACCTGTAGGGTGTACACAAGGTTTTTATAAGATTTGACCTAGTGACCTAGTTTTTGACCCCGCATTACCCAGTTTCAAACTTGTCCTAGATTTCATGGAGAACAACATTCTGACCAAGTTTCATGAAGATTGGAACAAATTGGTGACATCTAGAGTGTACACAAGATTTTTCTAAAATTTGACCTAGTGACCTAGTTTTTGACCCCACATGACCCAGTTTCTAACTTGGCCTAGACTTCATGGAGAACAACATTCTGATCAAGTTTCATGAAGATTGGATCAAAACTGTTGCCTCTCGAGTGTACACAAGCCAATTGTTGACGGACGACGGGACGACGACGGACGGACGACAAGTGATCACAAAAGCTCACCTTGTCACTATGTGACAGGTGAGCTAAAAAGCCATTTCGATGGGACTTAATTCGTAGATTTTGCATTTCAGGTTATAGATACAAGGGTCGGTTTTTTGTTCAATGGGATTGAAGGCGAACCACGAAATCCATGAAAATTTAATCCCCGCGAAAATGAATATGACTTTACAGTATATGTAATTGGTTAACATGTACACATGAAAAGATTTGCACAAAAACGCTTTCTACAAACAGCAGTAAACTTTTCAAATTTCCTGAAAACTCAGAAGAAATTGATCTAACAATTTCCATCTCTGAAAAAACGCTACACAAAAGTATACTAAAATAACAAATATTCTAGACTTCATATTTGTTTAGCTATTTTGAGTCAGAAAATTGACACAAACATTTCTAGCTAAGGCACCAATGTCAAAAGTTTTTTAAACTTGAAAAAGAATTATAGTACACACATTAACAATAGAAATACAATGCTTAAAGCAAATTCTCTAGTCGCATAAGATTGGTCCCCTAATCAATTAACAGGGGCCTAAATCACCAACATTGCAAGACTAAAAATCAGACTTAGACTTGCAATGGATAACATTTATAATCACTGCCATATCTTTGCAATGAGATTTAACCTTGTGAAATTTTATCTGATTATTTGTTATTACCCACAGAACATGTATACCCGTTTATATCTTTATAAGTCAGTACATTTTAAACAACATGAGAGCAAACAGAACATTTGGCAATATACTGACTTAATACAGTTTTAGACTTACAACGTTGGTGAATAAGGCCCCAGCACTTTTAACTGTTGCAATTGTTTATTCCCTTAATATATAGATAAAGTGGCCGACAAATTATCAATTTATCTTCTCGTTTATAATGTCTCCCTATACTAGTCGTCGTATCCTATAAACTATTGGAAATCCAATATTCACAAATAAGCACCTTTCAAATATAGAACAACAACAAGAGGGCCATGATGGCCCAATATCGCTCACCTGATTATACATGTTTATATACAGTTTTCACCCAAGGGAATAATTTGATCATCTTGGTAGAAAACCACAAGTTTTCCCTATATAAGGCTATTTAAAACGGTGACCCCCCCATTTTGACCCCAGGGGCATAATTTGAAAAATCTTGGTAGAGGATCACTAAATGATGCTACGTACAAAATATCAAAGCTCTATGTAGTGTAGTTTTAGATAAGAAGATTTTTATATGTTTTCCCTACATAAGTCTATGTAAAACGGTGACCCGGGGCGGGGCCAATTTTGACCCTAGGGGCATAATTTGAACAATCTTGGTAGGGGACCACTAGATGATGCTTCATACCAAATATCAAAGCTCTAGGTATCGTAGTTTTTGACAAGATTTTTTATCTGTTTCCCCTATAAGTCTATGTAAAACTGGTGACCCCCGGGGCGGTGCCAATTTTGACCCCAGGGGCATAATTTGCCCAATCTTGTTCGGGGGCCACTAGATGATGCTACATACCAAATATTAAAGCTCTAGGCATTGTAGTTTTTGACAAGAAGATTTTAATATGTTTTCCCTGTATAAGTCAATGTAAAAATGTTGACCCCCTGGGCAGGGCCAATTTTGACCCCAGGGGTATAATTTGAACAATCTTGGTAGGGGACCACTAGATGATGCTACATAACAAATATCAAAGCTCTAGGCATTGTTGTTTTAGACAAGAAGATTTTTATATGTTTTCCCTATAGAAGTCTATGTAAAATGGTGACCCGAGGGAAATAATTTTAACAATCTTTGTAGAGAACCTCTAGCTGATTCTATATACCAAATATGAAAGCCCTGGACCAAGCCGTTTCGGAGAAGAAGATTTTTTAAGGTTTTCCCCATATAACTCTATGTAAAACTGAGGGCCCCCGAGGCGGGGCCAATTTTGACCCAAGGGACATAATTTGAACAATCTTTGTAGAGGACCCCAAGGTGATGCTACATACCAAATATGAAAGCTCTAGGCCTTACGGTTTCAGAGAAGAAGATTTTTGAAGTTTCCTTTTTGAAAATCTATTTTTAGCCTGTGTGACCTAGTTATACGACGGACTGGAATTTTTTTAACAACTTTGGTAGAGGTCCACCCAAGGAACATTCCTCTTAAGTTTTATCAAATTTAGCCAAGCAGTTTAGGAGGAGAAGTCGTTTGAAGAAATTGTTGACGGCCGCACGCCGCACGACAAACATCTCGGTATGACAAAACCTCACCATGACCACATTGTGGTCAGGTGAGCTAAAAATGGGTACATATTTTCTTGCAGTAATATGTTGATTTATGAACAAATTAAGGGCTGCTGAGGGCACAATTCAGTCTAACAACATAAAGAAGGGGACTATAAAGTAACAACAGACATACATTTGTAACATGTCCCTTTAAGGGGCTTTAATGATGGGACAACTATGGGGCCATTTAACATAAATGTGAAGTTTTTCAAAATAAAAGAAATTACATTATTTTAGGGTTAAGGCAAGTGTTTTCGTGTTATAACATTTACCCAGTGCCAGTGGGTGGAGCCATTTCATGTTATAGCGTTTGCCGAGTGACAACAGGTGGTGCATGCCTGAGCCAGTCAGGGTACAAACACTCCTGACAAGATAAATTAAGGCACACAAAATATATAGTCAAGATGAGATTGTTTAAAACAGAAATGAGAACTATTTCTTCCCCTGCTTGTATATATATATATATATCTTAGACAGTTTATAGGTTGATTCTATAAGAATACAAGTAAGCACATGATCATGGGCGTAGGAGCGTCTTCAACATTGGGGGGGGGGGCAAACATTTGGCAACTTAGGGTAAAAAATTTTTTTTCTCGCTTCGCTCGCAAAGTAACTGCATCATGTCAAAATATGACAATACCCATTGTTTGTACAATAAAACACTCGTACAGAAATTGTATTCTTAAACGTACACAATCCTCCTATATCTATATAATAACTGTGAAATTGTGAATTTATGGTTCTGTGGTAATTTAGTTTAGTAATTATAGGTAACTGAAAGTTAATTAGTTGAAGTATAAGGGGGTCGGGGGGTATTCCCCTGGGAAAATTTTCTAAACAATGGATCAATCTGGAGCATTCTAAGTGTTCCGAGATACCTTATTTGGTATTAAAAAAGGACCTAAATACAGGGAATTTTAAAAGTTCTTACATTAAAGTGTTTGCACAAAATTTCTATTTCTCGATTTTGAGATTGAAGCTTAATGTGAAAACTTTTCTTTCAAAGGCTTTATATATAATGGACAACCTCTCAAAGTCGTAAACAAGGGTTGGAGGACGTTCAGAGTATAATTTATGTCACGAGTGTATTTTTTGCAAACAATGGGTGTTGAAATATTTTTATATAAGGAAGTTATTTTGCGAGCGAAGCGAGCAAAAAAATGTTTGAAACGTTGTCACCAAGAGCTGAAGGCAAATTGCCTATAACGATATATATTCGGTAGTAAATTATACTTTTCGTCTGAATTATTGGGGGGGGCAAAAGATATGTTGGCCCCCCCTGTCCAGACATTGGGGGGGCCTGGCCCCCCCTGCTCCTACGCCCATGATGATATCAGTCCCCAATCTCCAAAAACATCTAATCTGAGCTAAATCTCATCTCAAATATTGCCATGTGTCATTTGATTAATTTCCATGTGAGGATGGACTCTGAGTCAAATACAGCAAACACTGTTTCTAGTTTAAATGTATTACAGTAAAGAGTTCTAACTTCAGATGTATCTCAGATTTAGACTCTGATTTGAGCAAAATCTCAATTTGAGATTTCTACTTCAGATATATGCTTTGGGAGATCGGAGCCCATACTCATGATTTTACAAGAAACATTGTATCCTGTCCAGAGTTTCGTACACGGACAGTATTTGAAGATTCATCACAGGGAATAATAAAATAATAAAAAAATCATTATTATGAAATATTAGCTAATGTTGCATAATACTCTGTAACGATGGCAACTCCAGTATTAAAACTTCTTATAAAGACAGCATCAATAACCATTCACCAAACAAGTACTGCAAAATCATTTAATTTCAATGGGACAAATTTTCTTGTTTTTTGTGAAAATAACGATTTCGTAGGGGCATCGTTACAAGTATATCTTATTCACTAAATCATGTATACAAAACTGTACTACATAAATCATTAACATTTATGGGGGATTTAATTTCATTGTTTGTAGATCACCCACAAAATTACCCCCCATGAATAATAATGATTTTACAGTGTAAGAACATGGTTTTCATGACCCTATTCACTTCCTTGATCAAATTCATGACACTTAAGACCAGCTTAATAAAATAACTTGTTCTAGGGGAACCTACTGAGTGGTCTCTTATTGGAGTAAATAGTAATGTAAATGTATGTTATATCAACATATTGAGGGCCGACTATATATATACCTTAAAACTAAACCAGAGTACCGTCTATGTACGAATGGTGGAGGCTCAACCTTCGCGTTTTTGATAGTAACAAGGGCAGATAACTCAATAAATATAAGCCATTGGGTTGTCAGCCTTGTCCTTATGGACTCCTCTTGCGATGGTGATTAGCTACAAATGTATACCAAGTTTCAAGTTGACACCTTTGATAGTCTTTGAGAAAATGACTTTGACAATAAACTTTAACTAACGCAGAAGCACAAGATCCCGTCACAAAAATTGCTCAACTTTTCTTTTTTGAAAAGTCCAAGTCAAGCTTAAAAATAAAATGTAGGTCAAACTAAATCACATAATTTCATGCCCAAACTAATTAATTCACTCAATAATTATACAGATGGAATAACCACACCCAACTTTGAAGACTATAAGTTATACCTGATAAACAATGTAACTATCAATACACAAAATGTACTATTCAATATAAAAACATGAGCAATATTTGTAGCAAGTTTTCACACAGCACATTCTCAATGTTGCTTCAGGTGTTGTCACAAATATATGTATGACTTCAATACTTGTCAAGATCTTTTAAAATAACTTTTTGTTCAACAATTTAATACATTAATGGGGTACCCATTGAAGCATAATCCCAACCCTGAAAATGACTCTAAAGTCACAAGTACCTTTCAGCTTCCAAATAAATACACCCATTACATACACCAAAACTCAGTTCAAAATTTTTTTATTGCCATTTCTGTTACTCTGATTAGATTCAGCTTATGGAATTTCAAATGACCATAACTTTGTCAATTCTTTTATCAAACAATTTTCATTTTTTCAGAACAGGACCTCCAGAAATTGTAGAAATTTTCTGATTATTCAAGATCTGTAGAGATTTTCAGATAATTTGAGCTTGGTGAATATTTCCACATTAATCATCGTCTTCTTCTTCCTCCATAATCTGCATGACTTTCTCTAGTTTCTTGTCAAGTTGTAAATCTTTGGTTTCTTTACTGGTAGCGAGATCTTCCACGATCTATAACATAAACACAGAGAATACATCAATGGCTTAGACCAAGGTCGCAATTTTAAAAAGTACAACTAGAAACGTGTCCATCAACACGGGTGCCCCCATCGGGATATATAGTAAAAGAAACAAAGGACCATAACTCTGGTAAAAAATTGCCGCAGCAGAAATTCTGTCCTGTGCGGTCAACTACACATCAAGGTTGATAATCTGTGAAAGTTTGAAGAAATTCTACCCTAAGGTTTGTAAGGCTTCAACAAACAAGATCTGCCTTACGTACGGACGTTCTCACTGACTTGACATTGTGGGGTTTTCTTTTGTTCATCCTTTTGTTTGTAAAACCCCATAAGCAACATTTTGCACCCCGTAAGCAACGGAATGAATAGAATCTAAATATAGCCTATTGTTCCACACCTCACAACTACAAGTGGGTGAGTACGGACAGACATACGGTCGGACAGCACCAATGCTATATGCCCCCACTTATAAATAAGTGAGAGGGGAATCAAAAACACACACACTATTTTTAGAAAACAAAAAAAAATCTGTCCAAAAATTACTCTTTGGTTATTGAAAAACAGCCTTTTTAACTTCATTTTGGTCAACATGACCAGTTCATATTGTAATGAAAATTTCCAATATGCTGAGGTATAATAAGCCAGAGACGTAGGAGGCTAGTAGAGTAGAGTAGGGCAATGACCTAAATAAAATTATGGTACCTTTGTACATAAACTATTAGCTTCAATACATGAAGCATTTTATTATTCATTATGATAGAAGTAGTATTGAAAAGCAGTAAAAATATCCTACTGGGTGATCAAGTCTGTAGCAATAACCTCTCTGCTACTAACAGAAAACATTTTCACCAATCGTAGCATTTGTAACTAAAGCAAATCTCCCCCCCCCCCTGTCATCTCTGCATCATTTTTCAATGGTAACTACTGATTATTGGCTTATTCAATTCCTTAACAGGTATTCATTTAAATTCCTCGGTGGTATTCATTGTTGAAAAATAATATCCTGAAAACATTGGACTGTCTAGAAAGAATCCCACAATACAAAAGCAAGCATCCCCCACTGGACCCTGGCTTCACCGCACTGGACCCTGGCTTCATCTAACTAACCTCTGGATCCCTTAACTAAACCCTGTCACCCCTACTGGCTCTGGTTTCATCCCCACTGGACCCTGACATCCCCTCACTGGACCCTGTCTTCACCACTGGACCCGGACTTCATCGCACTGGACCCTGGCTTCATCTAACTAACCTCTGGCATCCCTTAACTAAACCCTGTCACCCCTACTGTACCCTGGCTTCATCCCCACTCGACCCTGGCTTGCCCAACCACTGGACCCTGGCTTTCCCCGCTGGACCCTTACTTGCCCTACCACTGGACCCTGGCTTCCTCCACCACTGGGCCCTGGCTTCATCCCCACTGGACTCTGGCTTGTCCCCCCACTGGACCCTGGCTTCCCCCAACTGGACCCTAACTTGCCCTTCCACTGGACCCTGGCTTCCCCCTCCACTGGACCCTGGATTCCCCCAACTGGACCCTAACTTGCCCTTCCACTGGACCCTGGCTTGCCCCACCACTGGACCCTGGCTTCACCCAACTGGACCCTGGCTTGTCCCCACTGGACCCTGGGTCCCCCACTGGACCATGACTAGCCCTTCCACTGGACCCTGGCTTGTCCCCCACTGGACCCTGGCTTGCCCCACCACTGGACCCTGACATCCCCTCACTGGACCCTGGCTTGCCCCACCACTGGACCCTGGCTCCCCCCACCACTGGACCCTGGCTCCCCCACCACTGGACCCTGGCTCCCCCCACCACAAGACCCTGGCTTCCTCTACCACTGGACCCTGGCTTACACCACTAGTAGACCCAGGCTTGCCCCACCACTGGATCCTGGCTTGCCCTACCACTGGACCCTGGCTTCCTCTATCACTGGACCCTGGCTCCCCACCACTGGACCCTGGCTTCCCCAACCACTGGACCCTGGCTTGCCCCACCACTGGACCCTGGCTTGCCCCACCACTGGACCCTGGCTTGCCCCACCACTGGACCCTGGCTTGCCCCACCACTGGACCCTGGCTTGCCCCACCACTGGACCCTGGCTTGCCCCACCACTTGACCCTGGCTTGCCAAACCACTGGACCCTGGCTTCCCCCTCCACTGGACCCTGGCTTTCCCCACTGGACAGTGGACACTGGCTTCCCCCTCCACTGGACCCTGGCTTCCCCCTCAACTGGACCCTGGCTTTCCCCCACTGGACCATGGCTTTCCTAGTACAGTACACAACAGAAACATCAATAAATTCTATAGAGAAGAATTGCTTACATCCATCAAATACGGTTTTGTTTGTTTGTAGAATCTATACAATGCTGATGTCTTGTTGAAGTCTGTCTGTTGTTGTAGCTGAAACATAAAATATTGTACACAATTATTTACCTGCATTTCATTAAACCAGGTATCCTTTGACTAAGCAAAGCGCTACGTGGCTCTTTCCACGAGAGGTAAAATTAAATGGGAGGTAACTGAATGAAGATGCTCTGCAGCGCTTTGCGTAGGCAACGGACACCTGGTTGGGTGTTTTTAGTCCCATACTTGTTATCAAGGGGAGGGGACTACAGGTTTACCCTCTGTTCATCAAGAAATGGATCCTGCCATAACTGAAACAATTTTAATTTGTTAAATACTAAGCTTGCCAGGAAAATGGATAAATACAGAATATATCCCACAAAGGACCATAACTCTAGCAATGTTGTTTGCGTTCTAGAATTACTGACAATTTACACAACTAGGCTTGGTAACAAGTTTCATTGAAATTAACCTCCCACATCCAACGCAAAAGCAATACATGTCCCCTTCATTATAGGTGGGAGACAAAAATATTGTATACTGAGTGACCTTTTAACACTTGACCTATACATGGATTTATTATAATCATGTTTGACCTTGACTGTAGACCAAGTAACCTTCTAACACTTGACCTCTACATAGTTTTATTATAATCATGCTTGACCTTGCCTGTAGACCAAGTAACCTTCTAACACTTGACCTCTACATAGATTTATTATAATCATGTTTGACCTTGCCTGTAGACCAAGTAACCTTCTAACACTTGACCTATACCTTGATTTATTATGATTAAGGATGGCAACGGATATCCGGATATTCGTATTGTGTTCTGAGTATCCGAATAGTAAATAGGGATCCGAATATCCGTTATAAAATTCAATAAAAATGTTTTCTCATAACTTTACGACAAAAACATCGGTTGACACCTAGAACAATAGAATACATTTGATGTCGGTGACACATTGTTTATTGGGGGTCTGTTTATTTCTTTGACACGGGGTCTCCGTTAGATTTGCTTTTGCGTGATAATCACTGCGGTGTATCTTAAAGTCTGTTTTTGCCAGACAATTATCAGATTATAGGTGTTTGTTAGTAATTATCCCGATTTTAACAAGTTGTCTACTCAATAAGTAATTGAATAAGACCAGTTTCGATTAATTGCGCAGGTCCACAAAAGGTGCTAATGGTGATTACAGGGGTTACGAATTTGGTATTTGTCTTATGTAGCCGTATGTTACAAACATTCTTTTCTCATCAACAGTTAATTAAAATCAAGCTAAGCTTTGAAGTTTTGGTTAATCTGAATGTAACTGTCTGCAAATAACTTACAATTAATATGCGTCGACGTTTATCATTGGCTTTGACCCTGCAACGCCCATTTCTAATTAAATATTACTCAAAGTGTATCAAGACTATCGATTGGTTATGATTGGAAATAAAAACTAAAAATGCACAACTATGTTATCAATTATTTATTAACTTTCTGCTTAAAGTAAACATGAACATAAAACAAGAGGGCCTGAAAGGCCCTAGGGCGTTCACCTGTTGCACATTGGTCTAGGTATCAGTACAACCTACATTCTGACCATATAAATTTCATGAAGATTGGATCAAAACGGTGACCCCTGGAGTGAACACAATATTTTTCTAAGATTTTACCTAGTGACCTAGCTTTTGACCCCACATGACCCAGTTTCAAACTTGGCCTAGATTTCATAAAGAACAACATTCTAACTAAGTTTCATGATGATTGGATCCAAACCACAACCTCTGGAGTGAACACAAGGTTTTTCTCAGATTTGACCAAGTGGCCTAGTTTTTGACCCCACATGACCCAGTTTCAAACTTGGCCTAGATTTCATAGAGAACAACATTCTGATCAAGTTTCATGATGATTGGATCAAAACCACGACCACACAATGTTTTTATAAGATTTGACCTAATGACCTAGTTTTTGACCCCACATAACCCAGTTTTGAACTTGGCCTAGAGTCCATAGAGAACAACATTCTGACCAAGTTTCATGAAGAAACGATCAAAATTGTGACCTCTGGTGCAAACACTAGGTTTTCTAAGATTTGACCTAGTGACCTAGTTTTTGACCCCACATGACCCAGTTTCGAACTTGGCCTAGATTTCATGATGAACAACATTCTGACCAAGTTTCATGAAGATTGGATCAAATTGATGACATTTAGAGTGTACACTAGGTTTTTCTAAGATTTGACCTTGTGACCTAGTTTCTAACCCAAAATGACACAGTTTCAAACTAGGCCAAGATTTCATGGAGAACAACATTTTGACCAAGTTTCATGAAGATTGGACCAAATTGATGACATCCAGAGTGTACATAAGGTTTTTCTAAGATTTGACCTATTGACCTTGTTTTTGACCCCACATGACCCAGTTTCAAACTAGGTCTAGATTTCATGGAGAACAACACTCTGACCAAGTTTCATGAAGATTGAATCAAAATGGTGACATCTGGAGTGTAAACAAGATTTTTATAAGATTTGACCTTGTGACCTAGTTTTTGACCCCGCATGACCCAGTTTCAAACTTGGCCTAGATTTTATGGAGAACAACATTCTGACCAAGGTTCATGAAGATTGGAACAAATTGGTGACATCTGGAGTGTACACAAGATTTTTCTAAGATTTGACCTAGTGACCTAGTTTTTGACCCCACATGACCCAGTTTCGAACTTGGCCTAGATTTTATAGAGAACAACATTCTGATCAAGTTTCATGAAGATTGGAACAAATTGGTGACATCTGGAGTGTACACAAGATTTTTCTAAGATTTGACCTAGTGACCTAGTATTTAACCCCACATGACCCAGTTTCGAACTTGGCCTAGATTTCATAGAGAACAACATTCTGATCAAGTTTCATGAAGATTGGATCAAAACTGTTGCCTCAAGAGTGTACACAAGCCAATTGTTGACGGACGAAGATGGACGCCCAACGGACGGACAACGGACGAAGAGTGATCACAAAATCACTATGTGACAGGTGAGCTAAAAAAGCATCAGGAACCCAATAAGTTCCATGTGTATATCGTCAAAGGAGATCACTGTGTAGCAGCTTGTCAAAACGAAAGTAGAAATAATTCAGATGGAGTTACGTACCCTTATATCAAACAGTCACACTCACGGTAAACACAAAATGTTAACAACTTACAGGTTTCTTAAGATTAAAGCTTAGAGGTCAGATTAAATATTTGGACTCGTAGGTATGGATGTAACAATAGCAGAATATCCGCATTGAGGCATTTAATGTAAGTCTGTCTGGTACACAAAGACGATGGTGGTCGCGAAATTATGTTAAATTGTCGCATAGCATTAGCTTTATTCCTACACGATTTTAACAACATTCAATTTGATACGGATATCCGGATATCTGTTCAGATACCGTTCCGGATATCCGGATACCAATTTTGGTATTCGTTGCCATCCTTAATTATTATCATGTTAGACCTAGACTGTATACCAAGTGACCTTCTAACACTTGACCTCTATCTAGATTTAGGATTATCATGTTTAACCTTGACCTACTGACCTTGTTGACATCTATCAAATATTTCCTCAACTCTTCGTGATCCTGAGTATCGACCTTGACATTCTTGTAGAACTCTAAAGCTCTCTCTCGACATTCTAACATCTCATTATGAAATATCAACTTCTGTGATGGTGAATCCTGAAAATATTGCAACAAAATGTTGTTCGATTGTTTTGGTTCAGACAAAGACCAATATTTCATTATTTAATAAGAATATATAATTAAGTGCATTGAAAGGGGGTTGCTATGGTTGCAGATTTGTGATTGCTGCCTTTTTATTGGGTGCCCTTTATTCTTCTGCAGCAGGTTTCAAGTACTGGCCAAGACATCAAATTTGAAATAACATACATTTGTATGTCTGATTGTCAACTTGTTGTCTTTGTCCTACTTCAGAAGCTGAAGTATAATGTTCATATAAGATACAGTGACTGTGGGGTTACCTTCATATGAGATACAGTGACTGTGAGGCTACCTTCATATGAAATACAGTGGCTGTGGGGTTACCTTCATATGAGATACAGTGGCTGTGGGGTTACCTTCATATGAGATACAGTGGCTGTGGGGTTACCTTCATATGAGATACAGTGACTGTGGGGTTACTTTCATATGAGATACAGTGGCTGTTGGGTTACCTTCATATGAAATACAGTGGCTGTGGGGTTACCTTCATATGAAATACAGTGACTGTGAGGTTACCTTCATATGAAATACAGTGGCTGTTGGGTTACCTTCATATGAAATACAGTGGCTGTGGGGTTACCTTCATATGAAATACAGTGGCTGTGGGGTTACCTTCATATGAGATACAGTGGCTGTGGGGTTACCTTCATATGAAATACAGTGGCTGTGGGGTTACCTTCATATGAGATACAGTGGCTGTGGGGTTACCTTCATATGAGATACAGTGGCTGTGGGGTTACCTTCATATTAGATACAGTGGCTGTGGGTTTGCCTTTATATTAGATACAGTGACTGTGGGGTTACCTTCATATTAGATACAGTGTCTGTGAGGCTACCTTCATATGAAATACAGTGGCTGTGGGGTTACCTTCATATGAGATACAGTGGCTGTGGGGTTACCTTCATATGAAATACAGTGGCTGTGGGGTTACCTTCATATGAAATACAGTGGCTGTGGGGTTACCTTCATATTAAATACAGTGGCTGTGGGGTTACCTTCATATGAAATACAGTGGCTGTGGGGTTACCTTCATATCAGATACAGTGGCTGTGGGTTTGCCTTCATATTAGATACAGTGACTGTGGGGTTACCTTCATACCATTCAGAAACACAGACCTTTACTACAGTGTGGAGAATCATGTGATCAACAAATGATTTGAAATGAATAACGTTTGCACTCAAAACAATCACGATTTCTTCCGCTAGCGGTGAGTTTTTTTTTTCTTGATTATAGTGATTGTGCACTTTATATGAATAAAGTATATAGCCCAAAGTACATCCAGTATGTGTAAGAATATCCGGCAAGTATCAATTTTGCTCTATCTGTAGCTGATGTTAACTGATGCTCGACCAAATTATTATAATCGGTTGAAAACTGCATCAAGAATGCATTTGGTCGAGCACGTATTAAAAACAGCTAATGATAGAATGAAATCGGCACTTGTCAGGTATTTTTACATATACAGGATAAACTTTGGGCTATATGATATAACCATATTAAATGCACAATTGTTATAATCAAGAAAAATTAACCATTAGCAGACAAAATCACAATTTGTTTTGATCACATGATTCTCCACACTAACTAGGCTGAGAACAAGAAACATGTTGATCCAAAACTGTGGAGACCAATGAGGTTTATATTGACTAACACTTATTATGTGGAGGTTGAGTCAATAACCATTCAAGTGCAGGGTTGTGGTGTTCTCAGAACTAATGCCATATGCAATGATTGTGCAGTTGCAGCGACCAGTTTTGCTGACAAGATGTGTGTAAGCGACATGTTTGCTGTGATCTAGTGTGTCTATGCTGGTGTGTTACAACTAGAGTGTTTGAGATACTCAGATCATACTCTCCATTTGTTATGCTGGTACCATCTACCAATGACCCTCAAATGGGGTAAATTTGAAAAAAACATAGTGGCTGGATTAAAGCCATCAACGGATGTTTCTTGTTGACTCGACGACTGCTTTGTGGCAAGTTCAATGCACAATCATTACATATGTCATTTATCCTGAGAACACCACAACCCGGCACTCGAAAGAGGATTGACAAGAAGAATATGAATACAAAAGTTTATTTTGCATAAAGCACAATACAATGCTTATAACAAATATATACGAATAACAGAGATGAAAAACATAAGTTTTTAGCAGACAAAATAATATGTTTTAAATGTTCATCGTCGAAAGTACCTGATATTATTACTTAAACACAACTAAAGACATATATTTTGCTTGTTTTCTTTGGTACAGACATAATTAGTCCCAATCAAAACCATTTTCTGGCCCGTTTATGCATTAAATGGTATATTCATGTAGGGGCGGACAGAGACGTTTCAAACTTGTTCTTTTATCTAATGAATGAGTGAAAATCTGTTGTTTTTTATAGTAGTGATATAATGTCTTAGGCCTGTGAATAGATAGACACATACCTTGGTGAATTTCTGTGAGGAGAGTGAGAAGCTTTCAATGAAGACCTGACTGATCACCTCAAGGTTATCTGTCATATAATGTGGAATGTTCACATCAAACAACAATGATGGTAGTTTCATCAGGGCTGCCCATACTCTTATAGCATAACTGCAGAATAAAAAAGCATACAAATAGTTGATGCCATGGTAAATCAGTACAGTTGGAAATTTACGAGTGAAGTGTTATTCCTTTTGACAGCTTTTTTCAGATAATGGATACAAATCCGGAGGAAAAATGGATTTAATAAGAAAATCCAATATTTTAATATATTTCAAAATCAAGTCCCATCAAACAATAATTTAGACCCTAGCATTTATTACCTGATATTAAGTCCACAAAATAACATCCTATCGAAATGTGTTTTTTTATCAAGATCACGAGATTTCGTTCCCTTGCAATTAAATGATTTTACAGTATATAATTCATAACTACTCAAACACTCATGGCAAGTAGTTGGTAAAATTAGGTATTATCAGATCATTTCCTACCTGTGACTTTTCCAACCATGAATCGTGTCATTGTCAACTTTGAATTGTTCTCCAAGATCATCTAAGTAATTGAGGAGGAATTTAGCAGGTGGGGGACAGTTATCTTTATCCAGAATTATATCAAACATTGTCTTTATGTAATCCTTCAGTGACATCTGTAAAACAATGAGAAAACATTCAATTTAGAGAAATTCAATGTATTATTTCTAGTGGTTATAAATATGGGACAGAAGATTATAAAATTAACCTTCGTGCATGAAGATAAATTAGAAAATCAGAAATTGACAACAAAAATAGGAGTAACTCCACTTTAATAGGAGTACTTGGTAGGTATGGATATATATACATAAACTTGTTACATACCTTAGTGGTGAATAATCTATTCAGGTAAAGTTCAGCAATGGCTGATTTCTCTTTCTTTGAGCTTTCTTCTTCTTTTTTCACCTGAAACAATCGGCAAGTTAACATGTTCAGTTCAATGTACAGGTAAAACAGAATGGCCATTCACTACAACTCCCTCAGTCGATTGCTAAAATTTATAGTAAATATAGATTCAGGGAAATTTTGATGGTGTTGTTAAGAAGAGGTTATTTTTCTACAGAGGGTCGCTCTGGAGATTTTATACTGTATATTATAATTGATCAAGGGACACAAACCAGCTATCACTAAAGACTGATACCTATGATCATATTAATTATGTTCTCAACAAACAGAACTTGTAGGTGAGATAGGAACCAAACCAATTATTCCAGGCCCTGTAATCAGGTATATAAAATGTTTTTTCTTAATTTTACAGCTACATCACTCAGCCCAATTATTTCCCCCGTCATAGGAGGGAGAAGGTCTCAAGAAGGTCTAAAAACTAATATGTGTTATATACTCAAAGGATGTAGTGTGTAATTCATTGCAGAGTGAGTAGATAGGCTTGCTTAAAACAACCATTTTTGAGGATATGGATGTTTCGTTTCCATGTCTGACTCTTGCATGTGTGGCTAGGGGATGTCCCCCCCCCCCCCGTAACTGTGTGGCTTTGGATATTTGTGCACTAAAGTATTTAGTATCAAGTTTGACAGAATGTGTGGGTATATTTACCAGATGCCAGTACTGTAATTCATCATGTGTCTCTGCTGGTGTAGTCAGTGGATCTGTGGAGTCCATACTGCCATTACATCCACCTACCTCCATATTAATCTGTGTTAAATTCACTGAAAACATCAAATAATAATCAATCAAATATCTCATTATAAATTCATAATGAATCAAATATCTCATTATATATTCATATTACATATTCATAATGAATCAAATATCTCATTATAAATTGATAATGAATCAAATATCACATTATAAATTCATAATGAATCAAATATCTCATTATATATTCATAATGAATCAAATATCTCATTATATATTCATAATGAATCAAATATCTCATTATATATGCATAATGAATCAAATATCTCATTATATATTCATAATGAATCAAATATCTCATTATATATGCATAATAAATCAAATATCTCATTATACATTCATAATGAAACAAATATCTCATTATATATTCCTACTTATATAACACCGAATTGGTTGAGAAAAGTATATTAGAACTCATATGCAGTGGTCTCCCCTGATAGATATTGGCGATAGTTAAGTGTCCATATTTTGTTTATTCTTCATCACCATAAAACAACAATGATCGACCCTCATTATAAATGTGGCAATAAAATACACATTATCAATGCTATGAAAATATCTAGTTTTGAATTAACTGAAAATGACAGAGCTGAAGTACAAGGGGTGTTCGAAAAGTAATGCAAACTGCCCTCTAACTTTTTATTGACTGAACCGATTTCAATGAAACTTACTGACAATCTTCATCGAAATTTCCGCTTCAAGACGTACACAAATTGCATTCTGTTAATCTTAAAAAGTTCATAGCGTATCAATTTGTCACTTTATCTAAGTAAAGTCCATTCTTTAATATAAGGCATATTTTCAGTCAGTTCTACCTTACGTTTTTCCAACGCTTTTTAGCTTAGTGTACATTAGTAAATGCATTTTAATCTTACATTATGACACAACCCATGAACCGAAGTCAACCAAATTTATCCAATTATAAACGATAGTTACATAGTTAAACATGCCAAATTTAACGCCTTAAAATCCCGAAACTACAAAGATATGTATACATTTGCATTACTTTTCGAACACCCCTCATACTACATTTGAATCAGTTGCAAAGATTTCCTTAAGCAATTTAGTCACCATCATGAAACCTTTTAGGATTTGTCATCAGTATATGAAGACTTTAATAACTGCTATAACCAAATCAAGGGCTCAGTGCAAAACTATAGTATCTGCCTCTATAAATCAATGTTATAAGTTACCATAGTTTTGCACTGAGCCCTCAAAATAGAGTCCTTCTTAATATTGAATTACTTGTTCGCTACCTTTTCCAAGATTTGAAATGAGCCTATGGTGAGTCGAAAAGGGAAAACTGTGTGTTTTATTTTCTTAGATTAAGATAATGCTACAAAGTTTCATGATAGCTATAATTATCTTTGTGACAAAAACATTAACGCATGCTTGTTCCAACAATAACAAAAATATCTGTTTCTATAGGACAACAAGGTTAGAGGCACATAAACTTTACAATACAGTTTGGTAAAGTACCAAACTTACTTTCAGACACGTGTCCCCACGGCCGAGTTTACATTTATCACTCATCCACTGAGTCCAAAGTCAACTGGAACATGACTATATCATTGAGAATCAGAATATTTAAACATTTGCTGGCATTTTCATAAACATGTTGAAACCAACAAGATGTTATCATTTTCTTTTCTTAAAAACTAACAGACATTTACCCTTTCCAAACTGTAAATTCCCTGCCTTAAACCTTTTCCAAACTGTTTATTCCCTGCCTTAAACCTTTTCCAAACTGTTAATTCCCTGCCTAAATTAAACCTTTTCCAAACTGTTATTTCTCTACCTTTACCCTTTCCAAACTGTAAATTCCCTGCCTTAAACCTTTTCCAAACTGTTAATTCCCTGCCTTAAACCTTTTCCAAACTGTTAATTCCCTGCCTAAATTAAACCTTTTCCTAACTGTTAATTCTCTACCTTTACCTTTTCCAAACTGTTAATTCCCTGCCTTAAACCTTTTCCAAACTGTTAATTCCCTGTCTTAAACCTTTTCCAAACAGTTAATTTCCTGCCTTAAACCTTTTCCAAACTGTTTATTCCCTGTCTTAAACCTTTTCCAAACAGTTAATTTCCTGCGTTAAACCTTTTACACACTGACAATTTCCTGCCTTTACCCTTTTCAAAACTAAGGATTTCCAGACAATTCCCTGGCTTTACCCTTTTTTCCCTGAAAATTCCTACATATTTTCCTTTAATATGTATGAAGTCCACAATTTGTTACATGGTTTGCCTAGCTAGCATAGACTATGCATACATGCAGCATGGCACTTCAGATAAATAGTGATGACCAATTAGTTCATGTGGTTAAACACACTGCACTCACAGACAGGCCAAATAGTTCCAGATGAGTGCTTCAGATTTAACTTTTATGATAAAACTGTTGAGTTATGCTGCATTAATGCAAAAAGGTATGAGAAAATCTGACAGGGAAGGTAGCACTCAACCTAACCAGCCGAGCACAGAAAACAGAAACGCCACGACACATCTACCCTGAGGAATGCCAACACAAACCCATGCCAAAAGTGCGACCAAATGAGGCACAACAACCCGGGACGTGACCTAGTTTAAAACACTAAGGACAGTGACCTAACGTTATGCTACGTAAAGAGGTACAACTCCGACTTGACCTAGTTTAAAATAATGGGCAAGATAAGAATGCGGTGAAATGGGAAATAATAGTACATATTCCTAGCAACTACATTGAGCAATGCCCACATATAATTCAATGCACAGACACGGAGGCTACCGATTATTGAGTTATGCTGCATTTGCCCAGGTTCAGACTATTGAGTTATGCTGCATTTGCCAAGGTATTATTCAATGCACTGACATGGAGGCTACAGACTATTAAGTTATGCTGCATTAGCCCAAGTGTTATTCAATGCACTGACATGGAGCCTACAGACTATTAAGTTATGCTGCATTAGCCCAGGTATTATTGAATGCACAGACACGAAGGTTACAGACTGAAAGCTATAGCTTACACGAAGCTGTTCTGTGTACAAGACAATATATAAACTAAAGCTCTAGCCATAAGGCAGACTTATATACCACCTGCCGGCAACAGGCCATTATTCTGGTAACAATCATTGCAGTGTAATTTCCTCCCTTCATGCACAACTATGTGTTAAGGTTGTTTATTTGTGAAAGTTTGAAGCAAATCCTGCAAAAACTGTAGTACAAGTTGTTTCCACAAGAATGCAACCACAGACAGACAGACAAGCTGAAAAAAGTATACCCCCTTACAATGTATGTTGTGCAGGGGGTATAAGTATGTCCTGAATATATTCCTAGTCATTTCAATGTAACCTACACTTGTATTTTGAGGAGAATCTCTTGTACAGTCTGGACCATACATCTGGAACATATAGACCTTTCAATATAATGTACTGTAAAATCATTTAATTTCAATGGGATGCAATGTTGTGGTATTTTTGAAAAAGGACATTTCATGGGGACGTAATTTCAGGGATACATGATTCACTTAGTCAGATACTATATAATTATAACAAGAGGGCACCAAGGGCCCTAGGTCGCTCACCTGTTGCACATTGGTATAGGTATTAATACAACTAGATTCTAACTATATTTCATTAAGATTGGATCAAAACGGCGACCTCTGTGATATCAGGACCGAACACAAGGTTTTTTCTAAGATTTGACCTAATGACCTAGTTTTTAACCCCACATGACCCTTTTCCACATTGGCCTAGATTCCAAGCAGAACAACATTCTGACCAATTTGCATGAAGATTGGATCAAATTTGTGACATCTCGAGTGTACACAAAGTTTTTCTAAGATTTGACCTAAAGACCTAGTTTTGACCCCATATGATCCAGTTTCGAACATGGTCTAGATTTCATGCAGAACAACTTTCTGACAATGTTTCATGAAGATTGGGTCAAATTGGTGACATCTAGAGTGTACACAAGGTTTTTCTAAGATTTGACCAAGTGACCTAGTTTTTGATCTGCCATGACCAAGTTTCAAATTAGGCCTAGATTTCATGCAGAACAACATTCCAACCAAGTTTCATGAATAATGGATCAAACTGATGACATCAAGAGTGTACACAAGGTTTTTCTAAGATTTGACCTAGTGACCTAGTTTTTGATCCGTTATGACCAAGTTTCAAACTTGGCCTAGATTTCATAAAGAAGAACATTCTGACCAAGTTTCATGAATATTGGATCAAATTGATGACATCAAGAGCGTACACAAGGTTTTTGTAAGGTTTGACCTAGTGACCTAGTTTTTGACCCGGCATGACACAGTTTCGAACTTGCCCTAGATTTCATGAAAAAAAAACAACATTCTGATCATGTTTTATGAAGATTGGATCAAAACAGTGACCTCTAGAGTGTACACAAGGTTTTTGTAAGGTTTGACCTAGTGACCTAGTTCTTGACCCGGCATGACCCAGTTTCGAACTTGGTCTGGATTTCATAGAGAACAACATTATGGCCAAGTTTCATGAAGATTGGATCAAATTGGTGACCTCTAGGGTGTACACAAGGTTTTTATAAGCTTTGACCTTGTGACCTTGTTTTTGACCACGCATGACCCAGTTTCGAACTTGCCCAAAATTTCTTGGAGAACAACATTCTGAAAAAGTTTCATGAAGATTGGAATATATTGATGACATCTAGAGTGTACACAAGGTTTTTCTAAGATTTGACCTAGTGACCTAGTTTTTGATCCGTTATGACCAAGTTTCAAACTATGCATAGATTTCATGGAGAATAACATTCTGACCAAGTTTCATGAATATTGGATCAAATTGATGACATCTAGAGTGTACACAAGGTTTTTCTAAGATTTGAGCTAGTGACCTAGTTTTTGACCCCACATGACCAAGTTTCGAACTTGGCCTAGATTTCATTAAAAAAAACATTCTGACCAAGTTTCATGAAGATTGGATCAAAACAGTGACCTCTAGAGTGTACACGAGGTTTTTGTAAGATTTGACCTAGTGACCTAGTTTTTGACCCGGCATGACCCAGTTTCGAACTTGGTCTAGATTTCATAGAGAACATTATTCTGGCTAAGTTTCATGAAGATTGGATCAAATTGGTGACCTCCAGGGTGTACACAAGGTTTTTATAAGCTTTGACCTTGTGACCTAGTTTTTGACCCTGCATTACCCAGTTTCGAACTTGCCCTAGATTTCATGGAGAACAACATTCTGAAAAAGTTTCATGAAGATTGGAACATATTGATGACATCTAGAGTGTACACAAGGTTTTTCTAAGATTTGACGTAGTGACCTAGTTTTTGACCCCACATGACCCAGTTTCGAACTTAGTTCATAGCGAACAACAATCTGATCAAGTTTCATGAAGATTGAATCAAAACTGTTGCCTCTAGAGTGTACACAAGCCAATTGTTGACGGCCGACGAAGGACGGACGAAGAGTGATCACAAAAGCTCACCTTGTCACTATGTGACAGGTGAGCTAATAAAACAATATATATTCGTGGGGGATTAAATTTTGTGGTTGAGGTCATACATGAAATTACCCCCCCCCCTGAATATTACTGATTCATGACGATACACCCTGTACACAAATCTTGATGGTCATAATGTGGCTTTTTGGAAATCTTAAGGGTATAACCCCTTACTCTTAACTCAAATGAACCGCTGATTACAGTGTAACATTGTAAATACAGGGTTGCCAACACAATCTAATTGAAAAAAATTTCCCTGACTTTTCACTGACCAGTTTAGAACTTTTCATGTTAAATTCAGGTTTTTCTTGTATATTATGGATGTTTTTTGTTCTTTATTGGCAAATAAATAGACTGATTAAGCAAACGATTATTGAAATATGTCAGAAGAAATTATCTAAAGTTTTTTTGTGTAGTACCAGCATAGCGAGCAAGAAAAAAAGACTGTCAAAGCAACAGTATACACTTAACCCATTGCCACATATATACGACTTTCTACGCATCTGCTTATCACCGTATATATACGACTTTTAACGCCTTTATCTATTGCCGTATATATACATACGCGTTTATACGCCTTTTTAGACACTAATATTCAATCCTAAATTTATCAATTTAAACCAAAAATCGGGTCAAAATATATGTGCATACGCAAATTTAAAACAATAATGAAGCATTTCAACAATAAAATAATAATATTGCTACTTCAGAAAACATCATATTAAACTGCATTTAAACCTCACCGATTTTGGTCAGTTTCATAAATATTTACATCCAAAAAGTAGGTCACACATGCATTCCTAGAAAATCTGTAA
This sequence comes from Spisula subtruncata, assembly GCA_963678985.1. NCBI lineage: Eukaryota > Metazoa > Mollusca > Bivalvia > Venerida > Mactridae > Spisula > Spisula subtruncata. The sequence continues at coordinate 19,329,903 of OY787670.1, read as the reverse complement.
TTCTACTACTCTAAGATGCTGAATGAACTAGTTTGAACTGGTAATTATGGTTCAAGGTCAAATTATGTATAAATAACAACCAATGAAATTCCTTGCATGCATTGATCACGCAGGGTTCCCCCATAAATCACGTGTTTGTCTGTAGAAGAAATCCTGAGTGCAGTGAAAACAAACATTTTTAGAAAGCGGATGTATCAAGCTGTGAAAGGTGCCATAAATTAATTGGGGGTAATAAAATCTTACTGACCCAGACAATGATGACATATTACGTAAGTTTATGTAAGTGTAAGCTGAAATTGAAGCTGTTTATTGCAAATCAAAACAATAGCGTATCTCAACAGACACGAGAGATACCACCGTACATGTGTGAACATTGTTAGATTTCAATCAGTTTGTATGTGAATGTCGGCAGCTACAGATTCACAATTTTAATTGTATCTATAAATTTCAATACTGTATGATGTTTACCAGGTTAATTGATAGGAAACGATTTATGGACACAGACTTTTAGAGCATTAGTCAATTAAGAATTAAGAAATATACGTTGATGAGTTTTAAACTCTTTTTTTTTAAATTTAAATCATAAATATGCATACATTTGGTATCATTAGAAAGACCGTTTAATTTTCTACAATTTTTACAAGGTTAAAAAGTGATTAATGAATTATTTCTTATTGTAAATCTACTTTAAACCATGTATGTATAGATTTTATACATTTTCCAATAAACCCATATTAGGACAGCGTAGTAAACTGATGGTTTATCTATAGGTTACTGATAAGCCATCTACTGATAACACTATATGAATGAACTACCTTGTATGGCTATATGCCTATGTGGGAATGGGTTAACAACGACCAAGAATTTCATTTTTACCTGACTTTTCTGAAATTTTTTCTTTTCACTGACCATAATCAAGAAGTCCCTTACAATTCACTGACCTTGAAAAAAAATCAAATTTCCCTGACTTTTCCAGGTCGCTGGCAACCATGAAACAGCTTACCATAATCTTCCTGTTGCATGACTTCAGCAGAATGTGGATCTACCAAAGCTAGATTACTCTCATCCTTCACATTGTAGTGAGCTAGTGTATTCAATCGTACCCAGCTACCTTCCTGTGACGACGTGTTATCATGGTCCTGTAACTTCAACGATCCACCAAATCCTTCATGCCATTCTATAAATAAACAATATAAACATAATATTATTCACATCTAAGGCCTTCAAAAATTTCTATATCCTGATCTTACTCACATATTTGACACAACCATAATTTTTAAGGAGGAAAAAAAATCAAAATTTATTTTTTGATACCTTTTTAATGGTTGTCATTGTCACAGCCGTTTTTCAAGAAATCTGACACTGGCTGTGACCTTTAAATTTATTGTTAGGTTTGTTTAATAAGTTCAAATATCGTTCCTCAATAATTTTTCGGTAAGATAAGGCAGTCAATCAACAGAAGCAGTTTTCCTGGATTGTATCCAAACCAGTACTTACTTACTTAACCTTCCTGAAGAAACCAGCAACTTCCAAAATGTAGGATATTGAGCAACATTGACATTGATGGACGTGTATTGCCAGACACATTGATAAACGTGTATTGCCAGACGCAATCAGGATTGGAACCCCTAAACATGGTTAAAATCTAACATTAGGTACAGAAGTTTTAATATGAAGTTTATAGCTATAACATTGGACTCACCTAGAATTAGTTCATCTGGATCGACGTCGAGTTTGGAAGCAGGAAAGTTGACGTAGATCTGACTCAAACATTTACTCTTCACTTGGGAGATTGTATCACAATCTAATACCTTACATTTGAAGATCTCCTCACCTTCATTTACTACAACATTCAAAGTCTGAAAGGTAGATTAAATATTTCTAATTTTTTATAAACTACAAATCCATGCCTCCAGTAGATTATCCAAGACAATGTTGAGTTTTGGCGCATGTTGGCAGAAAGCACAAAACGTGCATGACACTCCATCTAGTGGAGATTAACATGCATGCCAAATATAAGAAAGATTGGTCAATGCCTGACAATGTTATGGTCCTGACAAAATTCAATTTGACCTTTGACCTGCAAATGTGACTTGACCTTTGAGATAGGAACCTTCGGTTAGACATGACAATCCGCCTAATGAAGGTGAACATTCAGAGCCAAATATAAGCAGTTTTGGTTAAAATTATGATCTATACAAACTTCTAGTCAACCTTCTTCCTCCAACTAAGACCTTTGAGATAGGAACCTGACAGATCAGCATGACACTCTTCCACAGGGAGGTGACTATTCATGCCAAAAATAAGCAAGATTGGTCAATGTGTGACAAAGTTATTGGCCGAACAAAATTGGACGGCCGCACATACAGTCCAACCTGCCTTAACGGTCACCTTTAATCGGCGGTCACCTGGTGTAAACGGTCAGTTTCTGACGCCCCCAACGAAATTTGTTCTATTTTACACGTTGATTTAGCGGTCACCTGCTGTCCGCGGTCAGCGGTCACCAAAAGTGCTTCCCAAATACTCAATATGGCCCCTATTAGGCGGCCAGGCGCCGGTCCGGCGCCTATCCAGCGGCCATCTATATAGCTTGAATCATCCGCGGTAATTTCAAACCCGTGTCAAAGAAAACAATCATCAGTTTAAACATCCAAGTCTGCAGGTGGTCATTGTTTATAATCCGCACTAAACAACTTGACATGAAAAATAACTTGTTAATTACGTAAGGCAGTCGAAGTACTCGGGTTTTTCCATTGACCGCAGATTGATGACACGCAATATTTTCACACGTTTCATTTCGATTTAATTTACACAGTTATATAATTATGAATAGATTACCACTGTCTAGACGCAATATAAGCTTTATATTTCAATCGAACCAAAAAGGATTGTTGAAATTTCATTAAACGGCTCGCGTATTTTAAGTTTAAAAAAGGACCGCAGTAAATCACTTTCCGTTGAGAGTGTTCTCCCCTTTGAACGACTCTTCAATCTCCGATATGTCAAAACAAGATTTGTGAGCACGTTACCTCGGACTCCCGTGCATTTTACGCAACAACTTTGAGAAAACTAAGTTCTTATCATTTTATTATGCAATTTTATACGATCTAAACGTAATAATACATTCAACGTCTGCGTAATAACGCTATATTACCGATGTCAGGTGAAAATGTTACTCGTCAAAATAACGTCTCTAGCAAATGTATGATGCATTATTTGGTTAACCGGTTAACCGGTCGGAAGATTAAACGGTGCTAGTTATAATATATGGCTTGAGTATACATATATGTATATATTTAAAATATAACTTAAATAAAAATGTATTGTTGTTTATGTGTTTTTGCTGTCTTAGTAGTAGTTGTTGTTGTTCCTGATGATGATGATGATGATAATGGAAGAGGAAGAACCCTTTACAACAAGAGGCATACTTTAAATTACCATTTATGTATAACAACCCATTATGATACACCAGGTCCTGTCTCATTAAATAAGTACAATGTATGCTCGAAACCGACCCCCCTTGCCCAGTATTCAGCCCCTCCGTTAAGTGGTCACCTGGCTTAAGCAGCCAAATTGGCTGCATCCCTTGGCTGGCTGCTTAAGGCAGGTTGGACTGTTCACCAAACGTGGTGACTAAATCTAAGCTCATCACAAGCAGGTTTTGACAAAAATTCAAACGATAAGACATCAATACATAAAGTTGAATATCTCAAGAAGTTCCAGTTACTGTTGGAACAGCTATTGAGTGTATTGTGAAGTTCCATTCAAATCTGACAAGTTTTAACAAAGAAATAGAGAGGAAAAAATGTGTCAGTTGATAAACTAAAGGCTGCGGCTGAGGAATGACTTATAGACATACCCTCAAGCACAACTCTATATAGCCCCCAAATACAAGAATGCCTATGCTTCACATACTGTAAAATAATTAATTTTCATGCAAATATAATTGTTGTTCTATGGGATTATATTTCATGGATTTCGTGGTTCACCTTCAACTATGCAATCAAATCCTACAGAACAATAATTTTGACCCTCGTATTTATTATCTGAAATGCAAAATCCACAAACAATATAGTCTTTTTAGCAAAACCATGAAATTCTGTCCAATTCAAATTAAATGATTTTACAGTAACAAGAAGTATAAGTGCAATTTCTAAATTTCTAAAAACTTGTTTTAATGTATGAAATGATACTCAAACTTACCAAAGTTTTGGATTCAAATTTCAAACTTTCCTCGGACGTTGAGCTGCTGAATTGTTTGAGTAATTTCTCCTCAGATAATGTATATTTAGCATCGCCAGTCTCAGCATCTATTGGTCCGGCCTCGATAGTCTTCTGTAAGGCTATATACAGCAAATATAGCGGAGATCCTGAATGGCTCTGTAAATATGAACAATGTTAGTATACATGTAGCTATATACAGCAAATATAGCGGAGATCCTGAATGACTGTAAATATGAACAATGTTAGTATACATGTAGCTATATACAGCAAATATAGCGGAGATCCTGAATGGCTCTGTAAATATGAACAATGTTAGTATACATGTAGCTATATACAGCAAATATAGCGGAGATCCTGAATGGCTCTGTAAATATAAACAATGTTAGTATACATGTAGCTATATACAGCAAATATAGCGGAGATCCTGAATGGCTCTGTAAATATAAACAATGTTAGTATACATGTAGCTATAGACAGCAAATATAGCGGAGATCCTGAATGGCTCTGTAAATATAAACAATGTTAGTATACATGTAGCTATAGACAGCAAATATAGCGGAGATCCTGAATGGCTCTGTAAATATAAACAATGTTAGTATACATGTAGCTATATACAGCAAATATAGCGGAGATCCTGAATGGCTGTAAATATAAACCATGTTAGTATACATGTAGCTATATACAGCAAATATAGCGGAGATCCTGAATGGCTGTAAATATAAACAATGTCAGTTACATGGAGCTATATACAGCAAATATAGCGGAGATCCTGAATGACTCTGTAAATATAAACAATGTCAGTATACATGTAGCTATATACAGCAAATATAGCGGAGATCCTGAACGACTGTAAATATAAACAATGTTAGTATACATGTCGCTATATACAGCAAATATAGCAGAGATCCTGAATGGCTGTAAATATAAACAATGTTAGTATACATGTAGCTATATACAGCAAATATAGCGGAGATCCTGAATGACTCTGTAAATATGAACAATGTTAGTATACATGTAGCTATATACAGCAAATATAGCGGAGATCCTGAATGACTCTGTAAATATGAACAATGTTAGTATACATGTAGCTATATACAGCAAATATAGCGGAGATCCTGAATGACTCTGTAAATATGAACAATGTTAGTATACATGTAGCTATATACAGCAAATATAGCGGAGATCCTGAATGGCTCTGTAAATATAAACAATGTTAGTATACATGTCGCTATATACAGCAAATAAGCGGAGATCCTGAATGGCTGTAAATATAAACAATGTGAGTATACATGTCGCTATATACAGCAAATATAGCGGAGATCCTGAATGACTCTTAGTCCGGCAGTTTGGTGAAAAAATTGTGGGTTTGATGATAAAAGCATGAAACTTTGCATGATGGTAGTTAAATGTATTTTAGTCAAAATTAGATATGGACCCACTTTCAAAAATATCCAATATGGCCGCCATTTTCAAAATGGCCGCCATTGTGAAAATTACAATATAGTGTACCTTGAAAATGTTATTTGCAATGACATCACAAATAAAACAGGGCTATCATGTGCTTAAAACCAATTAAAGAGATGCCATGAACATTTTGATATCCATCTGGCAAGCATTTTTTACGAAATTTTCACTTTTTTAAAAAAATGGAGGGGGGGGGGCTGTCAAAATCTATCGGACTGAGATCTTAAAAACAAGAAAGTGTTAATATGTTTGTTGAGAAAAGAATACAGCTTGACTTGGTTGTTATGTATGCTATTCCCAATAATATTAGATATGAACCCAATTTGTTGTATCAAATTAGCGCCATTTTCCAAGATGGCTGCCATTTTCTAGTTAGTGTTTACTAAGGTTCGAAATATGTCAATCTTCTTTTTAGTATGTCTTGATATTATATAAATACTTTATTATTAGTATTCAATATCATAGATGATGTTTTAGCATAAAACAACTCCAATAAGGTCAGTCAAAACGGCGACAATGCTTTTAAGATGGCCGCCATTGTACTAGTATTTGTAAAACAATGTTATATATGTCATTATATAGTCTACATTTGTATATTCTTTACATATAACGACAATGGCTTGCTAAAACTGTATGCAAATTGATAATAGGATGTAGAAACAAGCTTCCAGATGCAATCATAGGAAATGGTGACCGTAATAATTACCTTTTAGAAGTGTTAAGTACCCTGGAAAACCTTCTGATATTTTGTACCCAATTGCGTGTGTACTAAATTTGGTGTATAGTTGTTGTAACTACCAAATAAATAGGAATAACTGTAGCTAGTGTTTGTGCATATCCCTGATGATAGGAAAGCTGTGTCTGGTGACTGTATGTACCCAATCAGACAATAACCGTAGACAAGGAATGTATGTATTTGGTAATAGCGAATACCCTGTACATGAGTACATGTACTAGTATATAAAAACGACTGGAAAAATCGTAATCACAAACTGTTAAGGCAGTGTGATTCGCTTTTATCTATTGAATTTTATTTTTGCCTATAGCTATGATCATCGATCATTATAGAAATCCCTAAAAGAACAATTGAGATTGTTGTATTTCTAAGTGAATTATATTTGGAAACAAATGTTGTGAATATTGACATGCTAAAGAAGTATCTTTCAAATATTATGGCCAAAAACCATCTCAAACAGAGATCGTTATCGGAGAACAAACAACTATTCCGATCTCTTCAGAAATCCTGAGACGAAGATGGAGATGGATAGGACGCGTCAGAAGAATGGAGCCGCAGACTCTATCCCACGGGTAGCTATGAGATGGACACTAACATGGAAGAGAAATAGGGGAAGATCAAAGGAAACCTGGCGGAGATCAACAAATTGAGAAATGACAGCTAAAACCTGAACATGCGGTCAAGTGAAGCGATTACCTGCGAATAGAAATCATTGGCGTTCTTTAATGATGGCATTAGGAGAAACCATCCTGAAGAGGGTTTAGTAGGTAGGAATATTGGTATTGGAATGTATGTGCATGACAGTTGTGAGTACCTAATAAAGACAAGTCGTACCTGAACCAAAATGCTGTTAGTACACGTAGACAATCACCTGGAGACTTTGGCGATCCACACAGACCAGTTTGGGTTTTCCTCATGGTTAGAAGTACTCAGGCGGATCAAGAACAAATATGTAGTGGTATTTTGTACGTAATATGAACTAGGAATGACTATGAGAATTCAGTAGTATCAGCTTCTTGTGGTGGTTTGTACCACGTTAGAATAGAAATGACTGTGTTTGTCTATGCCTGGTGAACAGTAATGACATTTTGGCAGTATAGGGTCTAGACAGAATCAGGGACAACTGTGACAAGTGGCTGAGGGTATCCTATTAGTATTATCATAAAGCCGGAGGCATTGTGGCTGAGTGACAAGATGGCTGCGGGGTTGCCTTCATATCACTTAGAAACGCGGATCCAAACTAGGCTGATAACTAAAAACGTGTTGATTCAAAACTGCGCAGACCAAGAGGATCTATATTGTTTTTGACAACCACGTATAATGTTGAGGTTGAGTAAATTCCCATTCTAGCGCGGGGTTGTGGCGTTCTCAGGACAAGTGGCATATTCAATGAATGTGCAGTTGCCTTAACCTGTTTTGCTGACAAGATGATATGCGTTTCTAAGTGATATGAAGGCAACCCCGCAGCCACCGCATCTGATTATGATTATACACTTACATGGTAGTAGTGAGTGCATGTACCAAATAGGACAAATAATGGCAGTACAATGGTTACAAGATAGACCATAGTACCTGATGGTTGTTAGTAAATGTACCACTTGGTCAGGAATTAGTGCATGTGTATTTGATGGTGGTCAGTATCCCAAACGTATGGGAATACCTGTATATGATGGTTAAGATAACAAACAAGGACAATCGTTGTACTTAATAAGAGCAGAAATGCTTAAAAGTTAAACAAGTTACCAATTTTCTAGTGCTTGTTTCAGCTGTTAATCCACTCAAGCACCCTTTGACATGTGAACATCCCTTGGTCATTGGGCTAACTATGTAAACTTACGTTCGTGTCTCCATAGGAAGACTATTTTTCACCTGTGAGTTTGGCAGCACCTAGTCCTCATATGTACCAATTTACACCTTGGTGGAGTGGAGCATGTGGGTTATTTGCTCAGAGAAATTAACCATTGGTCAAGACGGGGTTAAACCCAGGACCTATTGATCGAGAAACGTGCGCCGAACTCCCCACTTGTACTTGTGCCTGGCGATGTTATGTGCCATATATAGCTTTATACTATGATCGTGTATCCGAAACATATAAATGTCTTTCAAATGTCCATACTATATAGGTACTTAACACTGCAAAAAGGTTCTCGTAATGGTTAGCTTATTATATCTGGTTAGTTTATGTCTTAAATCTTGTTAATACATTCTATTATCAAGTAATTAAGTTTTGTAAAGTTATAGCAATCTATTCACGCCCATAATTTAGCAATATTATCTATATAGGTACATCTTTCAAAGTGCACCAAATTCTAAATCGATTGATTCAAGACATATCCGAATTTATTGTTGACAAACATTTCAAACATTGTACATTTATAATGTGAATAATAAACCTAATTATAAAATGCATTCTGTGACATACTGTATGTGTATTTGATTTTTTGGCTTAAAGACAAAGATAAAGGATATATAATCTTAGGTGAGGATACACATTTGCACACAATGCCTGTGTTTCTAATTATCGGACAAGGGCGGCCATCTTGAAAGCATTGCCACCATTTGGATTGAACTTATTGGATGCATATTACTCTAAATCATCATCTGTGATATTGAATATTTATGCAAATTACTAAGACAAAATAAAAGGTTAATTTAAATAGTTTGAACTTAAGTAAATACAATCGTACATGCTTGTCACAAACTGGAAAACGGCCGCAATCTTGAAAAATGGCGCTATTATGATACTTGACAAATTGGATTGATGTATAATATTGTTGGGAATAGCATACATAACAACTATGTCAACCTGTATTATTTTCTCAACAAGCATAGTTACTCTATTCTTATTTGTAAGATCTCAGTCCGTTAGATTTTGACAGTTCCCTTCCCCGTCCATTTTATAAAAAATGACAATTTCGTAAAAATTGCTTGCCAGATGGATATCAAAATGTTCATGGCATCTCTTTGATTGGTTTTAAGCACATACTAGCCCTGTTTTATTTGTGATGTCATTACAAATAACATTTTCAATGTACACTATATTGTAATTTTCGCAATGGCGGCCATTTTGAAAATGGCGGCCATATTGGATATTTTTGAAAGTGGGTCCATATCTAATTTTGACTAAAATGCATTCAACTACCATCATGCAAAGTTTCATGCTTTTATCATCAAACCCACAATTCGACCAAAAATATGCACCAAACTGCCGGACTATCTGTAAATATAAACAATGTTAGTATACATGTAGCTATATACAGCAAATATAGTGGAGATCCTGAATGGCTCTGTAAATATAAACAATGTTAGTATACATGTCGCTATATACAGCAAATATAGCGGAGATCCTGAATGGCTGTAAATATGAACAATGTTAGTATACATGTCGCTATATACAGCAAATATAGCGGAGATCCTGAATGGCTGTAAATATAAACAATGTTAGTATACATGTAGCTATATACAGCAAATATAGCGGAGATCCTGAATGACTGTAAATATAAACAATGTTAGTATACATGTCACTATATACAGCAAATATAGCGGAGATCCTGAATGGCTCTGTAAATATAAACAATGTTAGTATACATGTCGCTATATACAGCAAATATAGCGGAGATCCTGAATGGCTGTAAATATGAACAATGTTAGTATACATGTAGCTATATACAGCAAATATAGCAGAGATCCTGAATGACTCTGTAAATATGAACAATGTTAGTATACATGTCGCTATATACAGCAAATATAGCGGAGATCCTGAATGACTCTGTAAATATAAACAATGTTAGTATACATGTAGCTATATACAGCAAATATAGCAGAGATCCTGAATGACTCTGTAAATATAAACAATGTTAGTATACATGTAGCTATATACAGCAAATATAGCAGAGATCCTGAATGGCTCTGTAAATATAAACAATGTTACAGAAAGTAATCAACAACAGGTCCCAAGTTCACAAAGGATCTGTTGTTAAGATTAGGATCAAATATATATCTTTTAAAATTCAGTAGATAGGTTAATTAGCTTGCTATGTTTATACATGTGGATATATAATAACTTATCCTTCAATTCCAAAGACAATAAAATAACACTTTATAATCAGTTATAAAAATACTAACAGTACAAGATTTGATCCTGGTGTTAAATACTGATCCTCGTTTATCATGATCAGTTTCAGATTAATTCATCTTTGCAACAGAAAAGTATTGAACATGTTAACTTGAAGTAGATAAGGAATTCACTATATGGCTATAAGTTGTAATTGTTAAAAGTTACCATGAAATGTGGATATATAATTTGTTTACCATGAAATGTGGATATATAATTCGTTTACCATGAAATGTGGATAAATAATTTGTTTACCATGAAATGTGGATATAAAATTTCTTAAACATGAGATGTGGATATATAATTTGTTTACCATGAAATGAGGATATATAATTTGTTTACCATGAAATGTGGATATATAATTTGTTTACCATGAGATGTGGATACATAATTTGTTTACCATGAGATGTGGATATATAATTTGTTTACCATGAAATGTGGATATATAATTTGTTTACCATGAAATGTGGATATATAATTTGTTTACCATGAAATGTGGATGCATAATTTGTTTACCATGAAATGTGGATATATAATTTGTTTACCATGAAATGTGGATATATAATTTGTTTACCATGAAATGTGGATATATAATTTGTTTACCATGAAATGTGGATACATAATTTGTTTACCATGAAATGTGGATATATAATTTGTTTACCATGAAATGTGGATACATAATTTGTTTACCATGAAATGTGTATGTATAATTTGTTTACCATGAAATGTGGATGTATAATTTGTTTACCATGAAATGTGGATATATAATTTGTTTACCATGAAATGTGGATACATAATTTGTTTACCATGAAATGTGGATGTATAATTTGTTTACCATGAAATGTGGATATATAATTTGTTTACCATGAAATGTGGATGTATAATTTGTTTACCATGAAATGTGGATGTATAATTTGTTTACCATGAAATGTGGATATATAATTTGTGTACCATGAAATGTGGATATATAATTTGTTTACCATGAAATGTGGATATATAATTTGTTAACCATGAAATGTGGATGTATAATTTGTGTACCATGAAATGTGGATATATAATTTGTTTACCATGAAATGTGGATATATAATTTGTTTACCATGAAATGTGGATATATAATTTGTTTACCATGAAATGTGGATACATAATTTGTTTACCATGAAATGTGGATATATAATTACTTAAATATGAGATGTGGATAAATAATTTGTTTACCATGAAATGTGGATATATAATTTGTTTACCATGAAATGTGGATATATAATTTGTTTACCATGAAATGTGGATATATAATTTGTTTAACATGAAATGTGGATATACAATTTGTTTACCATGAAATGTGGATATATAATTACTTAAACATGAGATGTGGATAAATAATTTGTTTACCATGAAATGTGGATACATAATTTGTTTACCATGAAATGTGGATACATAATTTGTTTACCATGAAATGTGGATATATAATTTGTTTACCATGAAATGTGGATATATAATTACTTAAACATGAGATGTGGATATATAATTTGTTTACCATGAAATGTGGATACATAATTTGTTTACCATGAAATGTGGATATATAATTACTTAAACATGAGATGTGGATAAATAATTTGTTTACCATGAAATGTGGATATATAATTTGTTTACCATGAAATGTGGATATATATAATTTGTTTACCATGAAATGTGGATATAGACAGAGAGACATCCAGTTACTGAGTAGTTTTTCTGTCAGTTTTTCACACCTGTAATATACAGACCATAACATTACAAACTTTACTAACATCATACGTAATCAACAACTCTAAAATTCATTTGAAGCTTTTCAAGTTTTGTATGATAATTTTGCTGAAACAGCCTTTATCAACATGTATACAGACCCCTTTGTTTAAAACATCATATAGCACAAATACACAATACAATGCAAACACAAAAACCCAAGAAGAAAATAATGCCCAGCTGTAAAAAGTCAACTGAACTGTTAGAGGCAGACAATTTGATTGAAATGTCACAATTCAATTTGTGAACAATAACCTTATAATTATATAATGATAAGAAATCAAAGTATCAGATATTACATTGAGCTTACCTTCTGAAAAGTGCTTTCTGTTGAGCCTTTTTTCCTGATGAATCTTGAACCATATTTTTCATCAGCATACAAAGCACCCTGGAAAATATATCAATTTCATTCTGCATCAGATTATACTATCAGAAAAATGTCTGCATAACATTATGTATGCTCTTCCCACTGGCATCCAATAAAACATGTATGCCCCTCCCACTCACAGACAGTACAACATGTATGCCCTCCCACTGGCATCCAATAAAACATGTATGCCCCTCCCACTCACAGACAGTACAACATGTATGCCCTCCCACTGGCATCCAATAAAACATGTACGCCCCTCCCACTCACAGACAGTACAACATGTGTGCCCCTCCCACTGGCATCCAATAAAACATGTATGCCCCTCCCACTGGCATCCAATAAAACATGTATGCCCTCCCACTGGCATCCAATAAAACATGTATGTCCCTCCCACTGGCATCCAATAAAACATGTATGTCCCTCCCACTGGCAGTCAGTACAGCATGTATGCCCCTCCCACTGGCAGTCAGTACAGCATGTATGTCCTCCCACTGGCATCCAATTAAACATGTATGTCCCTCCCACTGGCATCCAATAAAACATGTATGCCCCTCCCACTGGCATCCAATAAAACATGTATGTCCCTCCCACTGACAGACAGTACAACATGTGTGCCCCTCCCACTGACAGACAGTACAACATGTGTGCCCCTCCCACTGACAGACAGTACAACATGTGTGCCCCTCCCACTGACAGACAGTACAACATGTATGCCCTTCCCACTGACAGACAGTACAACATGTGTGCCCCTCCCACTGACAGACAGTACAACATGTGTGCCCCTCCCACTGACAGACAGTACAACATGTATGCCCTTCCCACTGACAGACAGTACAACATGTGTGCCCTTCCCACTGACAGACTCTTACAAAGAAATAATTATAAAACATATTTATAAACTTGTACCATGCACAACTTCAATGACCTTGCAAACCGAAAGTAGAAAAAGGTTATGTTCTTTGAATATCTTTTCCAAGGACAAAACCTAAATAAGAGTTTGTACCCTAGAGTTATATAATATGAAAATTATAATAGGCAGAATAATACATGTGCTGGTATGTATACAATTACCAACTGACCATTTCACCCCCAAGGGTGCCTCACAGCTGTAACTGAATCTGATTAGCCATTGGCTGGAGACTGGTCCATATATATGTTACCAGATTTGAATGTTTGGAGGTGGGGTGTGATGGTTAACAAACTATAACAAATATGCATGTACAGTGCTTTATAAATTATAACATTCTTGATCACAGGAAAACTATTTGTATCAGGATGCTAAATCATATCAGTTAATAATAGACTTAACAACATTTTGGGAGACATTCCATGGTTTATTCCAGTCAGTGATTGAAAACCTGGAGAACAGAATGAAAAGGATTGCAGCCAAATTAAACACCAGGTAAGATGTGTAACTGTTGATATTTAATAATTAATTTAGACATTGATATTATATTTGTATGTGTTGCCTTCTTATATTATTTAATAACAAACCTAAAGCTAGCTAAGTCAACCATGCACTAAGACAAAGGGAAATGAAAGCCACATGTTACTTCAGTGTGCATGCAGCCATTATCAAAGTGGTTTATCAGCAATTTACCATATTGGAAAAATTATGCTGGCTTTTAATCACAGTGTCCTTTAATATTGTTGCTAAGTACATTTTTTTGTAAAAACAGCATTGCACCTTCAGAATGAAACATTAATTTCCATTAGTACAACAGTATGAAGAAATGAAACCAATGTGCCAGGTTGAAAAATGTGCCATATTTATAATTTATAGTTTTATTTTCTACAATACATTTCAGGTCAAAACTCAGATGGTACCACTGACAAAAGTGTGAAAATGACTGCATGCTTGACCAGGAATTTAGCTTCTTCAGTATTGCAGCCAGTACTAACCAAAGTTTACTGTAGACATTGCAGAGATTTATACTGTTCCTTATAAAGGTAAAATATATTGAGTTTAAGAGGAGTTTGTCAAATAAACACCGAGTTTCATGATATTATATTACACCTAACTTCTGTTGTTTAATAACACAATCAAATCCTCTAATAAAATATATCATGTGTATTGATAAAAATAAAAATAAACATTAAAATGAGCATTCTTTTAAACGTCTTTCAGTTTGGTTCTAATTAAGATACATTGTATATGTAACTGTTAAATTTGATTTTCAGTCATGGTGCAAGACAAATGAGAGGACAATTCAAAATGACAAACTGAAAAATGCCATGGATACAGAACATGAAGAATATGTGCCAGAGAATTTGTGATAAGATCATATACAAAACTTTGAGAACGGAACAAAACATTGAAGCAGTTGTTTATTTTATTTTCAATGAATGGGACATTACTAATAGCCTTGTCTTGCTTTGGAAAACATTTTATTTTGATTCAAATGACAAAAGTAAAATATTGACAATATGTAAATGTTTTTTAAATTCTTTCTATATAGGTTTAAAGTGACTCAAGCATGCAGTGTAAATCTTGAATATTTGCTGGAATCATTCCAATACTCTGCCGTTTCCAATCAAATTCAATGGTTTACCATCATCATGGCATTTGGCGTAAATCCACGTAAAACAGCGGAACATCGTACCAATACTCTGTCGTTTCCCATCAAATTCCATGGTTTACCATCATCATGGCATTTGGCGTAAATCCACGTAAAACAGCGGAACATCGTTCCAATACTCCGTGGTTTACCATCAAATTCCATGGTTTACCATCATCGATGGCATTTGGTGTAAATCCACGTAAAACAGCGGAATATCGTTCCAATACTCCGTTGTTTCCCATCAAATTCCGTGGTTTACCATCAAATTCCATGGTTTACCATCATCATGGCATTTGGTGTAAATCCACGTAAAAGAGCGGAATATTAGAAAGGTAATACTGTGGTATTCAATAAATTTTGTTATATTTATATTTTTGTATACTAACTTGATAAGATTGTAAAGTTTTACAATTTAAACAAATCCATGTAATGTCTGTAAAGTTACAATGTCTTTGACTGACTGGACTGACAATTGACACACCAACACATTTTACCAATAACATTAACTCATTCAGTTACAAACGAAAACATTGATGCCATTCTTTAAAGAAGTGAAGTAGAAAGAGGTACACATCCGTACCTGCCAAATATGCCTATGAAAGTGGAATTACTCCTAATTTCATTGTTCATTTCTGGTTTTCCAAGTTCACCTAACTTTGTATAAAGGTACATTAGGTTCATTATATGATTTTCTGTCCCATATTAATAACCCCTTGAATTAATACATTCCTTGTTTATGCATCTTAATCCCTTTTAAATCACATTTAAGTGAATTTTGTGTCATGTTTTGCTTATCACTTTTATTTCAGATTTAACTAGATTGGCAGGTATGAACACAACCATATTTTAAACTTGAATTTGCAACCAAATATATGTACTTATATAATGTATACTTGCAGAATGAGTAGACTACCAGCTAATATATACAGGGCAATCAGTGGATGAACAGTTATTGTCTCGATAGAAGAAATAGGTCCGACAGAATGAAACATGACGTCTAAGACTACCAGCTAATACATTCAGGGACTTGCTGATGCACTGTCTCAATCGATGGAAGATGTCCGTCAGAATGAAACATATGATGTCTTAGACTAAGACCACCAGCTAATATACATACAGGGTCTCAATCGATGGAAGATGTCCGACAGAATGAAACATATGATGTCTTAGACTAAGACCACCAGCTAATATACATACAGGGTTTCAATCGATGGAAGATGTACGACAGAATGAAACATATGATGTCTTAGACTAAGACCACCAGCTAATACATACAGGGTCTCAATCGATGGAAGATGTCCGACAGAATGAAACATATGATGTCTTAGACTAAGACCACCAGCTAATACATACAGGGTTTCACTCGATGGAAGATGTCCGACAGAATGAAACATATGATGTCTTAGACTAAGACCACCAGCTAATACATACAGGGTCTCAATCGATGGAAGATGTCCGACAGAATGAAACATATGATGTCTTAGACTAAGACCACCAGCTAATACATACAGGGTCTCAATCTATGGAAGATGTCCGACAGAATGAAACATATGATGTCTTAGACTAAGACCACCAGCTAATACATACAGGGTTTCACTCGATGGAAGATGTACGACAGAATGAAACATATGATGTCTTAGACTAAGACCACCAGCTAATACATACAGGGTTTCACTCGATGGAAGATGTACGACAGAATGAAACATATGATGTCTTAGACTAAGACCACCAGCTAATATACATACAGGGTTTCACTCGATGGAAGATGTACGACAGAATGTAACATATGATGTCTTAGACTAAGACCACCAGCTAATACATACAGGGTCTCAATCGATGGAAGATGTCCGACAGAATGAAACATATGATGTCTTAGACTAAGACCACCAGCTAATACATACAGGGTTTCACTCGATGGAAGATGTACGACAGAATGAAACATATGATGTCTTAGACTAAGACCACCAGCTAATACATACAGGGTCTCAATCGATGGAAGATGTACGACAGAATGAAACATATGATGTCTTAGACTAAGACCACCAGCTAATACATACAGGGTCTCAATCGATGGAAGATGTCCGACAGAATGAAACATATGATGTCTTAGACTAAGACCACCAGCTAATATACATACAGGGTTTCACTCGATGGAAGATGTCCGACAGAATGAAACATATGATGTCTTAGACTAAGACCACCAGCTAATACATACAGGGTCTCAATCGATGGAAGATGTCCGACAGAATGAAACATATGATGTCTTAGACTAAGACCACCAGCTAATATACATACAGGGTTTCACTCGATGGAAGATGTCCGACAGAATGAAACATATGATGTCTTAGACTAAGACCACCAGCTAATACATACAGGGTTTCACTCGATGGAAGATGTACGACAGAATGAAACATATGATGTCTTAGACTAAGACCACCAGCTAATATACATACAGGGTTTCACTCGATGGAAGATGTACGACAGAATGTAACATATGATGTCTTAGACTAAGACCACCAGCTAATACATACAGGGTCTCAATCGATGGAAGATGTCCGACAGAATGAAACATATGATGTCTTAGACTAAGACCACCAGCTAATACATACAGGGTTTCACTCGATGGAAGATGTACGACAGAATGAAACATATGATGTCTTAGACTAAGACCACCAGCTAATACATACAGGGTCTCAATCGATGGAAGATGTACGACAGAATGAAACATATGATGTCTTAGACTAAGACCACCAGCTAATACATACAGGGTCTCAATCGATGGAAGATGTCCGACAGAATGAAACATATGATGTCTTAGACTAAGACCACCAGCTAATATACATACAGGGTTTCACTCGATGGAAGATGTCCGACAGAATGAAACATATGATGTCTTAGACTAAGACCACCAGCTAATACATACAGGGTCTCAATCGATGGAAGATGTCCGACAGAATGAAACATATGATGTCTTAGACTAAGACCACCAGCTAATATACATACAGGGTTTCACTCGATGGAAGATGTCCGACAGAATGAAACATATGATGTCTTAGACTAAGACCACCAGCTAATACATACAGGGTTTCACTCGATGGAAGATGTCCGACAGAATGAAACATATGTGATTGATGAATAGAATGGGAATATTGTTGTTTGAAAGGCTGAAGTAAAGCTCAATTAACAACAGGAGTGACTATATTATCATCACTTGTATATAATTGTCAGGATGTCTGACTATATACGCAGTGTATCAGAGGCGTTGTCTGAAGTGATGATGCTATTGGTGTGAATAAAAGACTTGTAGAGA
Source organism: Spisula subtruncata (assembly GCA_963678985.1). NCBI lineage: Eukaryota > Metazoa > Mollusca > Bivalvia > Venerida > Mactridae > Spisula > Spisula subtruncata. Next base: position 19,311,345 of record OY787670.1, on the reverse strand, counting down.
AGAGAAGAAGTACTTGGCTGTTAATAGAGACTATAGACAATATCTCACCAGTAACTGCAGAAAAATTCAATGTTTATTTTTTGGGGAGCCAGAGTGAAGGGTCGACAACATGGGGAATGGAATCTGATATAGATATAGAGAAACTCGTGTCCCTGTCCGGTGAGAACAATGTTATCAGGCGAGGTGATATCGTTCGGGTGGCGAGGTTTACCGAGCCATCCCGGGCGATGTCGCCAAGCCTGATAACATTGTTTGAGCCGGGCAGGGACCCGAGTTTCTATTTCTCATGAAACCAACAACAGGGCACAATTTAGAGGCATATTTTTTAATTTTAAACTGGAGTTGTCGATCGTTCTGAGACCGCCCGCCGATTAACAAAACTTCATTTGCTTCCGTACACAAAATATAGTTCTCAATTCTACGCTGTTCAATTAACAAATTTTTTAAAAAATAAATAAGATCTATTTCAGTTTTTCGTCAAAACGAGAAATCTAAGCATATTATAAGTATTACCAAAATAAGAACATCGTGTCGAGAATAAAATTCCGCTCATGAATTTTGATGTTTTTTTCTTCTGGATGATGCATCAATGAAACGTCATCAATGACGTAGTGTGTGTGGAGAAGGTCGCTAATTATGTCAAACTTTCTTACATTATGCTTCACACAATGACAAAATACGGATTGATTTAAATACTGGATTGTGTGTGGCAACGGACAGTGCAAAATTGTATCCCGTTAAATGGGAGTAACTTCAAGAATGAACAGTTTAGACATGCTTGTAGAACCGAGTGGGAGGAGAACAGTTTTCAACATGATAGACAAGATCTACAACTTAATCACCACAGAATGCTGATGAAAACAGATGGAAATACACTATGGTGAGTAAGACATTGGTTTGTTGAAGAGTCTATTAAAGTTTGTTCTATTTTTTGTATAAATTCTAGGGTTGTGTAGACTGAATGTAACAATTAATGTTTTGATTCACAAAAAAAGCTTGGTGTTTCATGGTTTTCGTTTTGTAGGTCAACCTTAGCGAGTCGTAAAATGAGATTAAAATTCCTTTAGGCCAGAAAACTGGATATAGAGTGGATAGCTATGACTATCTTAGTGTTTATTTATATTTGACGATGCTTAGCCAGTGTATTTATCTGTGTTTGTTGGTTTATTTCAGGGCCTTTCAAAACGATCGATCCGTGGGCGACCCGTATGAATTCAAGAACAATTACTGTGGCGTAGCCCTACCTGGCAAAGAAGCATTGTTTATCTGGATTGTAAACCTAAACGTTGAATAAATAATAGCTATTAAATGCATAATTCTGTTGTTTTCAATGATATTTATGACAATTTAAGACGGAATGCCATATTGCAAAATAGTCTGTTATTTGTGGGCGGAGCCAAAAAGTGTTCTCAGGCTATTGACCTGAGAACGCATACTTATCTCAGGTCATATGGCCTGGTGCACAGTTAATGTCCCACTTTTGTTAGCATCTAATGCAAAAAATAAAGTTTCTTGTATTTTTATAAAATTTACTTTTTTAGGTACTATGGGACATATATAAACATGTGTCATTGATAAAAAGATAAGTTTTTGCTTAAATTTTGTAATTTTTACAATTAAATATTTTGTGTCTGAGAGGGGACGGACATTACAAAATAGTAGAAAGGCTATCTTTAAAAGACCATTTAACGCAAAATATACCTCCAAAATGTAATTATTTTACATATTTATGAAAAACATAGTATACTTTAGTAAATTAAATAATTTTTTATTGAAGTAATTCTGAATTTTGCCATTGATGAGCAATAATTTAAATTTAGTCTCATTATTTTTAACCTAATTATCCCTTTATGACTTTCTGGTTTCAATTAGTTGTAAAACATAATATATGATTGATATATATGTTATTTTAAATGTGTATACTTATTAAAGACATGTAGAATCAATTTTCTAATATAAGAAAATATAATTTAATTTCTATTTAATGAAGTATTTAAGCATTTAATTCCGTTTTTAAAATCATGCCATTATCAGATTGTAATGAATGCTTATTTTATATCATCAATAATAAATAAATTGAATTCTGGTGAATAGTATATTAATTAATATGATATTAAAGCATTGTACTAGTATCTTTTAATAATCTTAAATAAAATTTGCACACTATTGAATGAAATTTCAAGAAAATTAAGTATTTGGGTGATATACCAGATTTGAATAGTAACACTGTGAATCATGGGTCTATAAGAATTGGTATAAAGGAGAAAAGTTATCATTTCTTCACTATTTCTGTATAATTGATAATCACATTTTAAAATTTGACTTAAAATTTTAAAATGTGATTAACTTATAATTTAGTATAACTTAGTTAAATAAGCAATATACCACATACTGTTAAAACTGGCACTGTGCATAATTTAGTATTTTACTTTTGATATCAAACATATTATAATGTACAACTAAATCATCAATTTTAAATGTTAAATAGCAAACATTATTATATTACAATAAGCTACTGATCACAATCATAGCTACTGTATAAAATGTGACAGATGGTGAGTGCATATACTGATTGGTTGTATATTGGACCTTATTGGAACCCCACTGTGTACACTGATTAGGGTCTAATCTGGATTTTCTTATCTGGTACTGCACAGTGGGGATCTGTATTGTTTATTGTCTGTCATTAATTCATTGTATAAAACAATTTTGGCATGTATTATGTTTCTGTGTTTTGGTTTGTTGCTGTAATTTTTAAGTTTATTAAAGTCTCTGAATTGGTTGAATATATGTTTAATTATTAGATCTATTTATTACACCAGCTGAACTTAGTGAAAAGTCTGTCCCTCTTTTGTGCTGTAAATCACCTTTCTAAATTATTCTATTTTAAACATATTTACACCATTTAAATAAAATGATAATGTGACATTGACTCTTAACAAACAGACAAACATTATAAATCAATTTGAAGAAAACAGTTGAATTAATAAACTAATATTACCAAAAAAAGTGTACTAATATTGTAAATTTTAAATGAAAAGTACTCTAAATATGTCTCTACATTTAAATTTTAAACATAATTTGTATGTTTTCTAATCTGTGTTCATTGATTTTATGCAGAGGAACATATTTTTCTAAAAATACATACATAAAATATATTTTATCTGCATCAAAACAGCATCATGTAGGTAGGGGACGGACATTACAGGGACAACCATTACAGATAACCATGCTAATAAATTATTAGATTTTATACACACCTGTACCATTCAAATTATTAGATTTTAACACTTAGACTCTAAAGCATACAGACCCATGATTATAAAACATTTTGTATGAAAATAATGGATTTTGTACCGAAATATTACCAAAAGAAACTCAAATTTTTGTTCATTTTTAGTGAAATATTACATAATATGGCCCTATGAGGAAAAAATAATTATTAAAAAAATATTTATTCATTTCTGAACTAAATTAAGTTTCATTTAATCATAGGAACATTTTTTTCAGAAATAAGTTGCATAAAATAATTTTTATTCACATCGAAGCAACATCATACATTAGGGGGACGGACATTACAGGGACGGACATTACACATAAAATTTCTATTTTCTCAATAATTCCATCATACTTAGGATTTAAGTCTAAATATTAACTTATATGCTGATGGCATTATTAAATGCATTGCATAGTATGTTTTATTTCAATATTTTCCTTCAAATTCTTAAAAATCTGACAGGGGGACGGACATTACACTTTTTTGACACAACTTACAAAAAATTACCTTTTTTGTAAAATCATAAAATATGGTAATGATTTATGGAAATTCTGCTACATCATCATTATGATCATCTTGTTACCTTTAGAATAATGTAAAATAAATTGTTTTTTGTTCTTTCTAAAATGCTTTTGATAAGAGAATTAGAAGGCTACAAAATTCAATAATTGGGACCATTACACCGGTACCTATTTTGGTTTTTCATACATAAATCTAAAAGTACTTGTACTAGAACATTATAGCTTATACCAAATTGACAAGCACAAAATTCCTTAATGATAAAACACATGTTAGAGCACTATCAACTGTTGGGTTTTTCATAGTTAGAAAATGCATGAAAAATCTGATGCTAACACATTACACCTAAAATCGGGCAATTTTGGGGTCTTCAAAGTTTCATAAATCTCAAACGGAAAGAGATTTCTTCATGAAATTTTGTGCACACCTGCAGCTTAGTGTAATCAAATTGATACATGTATATTGTTTGAAACACTGTAAATAGTTTTTGAGAATTAAGCTTGTACATCTATTTTTTTTCAAAATGGACACAATACCGTGCACCAGGCCATATGTTATCAGGCAGTTACCATGGTAGTTGCATGAGAAATGTTATTCTCTTACAAAACTGCATTGTGTATACAGGATATGAGTGAGTGGAAACATGGAGTAAAGAATTACATGATGATATACAATGCGAACATATCACCTGGTTACTGTTATCTACAGTCTATCAGAACTGGTCAACCTTTACCTGCTACTGTCAATGATATGGAGGGTGATACATTGGTGGATTATGTCCTTGATAGTGAAAACAGATTACTACAGAAAAATACATTGTTCAGTTTCTCAGACAATGAGCTTGTAAAACATGGTCCCGCACTCACAGGCACAGGACCAGCTGGATATTGTCAATTTGACATGGTTCTTGCAACCAATTGTAAATCATCACCACATCAAGTCACATCTTGGTAAGAGAAACAGGGAAATCATGAATGGCCAACAGAGGATGTATTAGAACAATCTAAAACTGTGGGCTGTTTGTGGTACAAGTCGGCAGTAAGGTACATGCACCTGGTATACTAGAGAGTGAACTAGAGTGGAGAATATCTACCAGTCTACAAGAAAGATATTTGATGTTCAGTTTGAATATTCCACAGTTAATGTGTTATATCTTGATGAAAATGATCCTGAAAACTCACATTAATCCACATGTTGATGATGTTCTATCAAGTTTCATGTGTAAGAATGTGTTGTTTTACTGTATAGCTAATTCATCACAAGACTGGAATACGGGAAGTTTACTATCATACTTACACATGTTTATACTGAAGGAATGTATTGAACAAAGAAACTGTCCACATTTTATAATCCCAGAAAATAACTTACTGGCTGAACATATGGCAGATGAACAAAGGAATAAATTACTGTATCTTGTTAACACCTTGTTGGTAGATGATGTACAGTCATTGTTTAAGATAGAGATTGATGATCTTGGTAAAAGACTGAAGATGAAGTTAAACAAGTGTCCATACTGTCCAAAGATTCTATCTGCTGCATACATATCTCAGGTTATTCCAACATTGTCAGATTGCTGAGTTTGTACTTAAGATCTGTACTATATACCATAAAACATGAAAGTAAAGAAAAGGCACACATGTTCTTGTCTGTTACATGTTCAATGCTGGAAATGTATAGAAATGAAGGTGACCAACAACATACTGTTAGTGATCTATTGACACCATTAGTGCATTCTACACTGGGCTCAGTGATAGCTAGTAGAGATATAGACACTCATACAGCTGTATCAGATCAAGCTATCAACTATCTGGGAGCAGTGATAGCTAGTAGAGATATAGACACTCATACAGCTGTATCAGATCAGGCTATCAACTATCTGGGAGCAGTGATAGCTAGTAGAGATATAGACACTCATACAGCTGTATCAGATCAAGCTATCAACTATCTGGGCTCAGTGATAGCTAGTAGAGATATAGACACTCATACAGCTGTATCAGATCAAGCTATCAACTATCTGGGAGCAGTGATAGCTAGTAGAGATATAGACACTCATACAGCTGTATCAGATCAGGCTATCAACTATCTGGGAGCAGGGATAGAATCAGATGCATTATAAGGTCGATTGCAACTTGTCTGTGTATTATACTGTACAGGGGACATGGAGAGAGCAGAACATTCAAACACAATACAACAACATGGCAGATGTTCACACAATATGTAGTTGCTGTTATAGAATGGCTTTATCAGTACCAAAGTCTGGAGATTGGAACAATTTTGAACACTACCATGAAAAAGCAATAAAGTCCAATGTAGCATTAAGTACCAGATTTCTACAATGTGAGATGAACTGTGTACCGCATGAGCTTAGATATGAAATATTGAGATCTTACATTGAAGAAGACAAACAAGAAAGAACAAGTGTAGATTCCAAGTGGATGGACTGTATAGTGGTTGATTCTATTCCTTATCTATACTTTCTACAATATAAGGTGTATGGTCAACTACAGAGAGAGAGAGAGAGAGACAGACAGAACAAATACAGTCTCTACTCAATATTGAAAACAGTATTACAGCAGAACCTAATCTTGGTCACACAGAAACAGCACTTAACTTACTTGGACAATGCTGTGAACAAGAAAACTGGCAAACTCAAGCATTTCAATGTTACATATGTTACATCACTCAAACATTGTCCAAGAAACAATGCTGCCAGATTCTTACTGTGTATACTACTGTGCAAACTATGGAAGCAAAACAACAAACAATAAACATATACTTCCTGGAATAGTTAACAGTCTATAAACTTGATGATTTAACTGAACAGTTAATACAACAGGTGTATAAATTCTCATCTAAAGTCATTCTGTTCAACAGGTCATTATGGAGATTTCTTTGTTCAAAAACTAATTTTCACTAGTGTTTTTGAAATGTTGACTACATGTAGTTATGCCCATTGGAATCTGTAACTAAATGAAGTTGATTATTTTTGTGATTCCATTGCAACAGAACAGAACAATTTTTACAGAACCGTTCATCTTCTAAAACAAACACATCAACTAATGCCAATAAATTGAATATAATAATACAATATATATCTTAGACAAAAACATGCCTGGATGTGTTGATCGACACATATGAGTTCAGCTGCTGAAAGTGCCTTGATACGTTTGCCATGAAAGGAAATACCATTTTCCATAAGGCCGATATGGCAGCTGATTTGATTTCAATTTCGTGGCAATGATTATCCAGTTCCAAAATATTGAAATTGTCATGGTCCTAATATACAACACAAATGTTATGTTATAATGAGAAAATAATTTTTTGACCATATTGGTCATATCAAGGACCACAATGGAAATAAGGGTTCATTTTGACCCGTTCTTGTGTTTCCTTGTCATTTAAAGTTGATTTGACATTGCTGTTCTACTCAATCATGCTTACATGTGTTTCTTTTTTAAAAGTATCTGTATGTATACTGTATTTGTATGTATTAATATAATAATGGTCATGTAAATATTAATTTTATTTTGAAATAGATCTACCTATAAAGACACCTACCAGTACTGGGGTTCAAATGTTCATTCCTCCTTTATATAAGTTATAGTAAGATGTGAAATATCTACTAGTCAGGATACTAGTATACCAAGTTCCAGGTTTGAGACCCAATACCAATAACGACTTTGGTGGAGTTTACTAGAGTTTCAAATCTACATTATACAATTATCACGACAATGTTCAATATACTAATTTTTTTTTAAATGCCGAGCTTAGCCTTTATTTGCCAGTCAGCTTTCTGCTGAAATATGGCAGGTATATTCATGTGCCGCGCGCCACTCGGATTTGAACCTGGGTTGCCAGATTAGATGGCAAGCGCACTAACCACTGAGCTACGGAGGCACATGCCATGATATGATAATGAATACCCGATTTATAGAGCATACTTTTCATGCTACACGGATTCAAAGATGCTTTACACAGTGTTGGGGCCACAAGTGCTATAGTATAACCTCTGTAGAACAAAAACTTTTGGTAGATATAAAGTTTGGTTGTTGTACAGAGGTTGATGCAAGGGAGAGGTAACCACAATTATTATAGCAAATGGTTACTTCTCGAACAAAATGGCCATGTTGCTGTCAGTTCTCAAGTATCACGCAAACTGTCAGTATATTTCATTTGAATTGTAACACATGTGTTATTACATAGCCCAACATATTTGGTGACCCTGTATCAAAATCGGACTGTACCGTGTATTTATGTGAAATTTCATAGAAATCTGACACGGACAAACTTGGTGACATATCAACAAGCCTTGCACAAAATACAGCATGTCAGCTCCAACTGTATGAAGAAGACATAAAGTAAAACCTACAACAATGTGAGATAAAGAGGAAGGTGAATGATGATTGCCAGACATCAAACGTACAACAATGTGAGATAAAGAGGAAGGTGAATGATGATTGCCAGACATCAAACCTACAACAATGTGAGATAAAGAGGAAGGTGAATGATGATTGCCAGACATCAAACCTACAACAATGTGAGATAAAGAGGAAGGTGAATGATGATTGCCAGACATCAAACGTACAACAATGTGAGATAAAGAGGAAGGTGAATGATGATTGCCAGACATCAAACCTACAACAATGTGAGATAAAGAGGAAAGTGAATGATGATTGCCAGACATCAAACGTACAACAATGTGAGATAAAGAGGAAGGTGAATGATGATTGCCAGACATCAAACCACATCATCTACAGTGCTGTCGGGTAATTCTGCGCACCTAACGTGTATTGGCTTTCTACATTTGAGATTATTTTATTTTTAGAACAAATTATGGTGCTGTTTGGATAGAACCAACCTTCATTGACAAATGTAAACAATTCAAAACACCATACCTTCGCTAAACTAGGTCAAATGTCGTCACAAAACAAGATGGATGCCGGTTTTCATGACGTAAATTTTTTCAGCTAATTCTGCGCAGGTCGAATTGTTTTTTTGTATAGTCTGTTTCAAAGATTTGTTTCACAAGAAATTTATCACAGTATCGAAAGAATAAGTCATTAAGACAATGTTGACAAAAAAGGAAAAGTCATCATCCATGACAAATGTGCTTTTAGTCCATGTAACAGACCGAAATCCATTACCAAATTGGTGAACAGATCCAACAATGATTTTCGGTTAGCTTGATATCTAAGCTGTCCGAAATCAGTTGATGGACTTGCGGGACATTTTGCCAAATGACCTTTTGGCGGCCATCTTTAAAAATGGTCGCCGTTATTTTAAGCAAGCAGAGGGTTTAGGAAAACTTCGATTATTCCTCACTCACATTGGCTATCGGCTTGTAATATGTCTTAAAATGTTTGCAATTGAACCCTGCATGTGGTAATATATAAATATAAATATTATAACATGGTTATTAATTAATAATTATTGATTTTTTAAGGAAATTATGATATTTTTCGATTTTTGTCGTTAATTTTTCTCTTTCAAATCAGATCTGAGTATGTATTTGACCATTTGTTGATTGTAATATGCATAGGTTGGTTCTAGGCGTCCATTATAAACATTACATTGACAGATTTTCATTTGAAAATCCTTCATTATCCATGAATATCGGATAACAGAAAGTTGATTAATAGTCAAGTCTATAAATGTGATATTTAGGTTATACCCGGCATTGGATTGTATAGTAAATATTTTTTTTGTTTTTCTGTTAGGGAATATGTTGCAATTGAAAAATATGAATGATGACCAGCTGTCATCATTGAGTATTTTGTGAAAATCAAGATGGCGTCCAAAATGGCCGCCAAAATCAGAAAAACAATCAGAGATGCCAGAAATTAGTTACACATTTCTTTTTTGCCGATTGGTTGTAGTTATAATGTTTTGAACACATGTATTTATATTTTATTTATCGTTATTCGTCGAATAAAATATTGTGGGATGGCATCCATGTCGGCTGAAATCAAAATGGCTGTTACAGCAGCCGCAATAATGGACATATTGATATATTCTATTAAAACATTTATTTAAATGATTTTTGTTGATATCTGAATTAAAATAGTTAACTACAATTCAAATAAAAGTTCGATTCGACTCAATTGGCCCGTTGCCTTATTCAAAATGGCGTCCAAGATGGCCGTCAAAATCAGGAAAAATGTCGGTAGTGCACGAGATTAGTTACATAAATTACTATTGTTGCTAATTGGCAGTTGTGTAGATGTTAAACATATTATCTATTCAATCATAGCATTATTAATTGTTTGCAATTAATTAAGATAGCATACTAAGAAATCAACAACCGGCTGTAATGGCCATCATAATTGCTGAATGAGCATATTTTATTAAAATCGTATAGTGTGTTCAAATAGTTTTTACTTGTATTGAACATTATATTTAGCAGTCATGCATTATGGTTTAACTTCAAAATGGCAGCAAAGATGGCCACTTAACATTACATAAGTGGGGAATAAATTGTAGATTCTTCTTCTTTCTGTATATTATATATAGTCGTCCGCTTGGGCATTATCGTACCATTGATAATTAATTACAAGATCGTGTGAGCGGCGAGTTATTTTTGTTAAAAACAAATAATCATGATTATCCACTATAAATAAGACCCCTCGAGAAGGCATAATCACTGTCGACAATGCTCATGGATCTGGTCCTAGAGTTTCCAACCAAAGTAACCAACAATCTGCATGATACTGCTTGTTGTGCTAAAGTACCATTTGACGAATTGCGTCCAATATGCTGAACTGCCTCCAGATGACAAATATTTGCCCTAGTCGATCCTTTGCCGAATTTGCGTATTCAAGGATTGATTTGACATGTGTCTGAAAACATCGTACCCTAATCTGTTTCGATAGTTTGTCAAGTTTGTCCAGAAGAAGGCGATGCTGTTGTTGGCTTTCCTCACAATGTTAGCAACACTGGTAATCATGGAAACCTCATCTATGTATACCCCGATGTACCTATTTCTGCCACAACTTGTAATGTGTCATGCTGTTGTGGATGAAAAACGGAGTCTTAACACGAGTTCTTTTCCTAGTGATGCGGATGACTATATACTTGCAAGGATTAAATGACATCAACCATGGACCCTCCCATTCATTGCTGTAGTCTGTCCATATCATCTTGTTAGGCTTAAGCATTTTCTTTAATAATTACCCTGTCCAAGAGGTTGTCAGCAAGCAGATGGTAAGTAGATGTTGCATGAATTAGAAGGTGGTAGATATAAGATATACAACAGGAAAAAAGCTGATCCCTTAGGTTCACCTGGTGTGACTGGTGCTGTGTTAGTGGACTGTTCTCCGACCAGTACATGTTGGGTTCTGATTGCAAGAATTATGTTAGTACTATTCCTGCCGATGTTGTAATAATTCAGTTTGCTGGCTTGCCTAACCTTAGACCGAAGGCTTTGTTGAAGTCCCGAATGACGGGCCAATCTGATCTCCACCATCTAGGTAATAGTTGTAGTTGGTTATGGAGTGCAGCTGGCTCTCAGTGAATATCTTTCTGAACCATGTTGTTAAGTCAGCTACTGTAGTATCTATAACGTGTCAAGAAGGGCCATGATCTGGCTTTGAAGTGCTCGACCAGTTCACTTCACACAGGCTTGATTGAGATGGACCAGTAGTTGCTAGGTCGCTATAAATTGGTCTCCCATTTTGATGATGTGTGTGACGCTCTAGTCTGATCGGAGTATCGAGTATAGAATGTTGTTTGGAATCGTTGCTTCATGCGGACCGTGACCAGTTATATTCTTTCTCACATCCAGTTTGTCCTCAAATCAGTCGTTCGTCATACACTATCATCCCAGTGTATGCGATGAACTTTCTGGTCTTCCGCAGATCATCAGCGTCTCCATAGAGCTTCTCTTGAAGAGATGCGTCTGTGGGCCCCGTTGCAGTTTGATCCTGGTTGTGTCTTCTGCATCTTTGGAGGACATGCTCGCCAGATCGGAGACGGCACCATTTTGTACTTCCGATACATGTGATGGTTCAGCCTGTTGTGCCGTGAGCGTAGTCGTACCATAATCACTTGTTCTGAGGTAGGGATCAACATCTTGTCTTGGTCTTGTGAAGTTCTTGATAATGGTAACTTTCTCTTTATATCTCACATGTACTGGTGGTTGTGCTGATTGTGCTCCCAGTTTTGCCAATTCATCTGCTGTTTCATTTCCAGGCATTCCACAGTGGGCAGGAATCCACTGTAGGGCTAGTTTGCAGTAAGTACTAAGGTTATGCAGTATTTTGACTAGTTCTGGTGTTTTGTTGTGAGCTTCGGTCAACGCTCTGTAGTTACTGCAGTGCTTCCCTGTGGCTCTGTGATGTCTCTCTTTGTTGCCTGGTGTATAATGGATGAAGATTTCAGCACCTCCATCGTTGATAGCTTTGGTGGCTGAGCCATCAGTATAGACTTGGGTCCATATCTCAGGAGAGTATCCTTGCTTATCATGGCTAGTGTCAGGTTCCTTCTAACACATTCATCTTCTTGCTTGCCTGGCTCGAGTTGAGGGACTTGGAGTCTCACAGTTACTGCAGACAGATCATTTGCTAATGGGTTGACTATATCATCTCTGACAAGGGGTGTACTTGCTATGGTCAAATCAGGTGCAAATTATTTATCTGACTTCTTGGTTTCGTGTACAAAGCTGCTTCGCTTGATCCGATTTTTGGTAAATCCAGCTAATCTTGTTGCCATTGGGTGGTTCGGTATTGATCTAAACTTCTCTGCTTGAAGCATGACTTTGGATTGCCTTCGTTTGTAAAATGGCTGGATACCAGTGAACTTTTCCATAAATTCAATCGATGTAGACTTCGAAGCACCAGTCATTATGCACAACGCTTAGTTCTGGACCTTGTCGAGAGCTTGGCTGTTTGTATCCAGTTTGTCAATACTGAAGTTGTGCAAAATGCCCACTTCTTTACCATAGACGTTTGCCATTTCTGATTACTACTAACAATGGTTGGAAAAACGTCGGATGGTATATGGGTTTATAATTTTATATGGTACGTTGGCATAGTCTCTGAAATAACATTCATAATATGTCAATATCAGTGGTATGAGAAAAGTGCTAGGCAAGGTCAATATTGACGCCCTGGACCATGCTTATGATGGTAATATATGCCTTCTTCTGAGTGTCGTTCTTGTCGGGATATTCCATCTTGCTGCTGTGGTCCCCGACACTATGAATACACGGTGGTACACACTATTGATCGTACTTGACTTAAGGATAAGGACAGACAACCAGATAACACCATAGTAAACACTTGGTCAGTTACAGGCGATGTGACTATGTGGCTATCCTTATTCTCCAATAAGATAAGATTAGTATTGAATACCACTCCCATTTGAACATACATGGTTGGCAAACATCTTAGAATCATCAAATATACTGCACATAAAGTGTTCTAATGTTACAGAAGATCTATATTTTTAACCTATAGCAGTATTCACATTTACACATTCCATTACGATACATGTTTTAATACAATTTTCCAGTTTGACATACCTGCTGCATGCGGCGGACATTTTGTCACAATTATGATTTCGGCCTACATTGATACCATTTTAAACGGGATATGTCGATCACCAAATAGATATAATGAGATATTTTATACAATGTATTTAAGTTGTAATTATGTTTACAAAACTTACACTACTATCGATCACAAAAGTATCAATTTGTAACTTCCTTGGACCACTAACTAATTATTTAATTAATTTTGGAAGCCATTTTGTCCGCCATTTTGAATCAGCTAATGGTTCAATGCTTAAAACTCAAAGATTTCTTGGAGCATTTATTACATATTACTGTTCTAAACATTTAAACTACAACCAATCTGCAAATAAAACGATTTGATCCTAATTTCTGGCACCTCTGATTGTTTTTCTGAATTTTGGCGGCCATCTTGGATGCCATCTTGATTTTCACAAAATGCTCAATGATGACAGTTGGGGATTTTTCATATTCTTTAATAATAAAAAATTCCCTAACAGAAAAAACAAAAAATATTTACTATACAATCCAATGTCGGGTATAACCTAAATATCCCATTTATAGACTTGACTATTAATCAACTTTCTGTTATCCGATATTCCTGGCTAATGAAGGATTTTCAAATGAAAATCTGTCCATGTAATGTTTATTATGGACGCCTAGAACCAACCTATGCATATAACAATCAACAAATGGTCAAATACATACTCAGATCTGATTTGAAAGAGAAAAATTAACGACAAAAATCGTAAAATATCATAATTTCCTTAAAAAAATCAATAATTATTAATTAAAAACCGTATTATAATATTTATATTTATATATTACCACATGCGGGGTTCAATTGCAAACATTTTAAGACATATAACAAGCCGATAGCCCATGTGAGTGAGGAATAATCGAAGTTTTCCTAAACCCTCTGCTTGCTTAAAATAACGGCGGCCATCTTTAAAGATGGCCGCCAAAAGGTCATTTGGCAAAATGTCCCTAACAGAAGTCCATCAACTGATTTCGGACAGCTTAGATATAAAGCTAACCGAAAATCATTGTTGGATCTGTTCACCTCTTTGGTAATGGATCTTCAATTTTCAAGACCTGGGACATGGACTATTTTATTCAAATTATGTGTCACGTGGTATGTCAATTTAACGAAAATCACCGTTGACACTCATTTTGGTCAAATTTTCGTAGAATTACTTTTCCGATTTCGTTAAAATGATTATAAAACCTTACATAAGTAACATACATCTACAAAAACACTGGAAGATCGAAGAAAAACGACCCAGCAAAGTCTGTAAGAAATAGAAAGTTAATGTGCGCAGAATTACCCGATGCGCAGAATTACCCGAAACGACTGTATCAGTATAGTGATTTCTCACTCTATCATTGTATCCATTCAATTTGGGTAATCAATATCTTGCGAGATTTCAATCAGACACTTGTTAAAATTAGCATTTACATTTAGCATGTTTACCCGCTTGCACCGATCGAAAGGGGAGCACTCTTGACCTGTCAATTATACTAAGGTTGATTAATGCAAGATTTTGTTAATATGAACTATTACATTGCGTATTATGAGTTAGTGTTTTAAAGTAAGATCAATTTACAAGCCATCCAGTTGAAAACGATCTATCCAGTTGCTTTGCTCATTTTGTAATGCATAAAATACATTAATTGCCCCGATAGAGTGAGAAACAAGGTTATGTTTATCACTACAGTCTATGAAATATGTGATTCAATATAAACTTACTCGTTGAGGTAATCCATTTTCCCCATCAGTACCGCACACAGA
Source organism: Spisula subtruncata (assembly GCA_963678985.1). Lineage (NCBI taxonomy): Eukaryota > Metazoa > Mollusca > Bivalvia > Venerida > Mactridae > Spisula > Spisula subtruncata. The sequence goes on along the minus strand of OY787670.1, from coordinate 19,296,252 downwards.
TTTCCTGCCAAGTTTGATCTGAAACACAACATTCAATACAAAGTTGAAACATAAACTCTTGATACACATTTTCTTCTCTTAGGTGAAACAATGTTGTATCTTATTACAGTTGTAACCACTCCCCCCCACACCACCAGGGGTGATTTTTCTCCAAACCAATACCCTGGGGACAATTTTTAGTTGTCAGGGGCCGGATATTTTACCGTCAGCTGTCCCCCCTCAGGGCAGTGGAATGACAGGTACAGTCGAACTTCGATGCCTCAAACAGTACTTGCCTCGAACACACAAGATGCCTCGAACTCGTACTCAGGTCCCGTCAAAATCCCTTCTTTATTCATATAGAAAAACCATAGATGACTCGAACAGTACGAGGGTCGAACACTCGAACTGACTTGCTGGTCCCTTGCTATGATTTACCAGTAGATGACTTGAACAATGCAAATTTTCACACCTTTCATTGATTGTTGAAATCCATTGTACGTCCACGGGAAGTCAGTGTAGGTGTTATTAACACCTTGTAACAATTACTGTACCCAAAAATTGTTTACGGCTGTATTGTATCACATGTTTGTGAAAAAACTTAACACTTTTATGTCCGTTAATTACTTAATGAAGAAAATTATAACTGATTTATATTTCGAGAATGAAATTTAGAAACAACAAGTTTGTCGTTAATTTAAATGTTTGCATTCTTTAAAACGATGTTGAATAGTCATTATTCGTACAAAACCCGATCGGAATTTATTAATTTTATCATTGACAAAATGAAAAATAACGACGATACTACAAATCAAGGCTGTACTGAGCAACTTAGCGAAGGACCCGGTAACAGGGAACTTTGTTTATAAATGTGAATATTTGAAGAGCTAGCCAACGATTTCAAGTCAATTTTGTCAAACAATATCATGTTTTTTATTATTATGCAAACTATTTCACAATTTGACACAAATGCATTAAATATGAATACATACTCAAAATATGACAATTACACACGATTGACAGGTACACGTACCGAGAAGCGTTCCAGCTTATACATTTACAGTGCAAATATACTCGTACCCCCGTTGGCTCGAACCGGTAGATGGCTCGAACTATTTCCCCGGTCCGAAGGTAGTTCGAGGCATCGAAGTTCGACTGTAAATTGACAACTCAAAAGTAAAATCTCTAACTGTTTCAGAATGCAATCAATCGACAACAAATAAAGTATCTCTTACTTATTATTACTTACTTTTCTCTGATGAAGAATTTTTTCTGTTTCTCAAGAGAGTTGATAACAGAGACCAGGAAAAACTTGTTGTAGATGAGTGACTCAAGAGCTTCCATTCCCTTGTTAGCTCGCAATCTTTCATCATCTGTCATCTACAAACAGCAGAGTGAAATGTAAATATCAATAAATTTCAAATTAGACCAGTCTGGAAACTTACATGTAAGCCACTGATCATCTACAATCAGAGCAGAACATGATATAAGGACAGCCACAATCATATAATATATACCCCTTCATCTTATAAATAATATATAATAAATAATGGGGGCACAAAAGGCAGAAACAAATCAAGGACAGATGTTATAAATCTGTCAGCAAATCCATATGCCTCTGATTGGTCAGTTAAGACAATTGACATCCAGTTTAAGCCAATAACAATGCTGCATTTAAGCTGGAATTCAAAATATTGTAATTAAGGATGATAATTTTATAATATATTTATTGAAGGTTTTTCCCAAATCTATGTTTTTTTTTCATTATGACCAGTTTCTCATGATGTGGGAGGTCAGCATCATCTACCAAAGTCACACTTCCCTACACCATTTGGAATTGAAATGCAAAGCTCAATTAGATTAACAATACTTTCAAATGTCATATTAAGTTAATTATTTTTTCAAGGGTTTGGGGAAAATCCTAATAACAGATTAAAATAGATCAGTATAAAATATTCATCAACTAACAACCATATACCATTTCCTATAATGTTTGTAGCTAAAGAAATCGGCTACGAGACTTTGGATAACATAGACTGAAGATAAATTGCTTTAAAAATAGAGCAATGAAACTAGTGAGGACCCCCACACTTCAATGGCACAAATACATAATTTAGCTTAATTAAATGATGTTCAAATGTAAAAATACTTCGAAACACAAAAAGGAAATTGATATGCTTATTTGAAATCTGACCAATATTTGAGATAACGTAAAGGCTATGTTAGTCTTGAAAATATACACTGAGAAATGTTAGACATAATACAAACACTGATTAAACATTAGATATTTTATATCTTAACAACTAATATCCACAGACAGCTACACTACCTTAATCAAGATACAGTCTTAACCAAGCAGTCACCTGAGGGGTATGTATCATATAAGCACATTAAATATAAGTTATGGTCCATCCAGTTATGTCATTTTAGAACATCATTAATAGTTTACTGTATTTTATGTTTTTTACGGCATTTTACTAAAAAATTCCATACAAGTTTGACCCAGGTTAGGTCCGCACTTCACAGTCCTTGATCAATACATAAAATATGAGATGAATAAAATTAATTGGGATTCATATTACCAGTTGCTTAACACAGGAATGGTGGTTGTTTAATCAAGGTGATCACTAACACAGGTTTACCTGTATATAGGTGTATGTATACATGACATGAAAATTTATCTACGCTACACATATAGAGTGAGATATTAAAGTGTACATTTGCATACACCAGTCATTCATGCTTGTGGCTGTACACGAGTACAGCCTCATAGTAGAGCTAATGTTTGTTACATGACAAGTTTCAACAATATTTCAGTCAGCCAATCCAGACATAGAGTTTTCCTATAACCAAGGCAGACAGTGGGTGACATAGGAACAGCTCTAGACTATAGATTGAGAGGTCTAAGTGGTTTGAAGTTAGGCTTGGTGGTATTCAATATTGATCTTACTTGTCTTGAGGATAAGAACAATCAATCAGATCACACAACATATTTAACTCTTGGTCAGTATCAGGCCATATGATTGGCTATCCTTATTCTTCAAGTAAATAATATCAATATTGAATACTACCACTTGAGAGGTCCCTCATTTGAAGTTAGCCCAAGGCTCTTGGTCATTTTTGAATTTGTTTTGTCATGTTCCAGCCCAACTAGAGACCAGGGGACAAGATACAATGGTGTAAGGTTCATTTACAACACATTTTAAAGCAAGGGCTGATATACATATACATATAAAGATAATATTAAGAGAACATAAACTATTGACACTTATGTTAATCATTTAAGCAGGTACATCATAACATTAAGAACCAATCTAATATTTTATTAATTTGGATATATGGTAGAAAGTGTGTCAATAAAAAGCTAAATATAATAGTAATTCCCTATTTGGGTAAACAAGATCAACACATAAGTCTTCAAAGTAATAATCTGCATTTAGCTAGAACATTCAAATATTGTTTAATGTACGACTTGAAATATTGCAAATAAGACAATTTCTGTATTTATTTAGTGATTCACATATACCAAATATCAAATTTCAAACAATTCAGAAATAATGAAATACAGTAAAACCTTGTTATATCGAGAACTAATCAGGACAAGCCAATTGATGGAAATAAATCGGGAGCTCAACATAGCAGTGTGCTATAAATATAAGACACATATTTAGCAAATTCGCAGGGACTTTGAAATTTGCTCGAAATAAGCCAGGTGCTCGTAATATCGATGCTCATCTTAACAAAGTTTTGCTGTATACAAAATCAATTTATGCGGAGGAAATATTTATCTCTTTAAAAGGTTATTGCATTTAGTGAGAAAAGCTTGAGTTCTAATTTGTCTTCACTGACCGATGACTTACAACAATAAGAACAGGACCTTTACATTAAGTTCCACATACCAGAAGTTATAATGATCTGTCAATTCTTATGCTGGTAAAATGCATCAAGTTTGACATGCAACAAAGATGGTTACTTAGCATTTAGTTTAAAGGAAGAAACAGTAACATGTATAACATTAAGTGAGGGCCTGTGATTTCCATCTGCTCCCCCACCCGCACATTCTAAATCTAGTTTTTATGTGTTTATAGAAAATGGAGATTTAACCAGGAATTGATGACGAGAAATGGACAGGACAATCGCTATATACCTCCTGCATCAGTAGATGGGGCCTGGGGCATTAAAAACCTGCACCTACAAATAGCAATATTGGACCGACTGGCTAAAAGCCATTACATATTTTTACTTGAATGACTAAAGGCCCATGGAAATCACAGGCCTGTAGAATGTGCAGTTTAGATGTTATATACAGTTTGAAGAGCAACATTGTTCCAACAGATTGTTCTGTTACCTGTTATGATGGAAGTTTATCTCAAAAATCACAAAATGTCATACAAACACATACATACGGTACATAAATCACAATTTTCAATAAAGAAAGTCTTGACTAACTTAAAGGTGCCACAACAATCATAATAAAGTAAAAATATTAAATTTGGATGAATATAAGTATATCTTCAATTTTAATTTTGATTTAAGCGTGAGCCCAGACAATGCAATATTGTAGTTATAGGCAGTATAAAATCAAATGATTTGCTTGAAAACACAAAATAAGTAACAATGCCCTAAATGTTTCTATATTTCTCCCTTTTTTAAAAGCCAAGGTATAGAAATAATTGCTTTGTTGTTTAATACATGTATTATAATATACACATTTAAAGTCTGAATATCATTTAAAGTCTGAATAGCGTTTAAAGTCTGGGTCTGAATATCAGTTCAAGTCTGAATATCGGTTAAAGTCTGAATATCGTGTTAATCCTCGAGATACAAAAGCAATGTTTATTAATTCACCGATTTAATGAAACAAGAGCTCTTCAGAATAGAGGTGCAGAAAGGTTAACCAAGCATGCATACCTTGCTATTACTTACGACGGGTTCGGTCCACAAATAATCGACAGCAAACATGACGTTACATGCATATTGTTGATAGGTATGATAGGGGAAGCCTTGCTCCACCAAGTTTCTGTTCACAGAGGACATTGCTGTATGCATATCCAGAAATTCTGTAATATAATGAGGTCATTGCTGTATGCATATCCAGAAATTCTGTAATATAATGAGGACATTGATGTATGCATATCCAGAAATTCTGTAATATAATGAGGACACTGCTGTATATCCAGAAATTCTGTAATATAATGAGGACATTGCTGTATGCATATCCAGAAATTCTGTAATATAATGAGGACATTGCTGTATGCATATCCAGAAATTCTGTAATATAATGAGGACACTGCAGTATGCATATCCAGAAATTCTGTAATTAATACAAATAAATATAATATACTATAAAATCTTTTAATTTCAATGGGATGAAATTTCATGGTTTTGGTAAACAATAGGGCCTGAAAGGACCTAAGTCGCTCACCTGTTGCACATTGGTCTAGGTATCAGTACAACCTACATTCTGACCATATTTCATTAAGATTGGATCAAAACAGTGACCCCAGGAGTGATCACAATGTTTTTCTAAGATTTGACCTAGTGACCTTGTGTTTGACCCCACATGACCCAGTTTCAAACTTGGCCTAGATTTCATTGAGAACAACATTCTGACCAAGTTTCATGATGATTGGATCAAAACCACGACCTCTGGAGTGAACACAAGGTTTTTCTAAGATTTGATCTAGTGACCTAGTTTTTGACCCCACATGACCCAGTTTCAAACTTGTCTAGATTCCATAGAGAACAACTTTCTGACCAAGTTTCATGAAGATACGATCAAAATTGTGACCTCTGGTGTGAACACTAGGTTTTTCTAAGATTTGACCTAGTAACCTAGTTTTTGACACCACATGACCCAGTTACAAACTTGGCCTAGATTTGATAGATAACAACATTCTGATCAAGTTTCATGATGATTGGATCAATACCACGACCTCTGGAGTGAACACGAGGTTTTTCTTAGATTTAACCTAGTGACCTAGTTTTTGACCCCACATGACCCAGTTTTGAACTTGGCATAGATTTCATAGAGAACAACATTCTGACCAAGTTTCATGAAGATTGGATCAAAATTGTGACATATAGTGTGAACATTAGGTTTTTCTAAGATTTGACCTAGTTACCTAGTTTTTGACCCCACATGACCCAGCTTCAAACTTGCCCTAGATTTCATAGAGAACAACATTCTGATCAAGTTTCATGATGATTGGATCAAAACCACAACCGCTGGAGTGAACACAAGCTTTTTCTAAGATTTGATCTAGTGACCTAGTTTTTGACCCGTCATGACCCAGTTTCGAACTTGGCCTAGATTTCATGCAGAACAACATTCTGACCAAGTTTCATGAAGATTGGAACGAATTGGTGACATCTAGAGTGTACACAAGATTTGTCTAAGATTTGACCTAGTGACATAGATTTTGACCCAACATGACCCAGTTTCAAACTTGGCCTAGATTTCATAGAGAACAACATTCTGAACAAGCTTCATGAAGATTGGATCAAAACTGTTGCCTCTAGAGTGTACACAAGCCAATTGTTGATGGAAGGACGACAGACGACGAAGGACGGACGACGAAGGACGGACGAAGAGTGATCACAAAAGCTCACCTTGTGACAGGTGAGCTTAAAAGACCATTTCAATGGGACATTAATTTATGTATGTTGCATTTTGGGTAATAATTACAAGGGTCAAAATCATTGTTTGAAGTGATTTGATTTCGTGGTTGCAGGTTTGAGGTCCAAATGTATTGCTCTCATTCAAATAAGCAATTTGCATTCAATTTTACAGTGACCTTTGACCAACTGAACTCAATATCTTCTAGTTTTTAACCGTTTTGGTCTTCTGACCTACAGATAAATCTGCTGACAACAAAGTGCAAGGTGATATACATTTCACCCGCCTTATTTCCCAAGCTGTGAGGATTGGGGGCTGGAGACTGGACGAAGGGATAATACATTTTTTCAATATTTAATATACCTTGTCTGGCAACATCAATTATTTCCATTTCCATATTTTTCAAGTCACCTTCATATTTTTTAGCTTGCTTCTTGACATTTCGTTTGTAACAAAATAATACAACAACTGAAACAGAAAACATGAATGCATATCAGGTGGCTAATTTTAGTTATGCAAGGTAAACACTAGAAGCCGTCACAGACGGGTAATGCTCCCCGAACAGTTGTTTGTCACAGAAAGGTACAACATTTGAAATGATGGAATATGATATTGCAAATAATGATGATATCTTGTATATAAATCTTGTTACTTTGTTTCCATTGTGTTTAACGTTGTTTTTCAACAGTATTTCAGTTAGATATGGTGGGCCGTTTTCCTTAACCCCACTATCACCAGTATCTATGTCTTAGTGTATGAAAAATAACAAAGGGCAATAACTCAAAATATTGGTTATGTAGAGTTGCGGTTCTTGAGCACTGCACTTCTCCTCACTGAGATCTATCCACCTATGAAGTTTCATGATGATACCTCACATACTTCTTGAGTTAGGCTCTGGACAAAAATATTCGGACGGACGGACGGACAAAGCGGCAACTATATGCTCCCCCGAATTTTCGGGGAGCATAATAAAAATTTCGGAAATAATACAATGTATCTTATTGATTTAATACACAAGAAAATCAACAATCTGCAGTAGCTTCAAACAAAATGTCAACAAAATGGGGCGGCGAAAAAACAAGGTCAGTTAGGTAATTAGCACCAAAACATTTATTTATTTTCCGGGATGTGAACAGAGAAAGTGCAGACAACTTCAGAATTTCAGAATGTTTATAGTGGCCTGTACCTGCTTAGGGTGTCTAAATATGGCTGTTACTTGCTTAGGGTGTCTCAATATGGCTGTTACCTGCTTAGGGTGTCTAAATATGGCTGTTACTTGCTTATTTGTAGTCCGATTTTGACAAAATAACTTTTAAATTAACCAAAAATTGAATGAGAGTACTTAAAAGTCATCAAGTCCAAAACAGCGGAAAACTGCCAATTGGAGGAAGATTTTCATCCTTGTGTTTTGGCCTAAAGAAACTAAAATCACTCACCAATGACTACAATGACAACGACACCACAACTGACACCAGCTATGATGGCCAGTAATTCCACACTTTTAGAGTACTCTAATCTTCCAACTGTCACTTGTATATTACCCACAGTCACCTGTACAAACATACACATACACACTAACATACACATACAGTTATTATACTGAGGTAAGACAAGAGCACCGCCTATAAGTGCTGGACAAACGATGCTTGACTTTCTGATTCTTGATAGTGAGTGAAAATTATAAGAGTAACAAGAGCAGATAACTCCATAAATATAGGTCACATGGTTATCAGCCTTGGCAATGTGGGTTGCCCTAGTGACTGTGAATAATAATATTGAGTTTCAAGTGGCTACCTTTTAAATAACAGTATTTGAGAAAATGACTCTGACAATAAACTTATACCAAGGCAGACAATCACAACAACGCACATGCAGCCGTCACAATTAATTAGACATCTTTTCTTTAAAAAGTCTTGCTAAAAAAACACATTTACAAATTCTAAGGAGTCACAAATACAAGGGTCAAAATTATTGTTGGATGGGATTTGATTTTTTTACTATTTGATGGTGAACCACAAAATCCACAGAACTTAATCCGTAACCAAAATTCATGATTTTACAGTAGTAAAAAAGTACTGTAACATCATTTAATTTTGTTGGTTTTGGTAAAAAAGACAATTTCGTTGGCACTTGAATTCGTTGATTTTGCATTCAGGTAACAAGACAAGGGTCAAAATCAATGTTTGTTGGGATTAAGTTTGTGGTTGAAGTGAACCACGAAATCCACAAAATTTAATCCCCCACGAAAATTAATGATTTTACAGTATTGTACATACATTGACTACTGGGTTTTCTGGACTATCATCTGGAGGGTTACATGTGATTTCTGTATCCTTTAACTCAATAATTTTACACTCTCCGAGGCCAACTGTCACCTTGAAATCTGTCTCCTTAGCAACCAATGTCAGATATTCACCCTGAAATAGAACAAAAGAAAATCAAGATTATGCAAAGAACAATTAAGGATTTGTATAATATCAAGGATCTGTAAAGGATAATCAAGGATCTGTAAAGGATAATCAAGGATCTGTAAAGGATAATCAAGGGTCTGTAAAGGATAATCAAGGGTCTGTAAAGGATAATCAAGGGTCTGTAAAAGTTACTCAATGGTCTGTAAAGGACACCCAATGGTCTGTAAAGGATAATCAAGGGTCTGTAAAGGACAACCAAGGATCTGTAAAGGTTAGTCAATGGTATATAACGGACAACCAAGGGTATGTAAAGGATAATCAAGGGTCTGTAAAGGACAACCAAGGATCGATAAAGGTTAGTCAAGGGTCTTTAAAGGACAATCAATGATTTGTAAAGGACATTCAATGATTTGTAAAGGATAATCAAGGATTTGTATAATATCAAGGATCTGTAAAGAATAATTGAGGATCTGTAAAGGACAATCAAGGATATGTAAAGGACAATCAAGGATCTGTGAAGGATAATCAAGGGACTGTAATAGAACAAAGGAAGACATTTCAGCACATAAATATCAATTAAGGACAAAAATGAGGGAATAACTACAATGGCTTTTTGTGACAAAAACATACATCATAGTCTCTACTGAACCTCAGTATTGATCAACAAAGGATCATAACACAGGCCATACTCATCCAACTCAACATTGCAAATAATACATTCATCTAAATTTGGTTCCAATTGTTCAAGTGTAGTTTCTTTGAAATCTAACCAATGGTTAAGCATAATCAACCTTGTGACAGACACTTATACCTAGACAGACACTCAGCACAAAACTAACATTATCCCAAAATCATGTATGTAGGAAACACAAACATGTCAAGTTTTGGTGACCCCTTTAGGTGAGATTAATGTTAAAAATGCATGAGATGTCATTAAAATGCAGGAGTTTTCGTTGCTCAAGTTTTTAAGTTCAATTAATGAAGTTCATATGCAGTTTTCACTTATTTTACTTGTTGACAATACCATGTTTGCCCCATGAACCAATTAAAACTAGAACTGCCACAGAGTGACTAAGAATACCCCCACATACCGCTTTGTCACAGACTAAGGGCAAACCATGTCTATATGAAATTAATGTCACACGGTGGGCAATAATTTTACACGGACTCAAATTTCAAGAAATGATAATCAAATTTATTTGTATATATAAGCCCATTGTGTGTGTGTGTATGGGGGGGGGGGGGCTCTAGATAATTGTAATTGTCTGTCTATGGTAATACTATTCTGGTGTGATAATACATGTATACAGGAATACAAAGTTTTCCAATCTTAAATTTTCTCAATTATCAATTTAATTTAACTTTTTTCTGTATGTTAAAGGACCAAACCATTAAAGTTAACAAAGTTCCTTCAACATATGAACATGATGTTTCAATCTCGAGTGTCACTTTATTCCCGGTAAAAATCCAGTATGGTACAGAATTAAACACCCTGTTACCGAACAAGTATTTCAAATGTATCGAAATCAACATGGGCGCCGCAACTGCGCGATACAGGGTAAATTTCGATTGTCAGCGCCTCAACAACTGTCAGATATTGGTCAGGGAGAAACGATTGCAACCATCAGACCATTGTCTAAATGTCCAAAAGGACCTTTGGTCCGACAATGATTCGCGATGTCTGTCAAGTTACATCAAATCCCATCATGCATACAGAAGAATGATCCATACAAACTTCAATGTGACTTTTGATCTTCAACTGTGAACTTGACCTTTGAGAAAGGAAACTTGGGTTGCTTATGAAGTACTGAGCATTTGTGCCTAATTTTTTTTCAAATCCCACAATAAATGACATATTTTCACTCCAGGCTAGCTAAACAAGCTAAATTATGGCCATTTCTGACCTTACAACTCCAAGTGTGACCTTCACCTTTGACATATTGATGTGATTTTTGCGCATGACACACCGCCTCATGATGGTGAACAATTGTGCCAAGTTATATTAAAATCCCACAATAGATGACAAAGTTATTGTCCTGACAAGCTAAATTATGGCCATTTCTGACCTAACAACTCCAAGTGTGACCTTGACCTTTGACATATTGATGTGATTTTTGCGCATGACACACCGCCTCATGATGGTGAACAATTGTGCCAAGTTATATTAAAATCCCACAATAGTTGACAAAGTTATTGTCCGGACAAGCTAAATTATGGCCATTTTTGACCTTTCAACTCCAAGTGTGACCTTGACCTTTGAGATATTGATGTGAATGTTGCGCATGACACACCGCCTCATGATGGTGAACAATTGTGGCAAGTTATTTTAAAATCCCACAATAGATGACAAAGTTATTGTCCGGACAAGCTAAATTATGGCCATTTCTGACCTTACAACTTCAAGTGTGACCTTGACCTTTGACATATTGACGTGATTTTTGAGCATGACACACTGCCTCATGATGATGAACAATTGTGCCAAGTTATATTAAAATCCCACAATGGATGACAAAGTTATTGTCCGGACAAGCTAAATTATGGCCATTTTTGACCTTTCAACTCCAAGTGTGACCTTGACCTTTGAGATATTGATGTGATTGTTGCGCATGACACACCGCCTCATGATGGTTAACAATTGTGGCAAGTTATTTTAAAATCCCACAATAGATGACAAAGTTATTGTCCGGACACGCTAAATTATGGCCATTTCTGACCTTACAACTCCAAGTGTGACCTTGACCTTTGACATATTGATGTGATTTTTGCGCATGACACACCACCTCATGATGGTGAACAATTGTGCCAAGTTATATTAAAATCCCACAATAGATGACAAAGTTATTGTCCTGACAAGCTAAATTATGGCCATTTCTGACCTAACAACTCCAAGTGTGACCTTGACCTTTGACATATTGATGTGATTTTTGCGCATGACACACCGCCTCATGATGGTGAACAATTGTGCCAAGTTATATTAAAATCCCACAATAGTTGACAAAGTTATTGTCCGGACAAGCTAAATTATGGCCATTTTTGACCTTTCAACTCCAAGTGTGACCTTGACCTTTGAGATATTGATGTGAATGTTGCGCATGACACACCGCCTCATGATGGTGAACAATTGTGGCAAGTTATTTTAAAATCCCACAATAGATGACAAAGTTATTGTCCGGACAAGCTAAATTATGGCCATTTCTGACCTTACAACTTCAAGTGTGACCTTGACCTTTGACATATTGACGTGATTTTTGAGCATGACACACTGCCTCATGATGATGAACAATTGTGCCAAGTTATATTAAAATCCCACAATGGATGACAAAGTTATTGTCCGGACAAGCTAAATTATGGCCATTTTTGACCTTTCAACTCCAAGTGTGACCTTGACCTTTGAGATATTGATGTGATTGTTGCGCATGACACACCGCCTCATGATGGTTAACAATTGTGGCAAGTTATTTTAAAATCCCACAATAGATGACAAAGTTATTGTCCGGACACGCTAAATTATGGCCATTTCTGACCTTACAACTCCAAGTGTGACCTTGACCTTTGACATATTGATGTGATTTTTGCGCATGACACACCACCTCATGATGGTGAACAATTGTGCCAAGTTATATTAAAATCCCACAATAGATGACAAAGTCATTGTCCGGACAAGCTAAATTATGGCCATTTTTGACCTTTCAACTCCAAGTGTGACCTTGACCTTTGAGATATTGATGTGATTGTTGCGCATGACACACCGCCTCATGATGGTGAACAATTGTGGCAAGTTATTTTAAAGTCCTTCAATGTATGGGTAAGTTACAGCCTGGACAAACTTTTAAGACCGACAGACCAACAGACAGACCGACCAACAGACCGACGGACAAAGTGACTCCTATAAAGCCCCCTCTACCTATGGTAGTGGGGGTATAATGACAAAGTTACTGAGCGGACACGATTTGCATGACTATATAACCTTTGACCTGTAAGAATGACCTTGACCTTTGAGGTAGGGACCTGGGTCTTGCGCATGACACACCGTTTTGATGTGGTGAACATTTGTACCAAGCAATTTTAAAATCCAGTAAGAAATGACAAAGTTACAGAGCGGACACTATTTGCATGACTATATAACCTTTGACCTGTAAAAGTGACCTTGACCTTTGAGGTAGGGACCTGGGTCTTGCGCATGACACACCGTCTTGATGTGGTGAACATTTGTACCAAGCAATTTTAAAATCCAGTAAGAAATGACAAAGTTACAGAGCGGACACGATTTGCATGACTATATAACCTTTGACCTGTAAGTGTGACCTTGACCTTTGAGATAGGGACCTAGGTCTTGCGCATGACACACCGTCTTGATGTGGTGAACATTTGTACCAAGCAATTTTAAAATCCAGTAAGAAATGACAAAGTAACAGAGCGGACACGATGCTAACATACCAACAGACCAACATGGTGACTCCAGTATACCCCCTTCAAACTTTGTTTGCGGGGGTATAACTAATATTTGTTATCACTTTCATAATGTAAACAAAAAATACGAGGCTTCAGTATGTCCAAGATATGTGTGAGATTTGATCAAATTATCTCAGATCATGCAGGAGTAGAGTCTCAAATGCAGGAGATTCACGCATGATGCAGGAGATCTGGCATGTATAGAAACTCAAACTTATAACAGAACAAAACAAGACTGATGAATATAAGTAGAATGACATTGTGTATCATACTTACACGAATCTTGATATATTTATCATCAGACGCATACACTAGGACACCGTCGTTAAATTTCTCCAATTCCGGATCTCGACAATATTCAATGGTAAACTCGTGTGTAATACCATCCAGCTTTATAGACATTGGTATCTCAACACAATCCATCCCTTTGCCATCAGCTGATCGCTTTCTTCTTCTGCCACTCAGATTTTCTAGTATTTCTTCTTTCTGATCTGGACTTAATTTTGGTACAGGACATATAATCTTAGTGGATGATTCACTGTGACAACTTGACGTCTATAAAACAATAATCATAACTGTAAAACCATTCTGCGACTCTTGGATTTTAATCTACTTGCCCAAATTGTTTTCCTAGTATATACCTAGGAAATAGATCTTAGTTTTCCGTGATATACCGGCCAATATATCATGGTTTGGAGTTCCAATGCATAGGAATTAATCACAAAGGCCATAGGCCTGAGTGATTAATAACAATGCATGTTAACGACAAACCGAGATATCTTGGCCGGTATATCACGTAAAACTAAAATGTACTTGCATTCTAACACATGTAATATGTGCAATTTCATACGGACTAATGTTAATTGCAAAGAGAAACGTTATTTGTCGTGTTGCTATAGACAACTTCCGCTGTTTAAAAGTATAAAACCTCCACTCCTGGAATATCATTTTTGGCTCATTTCATTTAAACGAACACATTACTAGAGCTCATTCCTAACAATGTATTTCATAAAAACTCAATTGAATCGATAAATGCATTTGTTGTTGCAAGAATATGGATATAAGAGGGTATATCCAAAAGTAATGTCACTCCTTCCGTGGTTTAATTGTTTATAGGCCGATATGCATAAATATGATATCAAAATGTTCAGTAATTCAATTCTGATTAATATGAAACGTGCTGCATTATTCGATTTTCATAAATGGATTATATGAACATTTAAAATATACCTATGACGTCATATCGCCGCACACGAAAAATTACGATTGTTTTTCATTATCATAACAATTTTCTTTCATGCATTTTTATAAAAAATAATTCTCGAAAGCAGACAATACTTTCGTGACATGATGAAACAAATGTTTTGTGTCTGCTGCTAATAATTCAATAATGTCATTCAACTTTTAAACTCGTAATATATATATCTTCACCGCATTGATAACTTAGCGAAAACACGGTAGATTTTTTACAAAAAGACGCTGGGCGTAGTAATGCACTTTTCCTAAAAGGTTTGAAAGTCACCTACTGAAACTTTAGCTACACAAGGCGTCAACATAGGCTCATGTGTATGTAGTATAATCTTTAAGGGGGCATATATCAACAAATCATTATCGATAGAGAGTCATATGAACAATTTTTAGTACATCCGAAAAAAAACACTGAGAGTATTTGTAACGCCGTCAATTCAATTCGACGTTCAAAACTGTAATCATTATGTGGTGATTTAAATATTTTGCTGTGGGACTATCTAAAGGACACTTAAAAATAAGTTGATTTCGCATCGAGTAAGTGTCGGGTGGGTTACACATTTTTAAAGGTCTTGGAAATGACTGCATGGTTTATGAGTCGTTAGAAATCACCAGGGATGAACTTCTGCTGGATGAGCAGGTGTCAGCAGGTAACGTAATTGTGACGTCGTTGACGTCGGACTTGCTGCGACGTTCGTAAGTATGTCTCATGAAAATGTTCATATCTCCAGAACTATTATGTGCATTGTTGTGAAATTTGGTCATGATATTCAAATTAGACTGAAGTTACAGTGAGAAAAATTTCGTGGTTTTACTGACATTATATACGATTTCATAGCATCACAGACTTCACGAAAGACCCAAGAAATTTACAGGACATTCGGTCTGGTAAACTGAAATGTTTTACCAGACCGAACCAAAGTTTACAGGACCGGAATTAAAAATCTAAATCTAAATGATTTCACTACTTAATTGCAATTTATAAACAACATAACAAATTAATTACTGTACATATAGGCCAATGTCATTGACCAGTGTTTCCACTCCTTTTTGGGGGCAGGGGTGACAAAAAAGGGGTGAAATTAGTTAAAAGTACTCAAACTTGAAAGAAAATATAGAATTCTACGTATTTTTTTACATTTGGGTCGAAAAGTGTTGGGGACGAATGCATAATTTCCAACAGCGTAAAAATTTTTTTTACGACTAAAATCAAGCGGCAATCAATGGATATCGACGGAATATTGCTTTACTATACAACTTTTTACGATCATACAATACAATATCTAGCTAGCGGCGAGCGGTCATCTTATGCCTTACGGTAAATTATCATGTTTGTTTACAAATTACATGCAACATGTGTGAATTTGACCCTGATTAAACCATGTGGACGCACTGAACCAATCGTAGGTGTCGTTATAAATACGTTTCTAAAAATAGACGTAGAACAACAGTGCTTGGGTCGTGTGCAAACGAGCACTTGTCAGCACGCGCAAACGAATTGGTTTTATGTAAACTTCCGGATGAGCTAAATTCCGTTTTTTCACGTACTTTTTGGCGATGTACGCGAATGGGAACGTTGTTGACTTGTATTTTTACCGGACACTCGGTCTTGTAAACTTGCTACATCTTGTCGGACCGTCCCAAAATTTACCAGACATGTCGGACGGTCCGACGGCTTTCGCGATATCTGGCATCAGTGGCATTACTTTAGGATATACCCACGTAATTAAATAAATTAAGAAAGAATGCTACGAAAATAAAAGTTTGCCCCAAACAACAATTACTTGTTCTGGACAACCAAACAGGCGTTAATTTTGTAAATGAATACAGAGAATCCATCTATCACATAAATAAGATGACCTTTCTTGTGAGAACAAATCATGGAATAATGTTTTCCAAATGTGTGGTAACTAATGTGTGTCGTAGGGTAACATCCATATTTGTAGTCATTGTTAGAAAGAAAGATGGAACGATCAGGCTATGTATTGATTTCCGGAAACTCAATTCAAGAACCAAGAAAGATGCCTATGCCATTCCAAGGATTGATGATACCTTATACACCTTGTCTAGGGCCAAATACTTCTCGAAGTTAGATTTGAAGTCTGGATATTGGCAAGTAGAGATGGAAGAATCAGACAAAGAGAAAACGGCGTTCCATGTTGGTGGTGTTGGGTTCTTCGAGTGTGATAGAATGCCGTTTGGTTTATGCAATGCACCAGCTACGTTTCAACGACTGATGGAACGATGCATGGGAGATATCAACCTACAGGACTGTTTAATCTACTTGGACGATATCATCATCTTTTCCAAGGATATTGATTCACACATAGACAGGTTAGATAGAGTGTTTGAAAGACTATCATCATACAACTTGAAAGTCAATTTGAAGAAATGTGAATTTTTCAAATCCAAGATGACTTACTTAGGACATGTGGTGTCAGCCAATGGAATTCAAGCCGACCCACAGAAGCTAGAAGCAGTATTGACTTGGCCAGTTCCTCGAAGTGTAAAAGACACCAGGAAATTCCTTGGATTCGTCGGGTACTACAGACGGTTCATCAAAGGTTTCTCCAATATAGCACGACCGTTAAATGACCTACTAATTGGACATCCCATTGGAAATACCAAGAGCAAACAGAAAGACACCAAGGTGAGGAAAGTTCCGTTTCAATGGGGTGAGAGTCAACAAGCAGCCTTCGACGAACTCAAGCAGAAACTGATAGAGCCACCGATACTTGGATATGCTGATATGCATTGCCATTCACATTACATGTGGATGCGTCAACACGTGGACTTGGCGGTGTGCTTTACCAAAAGCAAGACGGTAAGCAGAGAGTGATAGCTTCGCCAGCCGCTCACTGAAGCCCTCTGAGAAGCATTATCCGGCTCACTAGCTCGAGTTTCTCGCCCTTAAGTGGGCAGTAACCGAAAAGTTTCACGACTACCTGTATGGCACGAAATTTGAAGTGGTTACTGACAACAACCCTCTCACTTATGTGACGACGACAGCCAAGTTGGACGCCACAGGCCAAAGATGGATATCGGCACTTGCGAACTACCACTTTACTCCCGCATATTGAGCTGGTAAACTCAACGCAGATGCTGATGGCATGTCGAGAATTCCAACGACACCAGAGGAAACAGTGGAGACTGTTGTATAGGCGTTATCCATAGCTGCAGAAGCCTCAGCTGAAGAACTTCCCCTTGCATACAGTATAGCCACACCAAGATCCATTGCAGTGGTAGACAACCCACCAGAAGTCTCTCCTGAATTGATAAGAGCACATGCTTTGAGCTCCAAGGATTGGAAGTATGCACAGCTTGCAGACCTTGTTATATCCCAGTTATTTGAACACATACGAGAAGGCACAAGACCCTCTGCTAAGCAGAACTCGGATACATTTTCTCCTATGCTCAATTAGAGATTGGGACAAGTTGGAGTTTCATGATGGTGTCCTGTATCGACAAGGAACCAATCCTGATCAAAGACAGCTTCTCCTTCCAGACAACCTCAGAGGCGATATGTTCTAAGCCCTCCACGATTACCTTGATCACCAAGGTCGGGATCGAACCTTGTCGCTCTTCAAACAGAGATTCTTCTGGCCTGGGATGGACTCGTTCATACAGGATAAGGTAGCCACCTGTCCAAGGTGTATTAGACGCAAGACGCTACAGCCGAAGAGTGCCATGGTTGGTATAACATCCAAATCACCAATGGATTTGGTTTGTATCGATTTTCTGAGTCTAGAGAGATCAAAAGGAGGTCAGGAACATATATTAGTGATCACAGACCACTTCACCAGATATGCTCAGGCATTTCCGAATACAAACCAGACAGCAAGGACAACCGCCAAAGTTTTATTCGAAAAGTTCTTTGTTCATTATGGTTTCCGGCCAGAATCCATAGCGATCAGGGAGCTAACTTTGAATCCTCACTCATCAAGGAGTTATGTCAGCTTGCTGGAATTGTCAAATCAAGAACAACGCCCTATCATCCAATGGGAAATGGTATGGTCGAGAGGTTCAACCAGACTCTGCTGAAGATGCTTGGGACATTGGAAATGGAGCAGAAGGTGGATTGGAAATCTCACGTAGGTCCCCTTGTCCATGCGTACAATGTCACCACTCATCCCAGCACTGGATTCTCGCCATACTATTTAATGTTCGGACGAAACCCCAAGTTGGCAGTGGACAGTTTGATGGGTTTGAACAGCAACGATACAGAAGCCAGGTCACAGAATGAATACGCCAGAAAACTTCGTCAACTTCTGTCATCAGCATATGAGAAGGCCAAAGCTACTGCTGCAAAATCATCCCACCACAACAAACAGCAATATGATCGAGGAGTCCATGCAGCGTCAGTACAACCAGGTGATCTTGTGCTTGTCCGTAACGTCACTTTGCGTGGCAAGCACAAATAAGCTGATAGATGGGAAGAAGAGCCCTATGTAGTCATCGCCCAGAGGTACAAGGACCAACCCGTATTTGACGTCAGGAAGAATTGCACTGGTGCACGACGAATACGACGTTTACATCGTAACCTATTGCTCCCACTTGGTATGACATCAACGCAGCCAAGAGACAGGTACGTCATACCACAGAGAAGAGTGCAGCCTACATCCACCAACACCAACAGCGAAGACGAAGTATCATCATCAGATGAGCCAACTAGCCCACGACCACAGAGGCTTAGAAGGAAACCACAGTGGCAAAGATCTGATGAATGGGTAGTATTAGGTAGTATACATGTGCTAGTTACTTTAGCATCGCACCGATCAGTTGTACCATGAACCAGATATATACAGCATTCGTTATTTATGTTCAGTTATCAGCATGTTTAATCGAGCATAATTAACTTGTTTTAATGTACATATTTGTAATGAAAACATTTTTGTATTTTTAATTTGAGTGTACCATTGGATGTACTAGTACTTAGTTGAATAAATCAATGATTTGCTAGTACTTTACTATTATATGTTCAACGAGTGAAACTCGGGTGAAACATATCACTTGATTAGTCTATATATATGTTTAGTATATGATTTGCATGCCATGTATAATCTGCTTATTGTAATAACACTTTGCATCGTTGGACAGTGATTATATATTTACTGCTTTGAAATAAATAGTAAAAGTACTTGTAACCCTTTGCGTTGGATTTAGCCACATATATTTGCATATCTTCATTTTGAAGAGTATATCTTGAACATATTTATATTTATCATAGTGTTTAGATCATATTGTGAAGGCACATTTGACTTGATAATATCATTATAGGATATTATGCAGATTAAGGGTACAGTACTGGTTATTGCATTCAACTTCCGTTATGGTATTAGCTGCAGTTGCAGACGATGCAATTATGAAGTTACTATCCAGGAATTAATCAGATTATGTCTGTATATTCTTTATATGTATATGTTATTTTCTTGCATAATTATGTATATTATACCTATAATGATTATGCGTTTGAAGTTTTATACGTGTGTTTATAGTTGTATAAGTGTGTTAAATGTTATAGTTTCATTATGGTTGAAGTGTCGGGACGCCACTTTCCTAAGTGGGGGGTATGTGTCGTAGGGTAACATAAATATTTTAGTGAGTCTATGTAGCTTTTGATAGTTTAGTTGTAAATAGTAGTAACATTTAGTAACATCTCACCTAATATTTAGTAACATCTAACCCTAATTAACATTCATATTCAACTTTAACCTTTCCGTATATATAATACGTCACTGACCCTTCCCGGCCGCAGTAATCGCCCGCCATTGAAATAATAAGGAAACTTTGTTGTAATACCAATTTTTGTAGGTTTTGATTTAAAACCTGCAGGTAACTATATTGTTTTTATATCGTTTTGTATTGTTGTAATTTATGTTTCTAATGTATTATTAATAGAATAGATCTCCTTTATATTCACAATAAGTAATAGTAACGGCCGATTGATTATTTCTTTGTCCGTAGTCCGTCAGCCGCCATCAATCAATCAAAATACTTTCGACCAATATACAATGTACTGACGTTATAATCACAAATATCCTATATATATTTAGTAAACTTTACACATGTTAATTTAATGTAATCAGATGATCCATGGTTTATATATTAGTGTTTTATTGTATTTCTAATTAATTGTAGGTGACCCATGGTTTATATATTAGTGTTTTATTTCATTCATAATTAATTGTAGATTCATGAGATTGATGCTATTGATGATATTGATGATATAGATGAGATTGATGATAACGGTAATAGATCACAGTAACCGAATACAGTGTTGTTGCTAGATAATACGACCCCATGCTCTACCCCACACAAGTGGAAAGAAGCCCCGTGACATGTGCATACCTGCCAAGTTTGTTAAATCTAAAATAGGAGTGAACATGTCACAAGATGTACTTAAATGTGATTTAAAAGGGATTTAGTAGCATAAGCAAGGAATGTATTAATTCTAGTGGTGATAAATATTCTCCACTTTAATAGGAATACTTGGCAGGTATGATAATGAGGGACATCATAGGCTGTTTAAAGCAAATACATTATGTCCGTGGCTTAAGGAGGTTAGTTCTGATGTTGAGGTAGGGCGTTAGATTTGAGATCGAGAGGTCCCGGGTTCAACCCATGTCTGGACCACTGGTTAATTTCTCTGAGCCAATACTCCACTCCACCAAGGTGTACATTGGTATGTTTGAGGGCAGTGCCTATTCCTTGGCGCTGCAGATCGATGTTGGCTTCCGCATCCACCGGAGAGACCTGAAATATAGTCTCCACAGGGAGACTCGAATGTATGTAGGTTTCATAAGATAGCCGAATGACCAGGGGAAGTCTAAACTCCAAAGAGTGGTTAAGTACTGAACAGCTTAAACAGCCCTCTAAAATGGGTAACATTTTTTAACATAATGAAACAAGAACTTACAGTAGAAGTGTCCTCAGAGCTGCTTATAACTATCTGGTTTGCATTGTCGAGATATTGTCCAATAATACTTAAAGGATTACCACCACTGAAAATTAGATAATAAAGGTTAACATAAATGCCAATTTTAAGCAAGATTGGTCAATGCATGACAAAATTATGGTTCGGACAAGCTTCAATTTGGTAATTGTCCTTCCACTGTGGCCTTGACCTTAGAGATAGGAACATGGGGGTTATGCATGATACTCCACATCAAGGATGTGAATATTACTGCCAAATATAAGCAATATTGGTCAAAATATGGCAAAGGTTTGGTCTGGACAAGCTTCAATTTGATCTTTGATGTTCAACTGTGACCTCAACCTTTGAGATAGTGACCTTAAAATGGGCGCAGGTTGAAGGTCTTGAAGTGTTGCATACACACAGGAAGGCTAAAGCGTTTTCATGTTATAAGCAATGTTAAAGTTTTTGGACAGACAATATAACCCCGAATAATTTGATACAGGGGCATAAAAACAGGTAGAGGTGAAATATAGAGGATCTATCATGAGTTGTCAATTGATATAAATTTATATTAAACAAGTTTTGAAAATTTTATTTAGCGAGCCTCTGGCGAGTGTAATTATATTTCCTGAACGAGTTTAATATAAATATATCAATTGGCAACGAGTGATAGATTCTTTATATCATATGACACTAAAAACGCAAAATACGCATCCAATTATTGGACAAAAACACGCCATTGTTGTATAACCTTTTATCACACATGTTACGTATAAGTTTATACGTACTTGGTATACTTACCTGGATACAAGGAAATTCATGTGGTATAATTAAATATCTATATAATGAATACTGTTGGTGTGACAAAACCATACACTATTATAATAACTTCACAAAAATCACCTTAGTATTCCCTTTAATGGTTTTGGCATCATATCCTCAATTATAGGATTAGCAACATATTCAAAACTATCAGCAAACTGGTAAGGTAATGAATCTGTAAAGTCCCGATCCATAGATATATTGATAGAAACATTTTGTGGATTTTTCTCAGTGTTCTGTCCTGTCAAACATGTAATATTGGAATTTTCCTGACTGAAAATAAAAAGAAGCAAGTAATTTGGAATCACAAGCCAGAAGTGCTCTTCCTACTTTATATTTTTCAGTTGTCATGGCAACCACAATTATTGTCTGAATAAATAAGAGTACTGTCAATGAGTTCTGGACCCTCTACTAAGTGCTGTACAGTCATGACTAATACATGGTTAAAACAATATATAATGTACATAAAATATACAATTTTTTTCAAAGCTATTTAATCTCCCATCAGTATCATATTGCCAAGATAAAACTTAGGAGACATGGTATAAAGAAATACTTTGCTACAATAAAATAGTGGTGTACAACGATTTGATTATCTGTAGGGGTATTAACTGAATGGATAGTGAATAACTATGTTGAGTTTCCTTGGATAATCTTAGAAAACTTGTCATTTTTGTGTAAAAAATCTAAGTCAGAAAAATGGAAAAACTCTTATAAAATGATGGAAAGAATTATTTTTTCTTGTCCTCTTCAATGTCAGTCAATGTAGGTCATCACATTACACAAGTGTGTTGACTTAATATGTTGAAATTAAATATAGGTCACAGGGTTATCAGCCTTCTATTCTGTGATTCTAATTTTGAGCCCAGTCTTGCATAGAAATTAACATTACGGTGTATGACAATATATGAGATGAGATCTTGCTCAAATTGAGATGCTTCGGGAGATGGGGACCACTTACAACTTACCCATATACATATACGACCTTGACATCTGTACACATGGCATTGTTCACCTTCACTTGTACTATAACGTTACCAATCCTAAAGTTTTCTCCTATCAATGTAATTCTAGTCCCGCCAGCAATTGGCCCTTTCCTAGGGAGAACTTTTGTTACTTTTGGAATCTGTAAAAAGTGTATGTTAAAATCAGAGAGAAAAGGCAGCACAGAAAACATAACAAGATGACCCAAAGGCCCAAAGGTCGCTCACCTGTCTAAATGTACCTATTGGTGGGGACTCATTTACATCTTCTAAGAAGTAAGAATAGATGATGCTACATACCAAATATCAAAGCTCTAGGCATTTTAGTTTAAGACAAGAAGATTTTCATATGTTTCCTATATAAGTCAATGCAAAACTGACGACCCCCTGGCGGGGCCAATTTTGACCCCCAGGGACATAATTTGAACAATCTTTGTAGAGGACCACTAGTTGATGATACATGCCAAATTTGGAAGCCCTGGGTCTTGTGGTTTCAGACAAAAATATTTTTGAAGTTTGCATTTAAAAAAACCCTTTTAGATCCTCATGATCTAATTAATCAACAGACTAGAACCATTTGCACAACGTTGGTAGAGGTCCACATAAGGAACATTCCTGCAAAGTTTAAACAAATTTGGCCAAGTGGATTAGGAGAAGAAGTGATTTAAAGACATTGTTGACTGACTGACCACGTACACAGAGTGATCACAAAAGCTCACCTTGTCATTATGTGACAGGTGAGCTAAAAACATCACCTACTACAAACAGAATGCCCACACATAACCAAACGTGAAAATAAACTACCCAAGTCCTAGTTTTAGCAATCAACCAAACATGAGTGATATAATGTGATGGAGCTCCAGTTATCAAATTTTGGCTTGATAAAACAGATATTTGAGTTTTTTCTGTAAACATTATTTTCTTTAAAAATTGGACATTTTATGAATTTCCCAAATAAATTGGCATCTCACAGATATGGAACCCTATACCAGTATACAATTAGTACAGTATGAGTGACTTGCCCAACAAAATTTATTATTTTAAGTTAGCAGTAACAGCTAAGCAATAACTTCGGTTGTTCATGAAATATGTGCCTGGTGTAATATCAGTTGTGGTAGATGGACTAACAATTGGTAGACATTTACTTATCCTAAAAGCTCCACCATGAGTACTGTCTAGTGGTGAACCAACATATGTCTTGAAAACACCAACTTACCTTAATCAAATATTTGGCTTCATTAGATGTCTCCCCATTAATTGTTAGTGTAACATTTTTCTCTGTCACAGGCTGTCCCCCTTTTAATGCTGGCATTGTACACACAATCCTGAAAATGAAAAAAAGTGAAGGAAGATGCAAAACATGAGGAACCAAAGGGCCCTATGTCATTCATCAGTCGTAGCATGCACATATGGGCCATACAAGGTTTTTCTATGATTTTACCTGCAGGGGTGTGGTATTCCAGTGTCCGACTTTTTGGCCTGCGGGCAAGTGAATTTATCCATCCAGCTTGCCCATGGGCAAGTGCAAAATACTATGAGTAAATAATATTGAGTGTCCTATTTTACCTAGTTTAGCCTAAATACAACAGTGAATCCCTAAATTACTAAAAACACAGATATATATTAGAACGGATAGGCAACTCTATAAATAGATTTTTATCTGCCGAACGGCCAAACGCCCATAATGCAATGCGCGCACTCGGCCTTTTCCGTTAATCATCGTACTTTGGTATTCGGTACACTGTAAGTCGATAATATGGCGATGATCGGTAACATAATTTTTATGGCTGCCTCGAAAAAACTTGCCTTATCATTAATAATTTATCGATTTTCAAAATTAAAATATATTAAGAAGATACAAAATGCGTGTGTCATGCAACAGAGTTACAATTTCGTGTGATTTGGAGCAAGAAACGAGAGGGGGGAATGGCGGCGGCTACGTCGTTTCAATTTAGTCTACTAAATATCTTTTAAAAGAATCATCAGGACTTATTTTATAATATTTTACGAAAGATGTTTCAAGTAAAACACCAATTAAGATTTTAATATTTTTCAATCTGATGATAGGAATTTGTCATAGTTTGAACCATAGACATTAATATGTTTTCTCGCTTCGATATTCCCGCGAAACCGTTGTGTATTCAAACTCAATTACTGGACATATAGCCAATATAATCAATGAAATATACATACACACTAATCAAGGTATGTTTATTCTTTATCTACGTGGGTATATCCAAAAGTAATGTCACTGATGCTATAAAATCGTATATAATGTCAGTAAAACCACGAAAGTTTTCACACCGTAACTTCAGTCTAATTTGAATATGATGACCTAATTTCACAACAATGCACAAAATTGTTCTGGAGATATGATCATTTTCATGAGACATACTTACGAACATCGCCGCAAGTCCGACGTCAAGGACGTCACAATGACGTTACTTGCTGACACCTAGAGTCATCCAGCAGAAGTTCATCCCTGGTGATTTCTAAAGACTCATAAACAATGCAGCCATTTTCTAGACCTTTAAAAATGTGTAACCCACCCGACACTTACTCTCTGCGAAATCAAATTATTATAAGTGTCCTCTAGATAGTCCCACAGCAAAATATTTAACTCACCACATAATGATTGCAGTTTTGAACGTCGAATTGAATTGACAGCGTTAAAAATACTCTTAGTGTTCTTTTCGGATCTACTAAAAACCGATCACATGACTCTCTATCGATAATGAGTTAGTGGTATATGCCCCCTTAAAAGCTTCTACTACATGCACATGAACCTATGTTGCCGCCTTGTGTAACTAAAGTTTCAGCAGGTGACTTTCAAAACTTTGAGTAAAAGTGCAGTACTACGCGCTGCGTCTTTTTGTCACAAATCTGCCGTGTTTTCGCTAAGTAATCAATGCGTTGAAGATATTTTACGAGTTTCAAAGTTGAGTGGCGTTATTGAATTTTTAGCAGCAGACACAAAACAATTGTTTCATCACATTACAAAAGTATTGTCTGCTTTTGAGAAGTATTTTTTATAAAAACGCATAAAAGAAAATTGTTATGATAATGAAAAACAATCGTAATTTTCGTGTGCGGCGATATGACGTCATATGTATATTTTAAATGTTAATATAATCCAGTTATGAAAATCGAATAATGCAGCACGTTTTATATTAATCAGAATTGAATTGCTGAACATTTTGATATCATATTTATGCATATCGGCCTATAAACAATTAAACCACGGGAGGAGTGACATTACTTTTGGATATACCCTCGTACATAGTAACATTTTCTCGATTGATTTTGAAATGTTGATTGGATTGGCAGATTTATTTCGGCAAATTTCTTGCAAAACAAAACATATAACAAAGATGGCGGATCGATGAATCTCGCCACTAAAACTCTGTGATCTCGGCAAATATCGCGACAAACGTGAACCCGCGAGACTTAATGTCGATTTGTACTGATTTCAACTGGGTCACATGGTGCAGTGACTAATCCATATTATTAATGTCTATGCTAAAAATTAGTATCAGGTACACAACACAATAATCTCAAGCTGACAAGATAAATACACAAATGAAACTGAAAATTGTTGCTTTTCAATAGTTTGTTTTCCTGGGCAAGTAGATTAATTTTATTTCCAGGCAAGTGGAATTTACAGTCCAACTTTCCCATGGGCAAGTGAAAAATTTGTGGATTTCCACACCCCTGACTGTAACCTAGTGACCTAATATCATTTGACACATTATAATACAGGACCTAGATGTTGTTAAGATCATCATTGTGACCAAGTTTCATAAAGATTAGGACACAATTGTGACCTTGAGTGGTTGTTCAATGATTTGATCAGTCTGTCTTACCTCCACATAAGGTTTAAAGTAGAGATGGCAACAAGTACCCGAGTACTCGAGTACTCGTTCAAACGTCCAATTATCGAAAAGTAAAATCAGTATTCAAATACTCAAAAAAATGTTAATCCTGTGAAATACAGAAGATGTCCAAGTGTTATCTGGCCAACTAAAATTACAATTATATTTAATGAGTTTCTTTATCCTCGCCACCGGATAATCCATATGGGCGAGGCCCCCAGAAGAGTTTTAGTATTTTTAGTTTTGGGGGGATAGTGCATGATTCAGAAGATGCTCCAATTCCTGAAGCATCCCTTGTTCTTTTACATGCCAGTGTATAGCACCATACATGGGACCTCGGTTTTAAGTCTCATCCGAAAGACTATTAGTAATTTTAGTTGGCCAGCCCGGGATTCGAACCCACAACCCCGAGATCAGTAGTGACTACTAGTCTCGCACTCTACCGACTGAGCTAAGCGGGCTGGTTAAATTACAATTAACAATCATCAATCCTTAAATAACCGCCACGAAGTCGCTAATTGCAAGCGTTATCAAAACATAGACCTGTCAATCAACGTCTGTTAGTTAGTTTATGACATGTAGCTAGGGGTTCTTTCATTGACATCGACCCGAGTAATTGTCATCAATTTTTAATTGGCATTTATTGTTTATTGAGGGTGACACTGGAATAAGAAATAAAAGAAATATTACTTTAAATTTAAATCATTCTCGCACATATATGAACGAACGATTACTAAAAAAGATGTGAATTGGTCACGCTTTGTAAATATTACGTCACCGGTTGATAAGAGTAGTTCCCCTTAGTTGTTTATTTGATTTTCTTGCGTTATTTTTTAAAAGTTCTATTGATTTTACACAATATTGTTTTTTGTTACATGTTTTTATTATTGTTTCATAGTTCTTCTACCGATCTAGATTTGATCAACAACTGAACAGAACAGACAGGCAAACGCACTGTTTTATTTGAAGTTGAACACGCACGTTTGCAGCACAACATTTACATTTCCCAAATATCATGCACATTTTTTGTTTTCCGAGTACCCGAGAACTCGATCGGAAGAATGAACAAGTATTCGAGTACCTATTTTAGTACTCGTTGCCATCCCTAGTTTAAAGATACTAGCACAAAGTGTTCTTGAGTTATTGAACAGAAACCATTATGCTCTGCAATACAACTGACATGTGCAAAGCATTAACCCCCTTGGTCTATATAAAAGGCATTCATGCTATGCCAGGTATCATTTACATATGAGCCGTTCTCCAGGAAAACCAGGCTTAATGGCATTATAATAGTAATTAAGTAATACTATTAAGAAATATGACTAAAATTTAATTTAAGTAGTTTGATAATATAGTACTATCATTAAGATTTAATTTTTCTCATAAAATAACTTCCCTCATTGCTATGGAGATCATTCTTTTAAAACTACCCGTATTAGGTAACAAGAGGCCCCTGAGGGGCCAGAAACGCTCACCTGAGTCATGTTGGGAAATTTCAGTTTTATGCCAGGTACTTGATGTGACTTCACTCATAGATCATTCTGATAAAGTTTTATCAAAATCCGTCAAATGGTTAAGAAGAAGAAGCCATGTAAAGGATATTTCTATTTTTAGCTCTGGTGGCCATCTTGTTTAATGGACCAGCACGATTTCAGCTATTTTGGTAAACGATCAACCAAAGATCATTTGTGTAAAGTTTTATCAAAATCAGTCACTGGTTAAGTAGAAGAAGTCGTGTAAAGGATAGTTCAATTTTGAGCTCTGGTGGCCATCTTGTTTAGTGAAGCGGTACGAGTTTAGCTAGTTTGGTTAAGGGTCACCCAAAGATCATTCCTGTTAAGTTTTATCAAAATTGGCCAAGTGGTTATGGAGAAGAAGTTGTTTAAATATTTTTTCTATTTTTAGCTCTGGCGGTCATCTTGTTTATCTGAGCGGAACGATTTTAACTATTTTGAATTAGGGTAATCCAAGGATCATTCCAGTACAGTTTTATCAAAATCCATCTAGCAGTAAAGGAAAGTAGCCACTTAAAGGATATTTATATATTTAGCTCTGGCGGCCATATTGTTTAGCTGACCGGAACAATTTAAGCTATTTCGGTAACGGGTCAACCAAAGATCATTCCTGTAAAGATTTATCAAAATTTGTCAAGGTGGCCATCTTGTTTAGCGAAGCGGAACGATTGTAGCTAGTTTGGTTAAGGGTCACCCAAAGATCATTCCTGTTAAGTTTTATCAAAATTTGCAAAGTGGTTATGGAGAAGAAGTTGTTTAAAGGATATTTCCATTTTTTAGCTCTGGCAGCCATCTTGTTTAGCAGAGCGGAACGATTTTAACTATTTTGGTTAAGGGTCACCCAAAGAACATTCCTGTTAAGTTTTATTGAAATTGGCCAAGAGGTTTGGGAGGAGATGTCGTTTGAAGAAATTGTTGACGACAGACGACGGACAACTCAGTATGACAAAAGCTGGTCAATGGTTAAAATTAGCAGCTACTTTCTCTTTTTGGCAAACAAACATAATTCTATCGTGTTTTATTAAAATTAGAATATTATTCTAAAATGTGACAAATTTTTAAAAAGTTTACGTCAAAGATTTATCAAATACTGGATTTATGAAATGAATGTTAGCATAACGTCAAATAATGTTCCAATGACGTTTGTGACGTCACTCAACAACTTGGCGGGAGAGGTTAGTTTTAAAAGTCTATAACATTGTTAATGTATGTGATATTTTGGTAAAATTTTCTGAAACTGCTCATAAGAGTCTCGTCTTTCTTACAATACACATAATCATGATTTTTGTAATTTTGTCACTTAGCCCGATTTTCCTTGAGAACGGCTCATATATTCTATAAGGACCAAACTACTTTAGATATTTTAGATCTGTTGACATCAAAGAGGGTGGTCAGTAAAATTGTTGTGAAATCAATATACAAAACTAAGATTATAATGAATAGAAAACACACCTTCTTGGAAATGCCTTGGTGAAGTCCTCATCAGGCTGGTGAACATCAAAATCTTCCTCTTTTTCACTTGTTTCACATAATTTTATGTCAGAGTCAGATACCCCTATTATTTTTACAGGTTCTGAACTTTTAAATATTTCAGTAGATAGTGCAGTCCAGTGACCGAAGTTTTTACCAGTAAGTGTCAGGATAGTTCCCCCATGTGTAGGTCCATCTCTAGGATCAATCTGTATAATATAAATATAAATGCTATAAAACTGTATATCACATGAATTTCCTTGTACCTGGGTTAGTATAGCGAGTATGTATAATCTTATATGTAACATGTGTGATATAAGGTAAACTACATGGACGCGTTTTTTCTAATAATTTGATGTGCATTTTGCGTTTTTAGTATCATATGATATAAAGAATCTATCACTCGTTAATTGATAAATTGATATTAAATTTGTTCAGGAAATATTAAGCTTGCCGAAGGCTTGCTTAATAAATTTTCCATAACTTGTTTAATATTAATTTATATCAATTGACAACTTGTGATAGATCCTCTATATAATAAACTTCCAATAATAACATCTGTGAAACCATGTAGTAACCATTGCCAGTATTGGTTATTGAGTAACAATATCACAAGCCTTGATGCACCACAACATCAGTGAACGAAAGATCACAGAATCTGAGATCAATGAAAAGGTAGCAAAATTGTTCCACGTTTTTCCCCTTAGAAAAGCAAATTAACTTGCAGGATAAACAAGAGGGCCTGAAAGGCCCTAGGGCGCTCACCTGTTGCACATTGGTTAAGGTATCAGTACAACCTACATTCTGACCATATAAATTTCATGAAGATTGGATCAAAAGCGTGACCCCTGGAGTGAACACAATATTTTTCTAAGATTTGACCTAGTGACCTAGTTTTTGACCCCACATGACCCAGTTTCAAACTTGGCCTAGATTTCATAGAGAACAACATTCTGACCAAGTTTCATGATGATTGGATCAAAACCACGACCTCTGGAGTGAACACAAGGTTTTTCTAAGATTTGATCTAGTGACCTAGTTTTTGACCCCACATGACCCAGTTTCAAACTTGGTCTATATACTATAGAGAACAACATTCTGACCAAGTTTCATGAAGATACGATCAACATGGTGACCTCTGGTGTGAACACTAGGTTTTTCTAAGATTTGACCTAGTGACCTAGTTTTTGACCCCTCATGACCCAGTTTCAACCTTGGCCAAGATTTCATAGAGAACAACATTCTGATCCAGTTTAATGATGATTGGATCAAAACCACGACCTCTGGGGTGAACACAAGGGTTTTCTAAGATTTGACCTAGTGACCTAGTTTTTGACCCCACATAACCCAGTTTTAAACTTGGCCTAGAGTCCATAGAAAACAACATTCTGACTAATTTTCATGAAGATACGATCTAAATTGTGACCTCTGGTGTGAACACTAGGTTTTCTAAGATTTGACCTAGTGACCTAGTTTTTGACCCCAAATGACCCAGTTTCAAACTTGGCCTAGATTTCATGATGAACAACATTCTGACCAAGCTTCATGAAGATTGGATCAAATAGATGACATCTAGAGTGTACACAAGGTTTTTTCTAAGATTTGACATAGTGACCTAGTTTTTGACCCCACATAACCCAGTTTTGAACTTGGCCTAGATTTCATAGAAAACAACATTCTGACCAAGTTTCATGAAGATATGATCAAAATTGTGACCTCTGGTGTAAACACTAGGTTTTCTAAGATTTGACCTAGTGACCTAGTTTTTGACCCCACATGACCCAGTTTTGAACTTGGCCTAGATTTCATGATGAACAACATTCTGACCATATAAATTTCATGAAGATTGGATCAAATTGATAACATCTAGAGTGTACACAAGGTTTTTCTAAGACTTGACCTAGTGACCTTGTTTTTAACCCCACATGACCCAGTTTCAAACTTGGTCTAGATTTCATGGAGAACAACATTCTGACCATGTTTCATGAAGATTGGATCAAATTGATGACATCTAGAGTGTACATAAGGTTTTTCTAAGATTTGACCTTGTGACCTAGTTTTTGACCCCACATGACCCAGTCTCAAACTTGGCTTAGATATTATGGAGAACAACACTCTGACCACGTTTCATGAAGATTGGATCAAAACGGTGACCTCTAGGGTGTACACAAGGTTTTTATAAGATTTGACTTAGTGACCTAGTTTTTGACCCCGCATTACCCCGTTTCGAACTTGGCCTATATTTCGTGGGGGACAACATTGTGACCAAGTTTCATGAAGATTGGAACAAATTGGTGACATCTGGAGTGTACACAAGGTTTTTATAAAATTTGACCTAGTGACCTAGTTTTTGACCCTGCATGACCCATGACGGACGACGGACGACAGACGACGACGGACGGACCTTGTCACTATGTGACAGGTGAGCTTATTAAACAAGAGGCCCCTAAAGGGGCTAGTAACGCTCACCTGAGTCATGTGGGAACATTTCAGTTTTGTACTTGATATGACTTCACTAAGATCATTCCGATGAAGTTTTATCAAAATCTGTCAAGCGGTTAAGGGGAAGAAGTCGTTAAAAGATTTTTTCTATTTTTAGCTCTGGTGGTCATCTTGTTTATATGAGCAAAACGATTTTTTGCTATTTTGAAATAGAACCATCACTTTCGTGATCAGTGCCCTGTCATTATCATTGTCAATAAGTATTGCAAGTTTCTTTTGAATATCTTGAAAAGTTTTTGAACTATGGCCAATGTTAAAAGTTATGAAGTCGAAAAAGGGGTACAAGCCAAAATTTATTAAAGCTAGAGTTGTTGCCCTTTGATACACATGTGCGTATTGTCACTGTCAATATGTATAGCAAGTTTCATTTGAATTACGGTTTTGAAGTAATGTAGAAAAAAAGATGAAAAATGAGGAAAATTGTAATTTTACAAATGGCCATAATTCTTACAATATTGTAGCTGGAGAAACATACAATAGTGTATTCAGTTGCTGTGACTTTGAAGTTGATACCTTTAACGGTTTGCAAGTTATTAAGAAAAAACATGAAAATGTGGACGGACAGACAGACGGACAGGGTGATTACTATAGGGCATCTGCAAAAAATTTGCAGGGCCCTAATAAGGGTCACACATGAATCCTTCCTGTAAAGTTTTATCAAAATCCATCAAGCGGTTAAGGAGAAGAAGCCATTTAAAAGATATTTCTATTTTTAGTTCTGGTGGCCATTTTGTTTAGCTGACCGGAACAATTTAAGCTATTTTGGTTACGGGTCAACCAAAGATCATTCCTGTAAAGTTTTATCAAAATTTGTCAAGAGGTTAAGGAAAAGTAGTCTTGAAAAGGATGTTTCTATTTTTAGCTCTGGTGGCCATCTTGTTTAGCGGAGCGGAACGATTTTAGCTATTTTGATTAAGGGTCACCGAAAGATAATTCATGTGTAGGTTTTTTAAAATCGGCCAAGTGGTAAAGGAGCAGAAGTGGTTTAAAGATTTTTCTATTTATAGCTCTAGCGGCCATCTTGTTTATCGGAGCGGAATGATATTAGCTTTTTTCAATAAGGGTCACCCAAGGATCATTACTGTGAAGTTTGAATGAAATTGGCCAAGTGGTTTAGGAGGAGATGTCGTTTGAAGAAATTGTTGACGACCGACGACGTCGGATGACGGACATCTCGGTATGACAAAAGCTCACCTTGAGCACATTCGTGCACAGGTGAGGTAATAATTGGCAAGTGACATGGATTGAGTAAACTTTTATCCGGCTTGACTGTAAGAAAATGTCAGAATCGCCTACAGCTCACCCAATAAATTCCTGCACCTTGCCAGATAAACTTACTCAGCCGTGTCACAAACCTATTTTATCTATTTCTGAAGTAATTATTTTATCTAAACCTAGATCTCTAGGCTTAATATCCAGAACAAATATTTCATTCACATTGCAAACAATAATGACTGATTCTGCTTAAATGGCATGACTTCAGGTGAGCACTTTAGGGCCAATGTGTTTAATACCTGGATCTGTGGTGCAGGACAGTCTGTATTACATTGACCATCACTGGCATATACACAATCCCCTTCATTCCATGTACACTTGTAACGGCCATGATTCAACGCACAGCAAATACTGCAATCACCGTCAGCAAGTGCTTTACAGTTATATACAGTCACTGAAATAGAGATTTATATCTACTTTAGAATGGACATACATGTATATTTAGAAATATTGTTAATAATTCACCAACTTTCTATGAAATTCAACGATGGCAGTTCTGTCAGAAAAGCAGGTTTTTAAAGACTTAACTGTCAAAATATGGGGGAAAAAATTACCCGCCTAATGGCAAACCATGATAAGAATCTAGTTACGGACGACACCAGCAAATTTTCAGCAATTTCATCATTTGGAGACAATGACTCAACTAATACAGATCGGTCTGAATAAAAATATACTGTAAAATAATTTAATTTCAATGGGATAAAATTTCATTGTTTTGGTAGAAAAGAGACCATTTTGATGGGACGTGAATTTGTGGACTTGGCATTGCCAGTAATAAATACAATGGTCAAAATTATTGTTTGATGGGATTTGATTTCGTGGTTGAATGAAGGTTAACCACAAAATCCACGAAATTTAATCTCGAATGAAAATTAATGATTTTACAGTATAGTTTCACAACTGAATCAATTAATTTTTCTATTTAGTTTGAAGACTGTAGCACAATAATTATTAATTCTTATGTTACAGACAACACATCATTTTTGAGAATTACACACAACAGCAAATTTATATCCCCCAGATAAAGTTAGAGGGAAGTATAAAACTGCAAGTCCAGATCCAAATCTCCCGAAACATCTTAGACAAGTACAAATCACATCTCAAATTGAGATTTTGCTAAGTTACGAGTCTAAATTTGGGATAAATCTCAAGTTCAAACTCTTTTAAATTATTTTTTGCTGTAATAAATAGTATCTACCACGAAATTTGTTTTGATATCAACAATTCTTAAATGAGTCTAGAAAAAACAGTTCTTAAGCGAGCCTCAGGCGAGCTTAATAACTTTCTTTTTTGTGACGAATTTAAGAAATGTTGATATCAAAAGAAAACGAGAGGTAGATTCTTTTTATCACATTAGAAATATATATTTCTACCAAAAATAAATGACTCTATACCGAATTCGGCTAAACTTCGCACCGAAGAACACCGAGCGTTTCCACATAAAAAAAGTCCCAAATGGCTTTCTGTATAGAGATACCAAAACAACGCTTTAAAAACTGCAAACAATTAACATTTGTTCAAATTACAATAATTGACATTTTTCAACTTAATAATTTGAAGTATATAGTCCATTACTAAATCAGTGAATTGTGCGTTTGAATTATGCAATTTTTTGTAGTCACACGTGTTGTATAACAATGTTATTCGATTTGTTATCACATGAAATATCACGGTGTTTATGTGATAAATTAAAATTCAGAATACTGTTTTCTGTTTTGGGATGCCAATTTTGAATCCAACCTTCAATGGAAACTAGAGCTACCACAGGAGTGATGAATCATACCCCCGCAGCACCGCCTTGACACAGGAATATTATTTAAAATTATAGTCTAAACAACACATTTGATGGAAATCTGATACTATACAGATTGAAAAACACCATGATTGAAGGCTAATGTGAAAATTGATGAAGAAAAAAATAAGTAACACACTAGTACAAAACAAAGTTATATAATTATAATCAACAAAACTCAAGATGGTTACCACGGTTATATCTTGCACTGTAGGTTTAGTGATGTCTGGCACAGTAGTTCAATCTAGCACTGGGTGAGGACACTTATAGTGTCTGGCAATGAACTTCGTGGGAATATCTAGGATAGTGTCTGGCACTGAACTTCATGAAAATATCTAGCACTGAGGTCGCTTATAGTGTCTGGCACTGAACTTCGTGGGAATATCTAGCACTGAGGTCGTTTATAGTGTCTGGCACTGAACTTCGTGGGAATATCTAGCACTGAGGTCGTTTATAGTGTCTGGCACTGAACTTCGTGGGAATATCTAGCACTGAGGTCGTTTATAGTGTCTGGCACTGAACTTCGTGGGAATATCTAGCACTGAGGTCGTTTATAGTGTCTAGCACTGAACTTCGTGGAAATATCTAGCACTGAGGTCGCTTATAGTGTCTGGTACTGAACTTCGTGGAAATATCTAGCACTGAGGTCGTTTATAGTGTCTAGCACTGAACTTCGTGGAAATATCTAGCACTGAGGTCGTTTATAGTGTCTGGTACTGAACTTCGTGGGAATATCTAGCACTGAGGTCGTTTATAGTGTCTGGCACTGAACTTCGTGGAAATATCTAGCACTGAGGTCGTTTATAGTGTCTAGCACTGAACTTCGTGGAAATATCTAGCACTGAGGTCGCTTATAGTGTCTGGTACTGAACTTCGTGGAAATATCTAGCACTGAGGTCGTTTAAAGTGTCTGGCACTGAACTTCGTGGGAATATCTAGCACTGAGGTTGTTTATAGTGTCTGGTACTGAACTTCGTGAAAATATCTAACTATAATACAGTTATATCTGTGACGCCCATTTGTACATGCATATATAAGCACACATCAACATGCAAACCATCACAATATACACTGCATCCACATTCTTGTTATCTAAACACACTAGAATAAACAGGTATTAGCACTACATGCAAAACAATTTAGTTCTCACCTGTATCCAAATCAGGGCTTTTTTTCGCTCTATACGAGGGGCCGAATAACGGCTGCTTCACAATTCCGTATCGGCCCCTTTCACAATTCTCCATCGGCCTCTATCGGCCTCTTCACAACCGAAATCGGCGTCTATTTTAGTGGAAATCGGTCTCTTCACAGTGTAAACAATCAAACCAAAACATTACGATTTTTATTTACCACCGTTTCTATTTTTAGCGCATGTAATTAATCTGTGACGTCATTGGGAAATCCCGTATTTTTAACCAGCCTCTGAATCGAAATCGAGACTCGTATCTACCTTGATATTCTGTGACGAGCTAGCATGATCAAAATGGCCTGATTTAGTCAGGCAATATCCGTGATCATTTTCGATTGTTATGATTATAAAAAATAGCGTAAATCAGCCTTGTGTAAATGAACAGAAAGTGAAAAAACCACGGCGTTATACAGGCAAGTCATACCGTATCGTACCGTACAGCGGGCGTTTATTCATTTTATTTTTCATTTGGCAATGTTTCGACTTCATCTTTAAACACGCACACGAAGTGAAAGTAATGAGTCTTGCCTTTCAGAAACGGAAAATACTACGTTAAAAGCGTAAAGAAATTACACCAGCAATCAAATTTATTTGATTTTGGTGTGGTAAAGTCTTCGACAAGCAGATCAGTCAACTCGACTACCAGAGCTAATGAACCAGCCATTGATAATTGTATAAACACTGACCTTGATCCCCAGACCCAGCCAACTGTCACCACCACCACGCCCACTTGTATGCCATTGGAGTCTATGGCTAGTAGGCCTATGTGCCATTTAGACCAGGAGGCCAAGTTGAATGGCAGATTCCCCAAATTTGCAAATTATGCATACATTAAAATAGATACTCAGTGTTTGTCATTTTGAATCATTTCTATTAAAATGATCAACAATTAATCAATAACTAACTGACTATATCTACAGTAGTAATATCTAGTTCTAGTAGGTCATTGATTCATTGTTTGATCATTTTCAAAGCGAGGCCGGGTTTGAAATAACAAAATATTCAAACTTAAAGCATAAATATTCCTTTTACTTGACTTGACATGAAATATAACATCATAGATGCATGTTTGACATAATGTGAAAGTGATAAGGTTGCTATAATATCCTGTACAAGTCTTCAAAAGTGAGTTTACAACTGAAATATGTAATTTCACAATTTGAGAAATTACCGCGCTAAGTTTTTCACAATTTTGACGCTTGTCGCGCTTAAATTTCACAAAACTGAAGGGCTTGGGCCCCTTCACAATTCAGCCAAAAAAAGCCCAGCAAATGCATTGTTGAGCTATGTGTTGACATATCTTCTTCATATGGTGAAAATCAGGGCGAAGTTATTTAAATCTTGTAAGAAATGACCTGTTTCTCGTGCATGGCACATCAACTTGATTTGGTGAACATTTGTTACAGAGCGGACACGATTTTATAATTTTCGAAAACACTCACACAAAATGTCCGCCAGACGAAATGGTCGCCAAATTGCCAGATGGCCATAGACGGTCGGCCATCTTAAATGGATCTTGCGCATGACACACCATCTTGATGTGGTGAACATTTGTACCAGGCAATTTTAAAATCCAGTAAGAAATGACAAAGTTACAGAGCGGACACAATGCTAACATACCGACAGATAACCTTTGACCTGTATGTGTGACCTTGACCTTTGAGGTAGGGACCTGGGTCTTGCGCATGACACACCGTCTTGATGTGGTGAACATTTGTACCAAGCAATTTTAAATCCAGTAAGAAATGACACAGTTACAGAGCGGACACGGTTTGCATGACTATATAACCTTTGACCTGTAAGTGTGACCTTGACCTTTGAGGTAGGGACCTGGGTCTTGCGCATGACACACCGTCTTGATGTGGTGAACATTTGTACCAAGCAGTTTTAAAATCCAGTAAGAAATGACAAAGTTACAGAGCGGACACGATGCTAACATACCGACAGATAACCTTTGACCTGTAAGTGTGACCTTGACCTTTGAGGTAGGGACCTGGGTCTTGCGCATGACACACCGTCTTGATGTGGTGAACATTTGTACCAAGCAATTTTAAATCCAGTAAGAAATGACACAGTTACAGAGCGGACACGGTTTGCATGACTACAGGGTGTCCCAAAAAAACGGGGACCTAGGATAAACACTTGTAACTTTTTTCTCCATTATAGATATCACACTATTAGCGTGTCAAAACAATAAGGAAAGAACACTGTTCAGAATACTAGCATCACTGTCGTGATTATTTATTTCAATAGTTAGAGTTACCTCCCATATTTACAATCGCATGTTTCAGTAAAATACCATTAACTGAAGCAGGGATTTCAGAATTCAATGAGATATATTTCTATGCTGACCTCAAACATCTCCTCATGTGCTCCAAATCATTGTTTATGGCTTGTGATACATTAGTTCATTATGTATAGGAATCAAGTTCACTTTTGGGATCAAGTTTGAGTAATTTAAGGGCATATGGCATGTGATATGAGGTAAGGTATCAGTACTATTTAGCAAACATATCCTGATTTTGCTGCTGATTAATTGCAAGAAGAGTTTTCTGCTAGCAAATGGTACTATTTTATAATTTCTGACATTCACAATTACTCCAAAATATATCTATGAACTGTTCAATTGGATAAAACATTACTTTTTGCCCCTTTCTATAGTCTAAGCTTTTTTGGTAATAGTCCTTGACAATATTTATGTTTTAAATCATTGAATGATTGTAGGTGTTATTTAGGAAGGTTTTCCACTTCTCCTTTGGTCAGTCAACTCGCCACGTTTTCCTCTGTTTTGCTATTTCTTGTCATATTTGTTATATATTTACAAGTTTTTGATCATCCCTTTGACTTTAAATGTTGTTTTCTAACAATAAATGCTCTGACACAAATGGCATTTCCTTATAATGCCCCTTTTCAGGTGATTAAGCAATAATAACGTGAAATGTTGCCATAGTGAAAATGATGACGTCACTTCCTGTTTTGAAGCCCCATATTTAAACAAATACCATTTTTAGACGTGGGGATCCCTAACATACACTTTCACAAAATATCAGCTTTATTCATCAAAATATGATTGAGTAATAAGGGTTTAAGGTAGGTCCCCGTTTTTTTGGGACACCCTGTATATAACCTTTGACCTGTAAGTGTGACCTTGACCTTTGAGGTAGGGACCTGGGTCTTGCGCATGACACACCGTCTTGATGTGGTGAACATTTGTACCAAGCAGTTTTAAAATCCAGTAAGAAATGACAAAGTTACAGAGCAGACACGATGCTAACATACCGACATACCAACAGACCAACAGACCGACAGACCAACATGGTGACTCCAGTATACCCCCTTCAAACTTTGTTTGCGGGGGTATAATAAAGTAAAAGACACATGTCAATATTTGAGATGAGATTTAGCTGACAGATTGAGATGTTTCGGTTGATCGGGACCTGTTAGACTAAAAATGTCATTGATATTTACCAGTATTTTCCTTATCATTACCAGTATTTTCCTTATCATTACCAGTATTTTCCATATCATTACCAGTATTTTCCTTATCATTACCAGTATTTTCCTTATCATTACCAGTATTTTCCTTATCATTACCAGTATTTTCCTTATCATTACCAGTATTTTCCTTATCATTACCAGTATTTTCCTTATCAAAGTTATCCATACTAATCATGTTCTCACACGAGACATCAGGTGATAGTCCATACTTTACTGATATCTTCTCCTCTGTTTTATTTGCACTTGATTGTAACTGTAATTAACCAACCAACAATCAAATAATATTGACAGACAAAAGACAAAATTGACCTCACACATCAGAATATTCCAACTGTGCTGCCACTTGCTTTCCAATCTCTATAGTACAAAGAATCAGTCAAATGCTCAAATTGGTTACATGTGACAAGGGAGCATATACTGTATACTGCTTGAAGACTGAATCCAACCCTTGTCTGCTGTATAACAACATCATGACCTAACAACTGAGCTAATCTGGTAGATTATTAGTAAACAAGTAATTAGGAATTGCTAGCAATACAGAAGGTTATCAATGTTTCTGTTGCCATGGCAACAACAATTATTGTCAGAATCAGACAAAAAAAACATTCAAGCATAATCTCCTTATTGGTTCCTATACAGATAACATGTTTCATAAACATAGCTTGAAAACAGAGTGAGTTATGACAGGATCCTGTGTACTAATTACAGGTATTGCAGGATCCTGTGTACTAATTACAGGTATGACAGGATCCTGTGTACTAACTACAGGTATGGCAGGATCCTGTGTACTAATTACAGGTATGGCAGGATCCTGTGTACTAATTACAGGTATGGCAGGATCCTGTGTACTAATTACAGGTATGGCAGGATCCTGTGTACTAATTACAGGTATGGCAGGATCCTGTGTACTAATTACAGGTATGACAGGATCCTGTGTACTAATTACAGGTATGGCAGGATCCTGTGTACTAATTACAGGTATGGCAGGATCCTGTGTACTAATTACAGGTATGACAGGATCCTGTGTACTAATTACAGGTATGGCAGGATCCTGTGTTCTAATTACAGGTATGACAGGATCCTGTGTACTAATTACAGGTATGGCAGGATCCTGTGTACTAATTACAGGTATGACAGGATCCTGTGTACTAATTACAGGTTCATGACTGCGTGGTTCTGGTCAAAATATGTCCATATACCAGATCAAACTTACCGTTATGTTACAGTTGATATTCTCACCAGACATTGTAGCAGGTTCACACTTTGTTCCTACTTGACATTTGTACACATACGCATCCTGAAAACACATGACATCATTTATAGCTTGGCAAATTTGACCTGAAATTGACCTTTATGCAAGAATATATTACAAGGCTCTTGCTTTGAATATATCAATGTCTGCAAGCGAATCTTGCAATATTGTTATTTCAAATTTGTTGTTGTATTACATTTCAAGGGTCTTCGTGATACTCTCAACTTAAGAAATCTACCGTTAAGTTATGCTTATTAAAAGGTCAGGATCGTATCAAATTCTCCAAGCAATATACTGGTGGAGTCGGGCCCCTTAGGGATAAAAGCCTTGTATGCACACTTCCTACAGTTTACTCTTTAACCAATTTTATTTTTACTGACTGAGAAGTTACTTAACTTTATGAAGTCAAAGTACTTTTGCCATTAAAAAGTTTTTCTTGTAAAATATTTGCTATAAATCAAGTACCAGTCAAGAGCCTACGTCATTCTGAAACTTTCTCATCGTCTCGAGCCCTCTGATTGGTCAGCCTATATTCAACCCAAAGACTGAAAACTCTTCACAAAACACAGTTGTGACGTAAAGCTAAATCATCTTAGATGATATTCACCAACTTTAATCAATGTGAACGTGCCTGTTGACAAAAAAATCGTCAACAACAGAACCCTATGGTAACAAGCTAAGGCGTTGATGCTTACCAAAGTGGATTTTCATGGTTGGTTGCTATTAGTGATCACAGAACGATTACAAGTTGTTTTCAAATTTACATTGGTTTTGCCGTTGTGACAGAAATAAGACTCAGATCATATTTTAACATGTTTCGGATAAGAACCAGCTCCGCATGTGTGCATATTTGACCAAAACAATTAGGGCTCGAGTCGATGAGAAGGATCGTGTCGATGAGAATCAAGTATATATGTTGACGATCAAATAAAACTAGAATTGCCAAACAGTGATGAATATTACCCCCACAGTAAAATCATTCAACCTTAGACTCCTTGCAATACGCACAACTAATATAGGTTTGGTACCACACATTCATGTCAAGTTTCATTGATATCTGACAAGTGGTTAAGGAGAACAAGCTGTATGTGTGCAAGACACAGAAGACTGTTCAATTTCTAGCAAAAGAACACGTAAAAACTTACAGCAAGATTCTTTCCTGTCAGTGATATTGGAGTTGTTTGTCCACTGGGAATATAAAGCTTGTTTTCCAGTAGCATAGGGCAGGAGGATTTCTGGAAAAGTAAAGTAATACAAAATAATTTATCCAATACCACGGTTTAAACATGTAGATCAATATGTTGTAGAGTAATCAATGTGCCAAGGTTCTTAAACGAGTGAGGGGAAGCACTGTGAAACTTTTGACCTTTCACCTTATAAATCACTGTACCCCTTGACTATGGTGAACAATCAAAACAAATTAATAATCAGCATGTAACCAGATGGTAATAAAGTAAACTTACATCATTTAATCCGGTGTCCGTAGTTCCACATACCAAGTTAATGGTGTCCCATGTGCACTGTATACTAGGTGAGGCCAGACAATCTCCACATCTAAAATCATCCATTATTATACACTTGTTAAATGTTATAAGTACACCAACATGTAATGCGTATATATTTTTTATTATGCCAATTATCATGTTCATTTTTTGCATGTCTTCATGCCAGTAGTATAGCAGCAATATCCGATAATTTGATGATTATAATTCGCACGCTGCGAGCAGTGAACCGTGAATTTTTAAAGAATGCAAAATGCACGTGCACAGCAAATGATTTTTGCAAGAACTCTAAAAATATTGCATACACATTGTCCAACAACACCCACACCAGGAAAACACAAAACCCAAAGAATTACGATAACAGACTGTACACGAGAGGTTTGTGAACATACACGTCTCATGACAGTAATTAGCCTAGTGTAGCTAAGGTAACCACGACCTTGACCTTTGACCTATCGACCTCAAAATTAGTAGAAACCTACATCTAATGATTAGCAACCTCTCTGTAAAGTTTTACGATCTAAGGTCTGATATTTCTTACGGTATGGACCAGCGATTGTTGTGTGTTCAAAGGTCATGGTGAGTTTGACCTTTGATCCAAATGACCTTGAAATTGAGTCGGGTTGTCTTTGGAGGATGAATCATCTCCACTTAGAATTTTAGAATCATAGGTCCAATCGTTTTGGAGTTATTGTTGAAAAACCATTCGGCATGTAGACCAACCGATTATTGACACTGTAACGCTATGTACTGTGTTGGTGTATTTATAACATTTAATGAGTGTATGACCCTCTATTAACATAATTATGTAATGTTGCAATGGTTTTATGTTTCATCATTATCATTTTGTGTTCTGTTGCCATGGTTTTATGTTTCATCATTATCATTTTGTGTTCTGTTGCCATGGTTTTATGTTTCATCCATATCATTTTGTGTTCTGTTGCTATGGTTTTATGTTTCATCCTTATCATTTTGTGTTCTGTTGCCATGGTTTTATGTTTCATCCTTATCATTTTGTGTTCTGTTGCCATGGTTTTATGTTTCATCCGTATCATTTTGTGTTCTGTTGCAATGGTTTTATGTTTTTTCTGTATCATTTTGTGTTCTGGTGCAATGGTTTTATGTTTCATCCTTATCACTTTGTGTTCTGTTGTCATGGTTTTATGTTTAATCCTTATCATTTTGTGTTCTGTTGCCATGGTTTTATGTTTCATCCTTATCACTTTGTGTTCTGTTTCCATGGTTTTATGTTTCATCCATATCATTTTGTGTTCTGTTGCCATGGTTTTATGTTTCATCCTCATTAGTTTGTGTTCTGTTGCCATGGTTTTATGTTTCATCCATATCATTTTGTGTTCTGTTGCCATGGTTTTATGTTTCATCATTATCATTTTGTGTTCTGTTGCCATTGTTTTATGTTTCATCAATATCATTTTGTGTTCTGTTGCTATGGTTTTATGCTTCATCATTATCATTTTGTTTTCTGTTGCCATGGTTTTATGTTTCATCATTATCCTTCTGTGTTCTGTTGCCATGGTTTAATGTTTCATAATCATCATGTTGTGTTCTGTTGCCATGGTTATATGTTTCATTATAATCATTTTATGTTCCGTTGCCAGGGTTATATGTTTCATCATTATCATTTTGT
This sequence comes from Spisula subtruncata, assembly GCA_963678985.1. NCBI lineage: Eukaryota > Metazoa > Mollusca > Bivalvia > Venerida > Mactridae > Spisula > Spisula subtruncata. Next base: position 19,251,308 of record OY787670.1, on the reverse strand, counting down.
GTTCTGGTGCCATGGTTTTTGTTTAATCATCATCATGTTGTGTTCTGTTGCCATGGTTATATGTTTCATTATCATCAGTTTGTGTTCTGTTGCCATGATTTTTCTTTCATCATCACAATTTTGTGTTCTGTTGCCATGGTTTGATGTTTCATCATCAAAATTTTGTATTCTGTTGCCATGTTTTGTGTCTTATTGTCATGGTTGCTAATGTCATCATTTTGATTAATTTTGCCACATCCTACTTGAATAGGTTACCCTAAGGCCACACCAAATTAATTTTTGGTTCTACAGATTTTTTTGGGAAAAATTAGGGGCGAGCGAAACATAAATTTTAATATTTTTTTTTGAAAAACCCGTAATTGAGAGCGAGCGAAGGAGCGAAATATTTTTTTTTAATTTATTTTTGAAAATGCCATTTTGAAAGCGTGTGAAGGAGCAAAAATGTCCTATTCATTTCTGATACACCCATTTTTAAGAAATAGTGACTATTACAATAGCTTTAATAAGAAATGAAGCCAAATAAATGATTGTTATACATTTCTTGTTATGTTGTGTATGATTTATTTTACCAGAAAACAGGTGTTCAAGGTAATTTTGTCACATACATATAAATTATAATGATCACAAATACACTGAGTGACTAGTGGGTAAAGATTCAAACCAACTGAGCATCAAGCTAGAAAATGATCACCCGGTACAGTTTTGTTCTTAAAGTGATACATCATGCTCAGACGGCTGTTTATATAGCACTGTTAGTAGCGCACCAATGCATAATGCTATGTAAGGTTACACCGTCATCGGATCGAGCCCCACACCAAGCACACTTCCCTTAGGGATATACAAGGTCCATTCTTTCTTCCATGTAATTTGCAGGACCTACTCTGGGGCATTATCGCAAATGTTAGAGACAGAGGTGATATACAAGGAATCCGGGTGCGATATCCTAGCTAGGTTCGGATAGATTCCTTGGTTCTTTAACATGCCTGGTGTAAAGCAACGTTACACACAAGACTACCCCTGGGTTTCCAACCAGGATCATCTCTTGTTGGGTGGGAAACACTAAAACGTTTTTCTAAAAATGACCCAAATGTACCGGTGAATCGAACCCGGGACCTCTCGATCAGGGGTCAAGCATCTTACCACTCGACCACCGTGGTAAAATGTTATGACGGTTGTTGAGAACTGCAGCATGTAATATTACATACGCTGTGATTTATCCAGTTGTAATAGATCTAGCTGGAATTTTAGCAAGTGACTGAAAAGTACAGCATTTGGTGCAATAATTAGAGCATTGAACTATGTTTTATCAAATTTTTGGAACTTTTTGATGAAATTTAGGACCTTCTCTATGGACAGTATTTAAAATCCCTGATGAAATTATGTAAAATAAAGTATAGAACACTTATTAACAGGTGCATTTCGTTTCTGGGACGACCAAAACTTTTAATATCATTTACCATGGACATACGAGACGTTATTGTGGCGAAAATGGGTGACAATTCATGATTTCGTCGTTAGTACGGAAAACTAGTAATAATAATGAATACAAACATAACTAGAGATGATTGTTAGTTCAATCCGCAATCGCAAATTTTCCCATTTTACTATGTGCATACATATATGCGTATTTTTTTTATAAAGGGCAGAGTATTCACAGAAATCATTTCAGCAGACACTTGCATGCGCTCGATTGATCATAAAAAGTTACACAATTTTTGTGTGCATCAATTTACTGCTAAAATTAATCGAGTAACTAACATCCTCAGCGCTTTCCCAGAACATATATTCTGTAGTTACAGTGTCCGAAATTATAAACAAGTTGACTTTCATTTCGTGATTTGTTAATATTGATGCTAGCAGCAAAATAATATTAAACAAGAGGGCCATGATGGCCCAATATCGCTCACCTGATTATACATGAAACCCTGCACAGTTTTCACCAAAGGAATAATTTAAACATATAGGTAGAAAACCACAAGATGATGCTACATACCAATTATCAAAACTCTAGGCAGTGTAGTTTTAGGCAAGAAGATTATAATATGTTTTCCCTATATAAGTCTATGTAAAACGGTGACCCCCGGGTTGGGCCAATTTTGACCCCAGGGACATAATTTGAAAAATCTTGGTAGAGGACGACTAGATGATGCTACATACCAAATATCAAAGCTCTATGCAGTGTAGTTTTGGACAAGAAGATTTTTATATGTTTTCCCATAATATACGAGGGTTGTCCGCGAAAGTCGCGAACATTGTCTCCCTTTTAGACGCTACGTATTATTTTCTTTAAATCTTTTAACACATTTTTGGTCAATTCATTTATAACATATATTTAGTTCTTAGAAGTTATTTCCTGATTCATTTTTGCTACAAAACCTGATTAACTGATGCCGGTTGGGTAGGGTCGGCGCACACTCAATTGCATGTTTTGAATAAAAATTATATATTGGTTATTCAAGACCGTCTTATTCAAAGCAATTTGCATTATTTGTTTTAAAAATTATATAGGCTTCAACGTAAATGTTTTCCGCGTTATTGTGTTAGTTTATACATCGATGATGTCAATAACAACAACGTCGTGAATTTATTCATAGTATCGAAGTTTTAACATTTTTTAAAAATGGCGACGTCGCGGAAATGTGTGGCGCAGTGAGTTATTATAAAATACTGTGTTAATCGCGGTGTAACATCCCGCACAAACATAAAAAGACATAGTCAATGCACATTTTCAAAGTTGCGTGACCTGGACCCTTCACTTATACATTACACAAACGTTTTAAGAGGGGTTTAACGAAATATAAACACTGGAAGGCCGAAAAAAAGGCAAGTCAGCACTAATTAGCAAGTTAAAAACGTCGTCGACAACAACAGGCGTCAGGAAGTTACGGGTGTAGAGACTAAGGTCGGTATATGTAAAACCATTGCACATAATACATGTATACATCAGAAAAATATAGACATGCGTTCATGCATATATCTGCGAGATGAGTCCCGTAAGTATTATCTTCCGAAGAAAGCGTGTAGTGGCTTTCGGGAAATCTAAATACGAAGTCACAGAGTTGAGCGTAACGTCATTGACGTCGTAGAGTGTGCGCCGACCTGACTTACAGCAGTTACGATAAAATTACATACTCGTTCTATCATTTGTGATATCACCTTCAAACTTTGCAATTGTAGTGTTAACATATCGCTGTATAAGATTGCGTATGCCAATTGCTAATATAGTTTGAAGAAATATAGTAGCAACCAATGTTCACGACTTTCCCGGACAACCCACGTAAGTCTTTGTAAAACCGTGACCGGCGGGGGCTAGGCCAATTTTGACCCCAGGGGCATAATTTGCACAATCTTGGTAGGGGACCACTAGATGATGCTTAGTAACATACCAAATATCAAAGCTCAAGGCATTGCAGTTTTAGACAAGAAGATTTTTATATGTTTTCCCTATATAAGTCTAAGTAAAATGGTGACCCCCAGGGTGGGGCCAATTTTGACCCGAGGGGAATAATTTGAACCATCTTTGTAGAGGACCTCTAGCTAAGTCTACATACCAAATATGAAAGCCCTGGGCCAAGCGGTTTCGGAGAAGAAGATTTTTTAGGGTTTTCCTTATATAACTCTTATGTAAAACTAAGGGTCCCGGGGTGGGGCCAATTTTGACCCCAGTGACATAATTTGAACAATCTTTGTAGAGGACTCCAAGGTGATGCTTCATACCAAATATGAAAGCTCTAGGCCTTACGGTTTCAGAGAAGAAGATTTTTGAAGTTTCCTTTTTGAAAATCTATTTTTAGCCTGTGTGACCTAGATATGCGATAGACTGGATTTTTTTTTAACAACTTTGGTAGAGGTCCACCCAAGGACCATTCCTGTTAAGTTTCATAAAATTTGGCCAAGCGGTTTAGGAGGAGAAGTCGTTTGAAGAAATTGTTGACGGACGCACGACGACGGACATCTCGGTATGACAAAACCTCACCATGACCACTTTGTGGTCAGGTGAGCTAAAAATGTAGGAAAAAAAATCACATGCGCGTGGTTTTCTCAGGTGCGGGCGCAAGAATCTAAATTTAAATATTTATTTTTCATTTTGAGAAAATCAGGAACGGGCCATCCCGACGAACCCATGATCAATTTGTTGTGGCCTAATGCTATTCCTATATTATCATGAATTTATTGAACAGGGTTGCTAAAACAACCTTAATTCAGTGTTGTAAAGTGCAATTTGACTCAGACATCAGATTACATCAGCACTAATGTCACCCACCGCTTAACGACTACCAAGAAAGTTACCAAGAAAGTAGTGTTACGGCAGTGTTCAGTAGACATGTCTGTGTCACAAAGGAAACCAAAACATGCCATTATACATATACTGCATCAGCTATCAGCGCTTTGATGTTTTTATAGTTACATTTTTATAATTTATCATGGTATTGTTTCATTGGCATGCTTATGTTGTCACAGTTTTACGTTTAAATGTCATAGTTTAAGTCACATAAAGCCTTAAACTTTTATTTTTAATAAGTTATAACTTGGTAACCTCTCTGCAGAATGATGCAATTTGAGCACTTCTTTGATTCCCAAAGGTGGAAAACACGATTAAAGGGAGAAAATGTTACAAAACGTCCAAATAATTTGTTTACAAAATGACAATTTGTTAACCATAAATGCATGATGTTTAGTCTAAGTGAAGCAACTCTTGCTCTTGCTCAACATACATTTTACTAAATATGATATTTCGCTTACTATTTCGACAGATATAGTTAACATTCTATCGTTGGGAATTGGTCCTTTGTTAAAAGCAGCCCCATAGTTGCAAAATTGACTGGACGACCAGAAAATAGTTGGGATAGTTGTGGGAGCAATAATGTGGCTTAAATGGTTTATCTTGATTATATTCAAGTTTTAAAGGGACTAAACTCCATTCCGATGATAAAAACATGTTTTGTAGACATTTTTATCACAAGACAATGTTTAACGAAACATAAAGTAGGCTGGTAAACGAAATCTTGAGTAGCATCATGTCTCAGACTAATTGCAACAAAAACTTCTTCATTGTTTTCGTACACTTCAATATGTGTAGTAACACAGGAAAAAAGTTGCATTCACATGGACCTGGCATTACTGAGAAAATGACCTTTCTTTAAGGTCATATGAAATCATTTTAAAAAGCTCTGATCGTTACATGTTTTGGTCGTTTTGTACTTACCTTTGATACTATGGGATATTTTAAGCAGTACTGTATACACCATGAACTTAAGATATGTTTTAACGCATTTTTTGGCCATTTTCTACATACAATGCTAGAAACAATGCATTAGTTATCCTTCTTGGGGGTGAAATTACCCCACCCACTTTTAGGACTATACTTAAATTTTGAAAAATAACAAAGACACACCATTATGTTGGTTAGTTATCATTTATTTGACAATGTCTTTTATTTGCCTTATTGATGACATATCACATAATCCTAAATGATTGGATAATCCAAAATGATGGATGTATGTTTTCGAAACAGCCTATTTTCCGCCAATTTCACTAATTTGTAGTGATTTGTTAACTATGAAGATAAAATTGTTAGTAGCTTTCATGAAACTGAAACTATTTTACAGCAGTTTTGTGAATATGATACACACTATTTGAAGTGACCCAGGTGTGAAAATGGATAATAGCCAAAATTGATAGAGGATAAGTCACAAAATGACTAACCTAAAAATAACTGAAGCACCAAACTGTCAAGCAAATTTACCAACTGCGGTATACCGTACATCGGATCTTGCAAGTAGATTTAACAAAAAGCATTACTTTTCGCGATATTGGACTGGAAAAGAGTGTAAGTTCAGTCACAAGATCCACAAAACTGATTCTTTCACGCAACTTAAATGGTTTATGCATCTTCAGATTTTATCATGGTCATAAAATACATCAAACTATAACAGGTAATGTTTAAGTGTTTTAAATGCCTTGTAAAGAGCGACTGCTCACTATCAAGTAATGGTCATGATGCTGCATATCATATGTCATTATGTGTCTGGAACTAGAACCATCACTGTCGTGATCAGGGCCCTGTCGTTATCATTGTCAATAAGTATTGCAAGTTTCATTTGAATATCTTGAAAAGTTTTTGAACTATGGCCAATGTTAAAGTTTTGAAGTCGAAAAAAGGGGCACAAGCTAAAATTTATTAAAGCTAGAGTTGTTGCCCTTTGCTACACATGTGCGTATTGTCACTGTCAATATGTATAGCGAGTTTCATTTGAATATCTGTAACGGTTTTGAAGTAATGTAGAAAAAAAGATGAACAAAAGGGCCTTTCAGGCCCTAGGGCGCTCACCTGTTGCATATTGGTCTAGGTATCAGTACAACCTACGTTCAGACCATATTTCATGAAGATACGATCAAAACAGTGACCCCTGGAGTGAACACAATGTTTTTCTAAGATTTGACCTAGTGACCTAGTTTTTGACCCCACATGACCCAGTTTCAAACTTGGCCTAGATTTCATAAAGAACAACATTCTGACCAAGTTTCATGATGATTGGATCAAAACCACGCCCTCTGGAGTGAACACAATGTTTTACTAAGATTTGACCTAGTGACCTAGTGTTTGACCCCACATGACCCAGTTTCAAACTTGGCCTACATTTTATAAAGAACAACATTCTGACCAGGTTTCATGAAGATACGATCAAAATTGTGACCTCTGGTGTGAACACTAGGTTTTTCTAAGATTTGACCTAGTGACCTAGTTTTTGACCCGACATGACCCAGTTTTGAACTTGGCCTAGATTCTATAGAGAACAACATTCTGACCAAGTTTAATGAAGATTGGATCAAAATTGTGACCTCTAGTGTTAACACTAGGTTTTTCTAAGATTTGACCTAGTTACCTAGTTTTTGACCCCACATGAACCAGTTTCAAACTTGGTCTAGATTCCACAGAGAACAACATTCTGACCAAGTTTCATGAAGATACGATCAAAATTGTGACCTCTGGTGTGAACACTAGGTTTTTATAAGATTTGACCTAGTGACCTAGTTTTTGACCCCCCATAACCCAGTTCAAAATTGTCCTAGATTTCATAGAGAACAACATTCTGGTCAAGTGTCATGATGATTGGATCAAAACCACGACCTCTGGAGTGAACACAAGGTTTTTCTAAGATTTGACTAGTGACCTAGTTTTTTACCCGACATGACCCAGTTTCGACCTTGGCCTAGATTTCATGCAGAACAACATTCTGCCAAGTTTCATGAAGATTGGATGAAATTGGTGACCTCTAGAGTGTACACAAGGTTTTTATAAGATTTGACCTAGTGACCTAGTTTTTAACCCCACCTGACCCAATTCCAAAATTGTCCTAGATTTCATGGAAGACAACATTCTGTTCAAGTTTCATGAAGATTGGAACAAATTGGTGACATCTAGAGTGTACACAAGATTTCTCTAAGATTTGACCTAGTGACCTAGATTTTGACCCCACATGACCCAGTTTCGAACTTGGCCTAAATTTCATAGAGTACAACATTCTGACCAAGTTTCATGAAGATTGGATGAAATTGGTGACCTCTAGAGTGTACACAAGGTTTTTATAAGATTTGACCTAGTGACCTAGTTTCTGACCCCGCATGACCCATTTTCAAATTTGTCGTAGATTTCATAGAGAACAACGTTCTGGTCAAGTGTCATGATGATTGGATCAAAACCACGACCTCTGGAGTGAACACAAGGTTTTTCTAAGATTTGACCTAGTGACCTAGTTTTTGACCCGGCATGACCCAGTTTGGAACTTGGCCTAGATTTCATGCAGAACAACATTCTGATTAAGTTTCATGAAGATTGGAAGAAATTGGTGACCACTAGAGTGTACACAAGGTTTTTATAAGATTTGACCTAGTTTTTGACCTAGTGACCTAGTTTTTGACCCGGCATGACCCAGTTTGGAACTTGGCCTAGATTTCATGCAGAACAACATTCTGATTAAGTTTCATGAAGATTGGAAGAAATTGGTGACCACTAGAGTGTACACAAGGTTTTTATAAGATTTGACCTAGTTTTTGACCCCGCATGACCCAGTTTCAAACCTGTCCTAGATTTAATGGAGGACAACATTCTGTACAAGTTTCATGAAGATTGGAACAAATTGGTGACATCTAGAGTGTACACAAGATTTGTCTAAGATTTGACCTATTGACCTAGATTTTGACCCCACATGACCCAGTTTCGAACTTTGCCTAGATTTTATAGAGTACAACATTCTGATCAAGTTTTATGAAGATTGGGTCAAAACTGTTGCCTCAAGTGTACACAAGCCAATTGTTGACGGACGACGGACGGACGGAGGGACGGACGGACGGACGAAGAGTGATGTGACAGGTGAGCTAAAAATGAGGAAAATAGTAATTTTACAAAAGGCCATAATTCTTACAATATTGTAGCTGGAGTAACATAATTTGGCATACAATAGTGTATTGTTGCTGTGACCTTATGTTTAAAGTTTGAAGTCGATACCTTTAACGGTTTGCAAGTTATTAAGAAACAACATGAAAAATGTGGACGGACGGACGGACGGACAGACAGACGGACAGGGTGATTACTATAGGGCACCTGCAAAAAAATTGCAGGGCCCTAATTATTGCATTACTACAGTATCATTGATTTGAATTGATCATTCTGTTAATGATGATCCAAAACAAACTTGCTCCAAAAATCATAAGAATGACGGAAGTACAAACAGATCCTAACTAAAACAGGTAAAAGTAACTGTGCAGATTATTGATTTTACTGTACTGACAACTGCCAACTGTATGGAGTATAGCACTACATTATGTCTACATAGCTCATTTACTAGCAATACCAAGTGTACACGTGTCCAAAGTGTCAGTGAAACTGTACCCCTATGCCTATTTTTAATGGTACCAAATTGGAGGAGTGCGTGCACTATATCATTTATATACTTATCAGTATTTATCCCACCTAAATGACTAGTCAGCAATGCATGTATATATTCCTTTGTAGACGAATCAGTAGAAAATGATGAACACAATGAACATAATTCTGGATGATCTATGTCGTTATTAATATAAAATACCGGAAGCTAAAATTTGGATGTCGTAATGGGGAACTGAACTATCTTCTGTAGGTTGCCTGCATCTCCCAGAAGCATAGTCTCAAAGAACGTGTATGTTGGTAGAACCTTATGTGGTGCTTCCTCCAGATGTAAAATTTATTGAATAGTGTCTAAAGATGACTCCATGCGATTCTGTCTTGTAAACAGTGTCCACAAATCACTGTCTATAAATGGAATCTGATAGCTTGACTTTGTACATTAAATATGTCGCGTAGCATCTCTTCAAACTCCTTAAGAATCTGGCCATTTTAAGTTTTAACATGTTTGGTATTTCATGGAACCAGCAGCTGGAAGATCAGTTGTGCTAGTGACCCTTCCAGAGTTGCATCTTGTACATAAACTACTAGTATGCCAAATACGTGCGATGACATTGTGGAACGTACCCGTCCCTAGATTTGCCACTTAATGCCACCTATTGCCACTTATTTCCACCAAAAAATGGTGGCATCAGGTGGAAATAAGTGGCATTAGCTGGAAAATGAAGAAATTCCACCCTTTTTGTAATTTTTTCAACTAGAGTGGAAAATATGCCACTTAATGCCACCTATTTGACTGGCATTTAGGTGGCAATAGGTGTAAATTTAAACATAGATTTTCTTTATGGTGGAAAATAAGTGGAATCTGGTGGAAAAATGAACTCAGTTAATTTTTATGGTGGAAAATGTGTAGCTTTTGGTGGAAAAATGGTGGAAAGGGGAACTTAGACTATTTTCTGAGTGGCAAATAGGTGGAAAAAAACTCTGCCAATTTTAGGCAGTCAAGGATGGGGACTCAGTTTATTTTCTTGATGGAAAATGGGTGGCAGATGAATGGCAAAAAAACTTAGACAATTTTTAGCAAACTTACTGCTGTAACTCTATGTGGATTGACTTATATCAGTTAAAGTTAATATGATGATACTGTATTATACAGTATAACTTTGGTTTCTTTACAAAACAAGACTACCTAAAGGTAAACGCTTATGCCCAAAAAGAAGCCTAAATAAATGTCCATAATAACTAGCTTAGTAAATAAGGGGCTATAAACACAAAATTTGATTGTTGTACAGAGGTTGGTGCTCTGGAGAGGTACAATGTATAGTATATGATTAATTTTTTAACAAAATCATTATGTTGCATTAGAGAAGTAAATGTTGCCCTCAGGAGAGGTTAAACTGTATATCCAGCATTCAAATCTTCTTTTATAATAAATAAGTCATTGTTTGAGCTTCAGGTTAGTCCAGTTCTGAATTTTGCTGGTTCTTATCTAAATTTAATAATTTAGTTATTTGGATTAGTTATAAGTTATTTATTAAGTTAAATAATTTACCTCATGTTTAATTTCATCTATTGAATGCAAATTAAAATTAGTAATCAAATTACAGACATGGATTGAAATATGTTGTTTTTCTACACTGTGCTAGCATGAATTAATTTTCTCTCATCTTTCCCATGATAAAAAAGGATTTACAAGAATTTGGATGGCTATGATTAACCCCATTTATTACAGTGCTATCTGATTAACAATGAAAAGCTGTAGACCTCTCTGTGAAAACTCGAAGAAAATTTGTATTGAAATACACATCCAAGCATTTATCAGAAGAGCAGCATGTAAACAAACAGACTTGCCTTTCTCTGAATTTACTGACCTGATAGTGATTCAGAGTAGCTGATAAACAGTTTGAATTACACAAAGGTAGGGTCTATCTACAAGGGGGAGTATGACTGAGTGTAAATAATTACCCACACATTTAGCCCTACATGATAACAATGATAAGTACATACATCTTTTTATAAATGATAAATATAATAACAAATCCCACTTTCTTAGAATATGTATGTGATATATTAATATGGAGGTAATAAGTTTTATCCTTCACAATTTGAAAACACCCAGTTATAAGACTTATTTCAAAATGGACTCTTCCAATCAGAGCGATACAGTCAATGCTTGACCTACATATTCAAATATTTTCAAGAAGATCAGGGTTTTAACTGGTCTCATTGATTGTTTTTCAGTGTTTGCTTATAAATTTAGTTGTTTAAAATGGTTGCACTTTTAACTAATGACAGGAGTTTCAGTGTTGTTAATTACAAATGACATAATTTGAGAAACTTGGAGGATTAAACAAACAATTTTGTTAAGAAGAGTGTAAACAATGGAACTAACTTCAGTGTATGGTAAGTAAGATTATTTGCTTTTAGCCCCCTCCTGATTATATTACTTGTAATGTAATCTATCAACATTTTAAACTAGCTGTTTCAATGAGCTAAGATGTATAATATTAATAATGAAAACATGTCATAAAACTAAAATTGTGATAACCAAATTGTTGCATAATAGAATTCAAAGATTTGGTTTGAAAAAAAAAGATTATGAACCCTAAATGTCAGCCCCTTTGGGTCCTGTAAAGAACCAGTATCATCATGGACTTGTTAGTTATAATTAAATGTCATAATTATTGGCCAAAATGCAGACTTACAGTGTATAATGACTGTTAATGGATGAAGTTTAAAGTTTATTTATCAAGCTGATACTTTTCTCAGTATAATGTCTGGCTCATTAGGTATTGCTGGTTCACGACAATAATATGTTCATTATGTTGGGATGGACATTTACCGCGATGAGCATCTAAGTTATTAGTATTTCTTTGTAACTGTTACAAAATTAAAATCCTAATTTATAATTAACTTAAATGTACTTCCGTGGTTTAAAAAAAAAAAAATATATATATGACATATGTTATAAATTGCAGGTAACAAAGAGAGTCAAATGATTTGATGGGAGAAATATTACAGCACTTTTATTATGGAGAAACTTGAACCTGGCTGGTGTGAATGACCAATGGCTGATGTACAGTACAATGGCTTTACCAAGGTAATTCAAATCATATAAATTTTAGAATAATGGTTTTACCTCCAAAGTTAGAACTAATGAATATATCATTATACAGAGGGGTCAGGATAGCATAATGTTTATGTGATGGACCTACAATAAGTGAATTAATTTTGACCTAATTACTGATAAATAATATTTAGGGGATGCTCTTCCATTGATGGTTTAATCATTGTAGTTCACTGCAAATGTAGATCAAAGCAGCAATCACAAAAGGGCCATCTTAAGACCCTCATGTGCTTAATAGAAACACTTTATTATAGCAGTGTAACATTTGGAAAGTCTTTTATATATGTGAATATTGACTTTTTAGGCTGAAGTAATGGCAGAGCTGCAATTTATTAAAACTGCCCAAAAAGCGGGCAACAGAAAGGCCACTCCTTGTTTGGCTTAAGGAAAGGGGCGGCTGAAGTGGATGCAAGACCAGGATTGGTGGACAAAAAAAGTTGGATTTTTTAAGGTAAGAGCTTCTAGCATCTAGTTTTTCAATTGAAACAAAATATTATTAAAGAAAATAATGACATTTTTGTGCTGCAGTTTGGAGTTGTCACCACAATGGCTTTAAATTTATTTACTTTAATATAGCATGTATGTCTGTTGGTCATTCGCTAGACCAATTGTATGTTTTCTGTTCCATGTCCAACAAACGCTAGGATCTTCAAACTTTACATACAGGTTTTCCAGCAACAGCAAATGTCCCTATTGATTTTGATGTCATTTAAGGTCGTGGCAATGGTGACCTTTACCCATTTTGACTATTGAACATTTATGGGGCATACATGTTTAAAAAACATCTTGTTTTTTTACAATTTCATATTTGTATAAAATATAACATTGATTTTGCAGATTGCTTGCTAGTAGAGAAGTGGCCAGCCACAATCAAAACCGAAATTTGGAGTTTTAAGGTGCCTGCTGAAGCCGTCAAGAAGCTCAAGGAACTAACATTTGAAATTTTGATACAACTTGTTTAACATATTTATTAAAATAAACAGACCTTATTAAATGAATATATGTTTTTATGCCTTTTAAGGTACACCAGGACTTTCTTGCAGATTCCACCAATTTCCACTTGATGCCAGCTATTGCCACCTATTAGGTGGAAACATGTTGTTATATGCCACTACTTTCCACCATTAGGTGGCATTAGGTGGCAACTAGTGGAAAACAAACTTTCCACCTAAAAGGTGGCATTAAGTGGAAAATTGTCTAAATACTCCACCTACTGTCCACCCTTTTGGTGGCAATAGGTGGAAATAGGTGGCAACTGGTGGAAAATGATTTTTCCACCTAAGGGTGGCATTAACCCGTCCCTAGATTTGCCACTTATTGCCACCCTCAGAGTAGGTGGAGTATTTAGACAATTTTCCACCTAAATTTCCACCAAAATGCCACCTATATAAAGTCCATGAAAAAAAATGAAAGGGTGGCAAGTAGTGGAAAATTTTCCACCTAATTCCACCTATTTCCACCAAAAGGGCGGAAATTTTATTTTCCACTAGATGCCACCTATTTCCACCAATTGCCACTTAAAGGGTGGACAGTAGGTGGAGTATTTAGACAATTTTCCACCTAATGCCACCCTTAGGTGGAAAAATCATTTTCCACCAGTTGCCACCTATTTCCACCTATTGCCACCAAAAGGGTGGACAGTAGGTGGAGTATTTAGACAATTTTCCACTTAATGCCACCTTTTAGGTGGAAAGTTTGTTTTCCACTAGTTGCCACCTAATGCCACCTAATGGTGGAAAGTAGTGGCATATAACAACATGTTTCCACCTAATAGGTGGCAATAGCTGGCATCAAGTGGAAATTGGTGGAATCTGCAAGAAAGTCCTGGTGTACCTTAAAAGGCATAAAAACATATATTCATTTAATAAGGTCTGTTTATTTTAATAAATATGTTAAACAAGTTGTATCAAAATTTCAAATGTTAGTTCCTTGAGCTTCTTGACGGCTTCAGCAGGCACCTTAAAACTCCAAATTTCGGTTTTGATTGTGGCTGGCCACTTCTCTACTAGCAAGCAATCTGCAAAATCAATGTTATATTTTATACAAATATGAAATTGTAAAAAAACAAGATGTTTTTTAAACATGTATGCCCCATAAATGTTCAATAGTCAAAATGGGTAAAGGTCACCATTGCCACGACCTTAAATGACATCAAAATCAATAGGGACATTTGCTGTTGCTGGAAAACCTGTATGTAAAGTTTGAAGATCCTAGCGTTTGTTGGACATGGAACAGAAAACATACAATTGGTCTAGCGAATGACCAACAGACATACATGCTATATTAAAGTAAATAAATTTAAAGCCATTGTGGTGACAACTCCAAACTGCAGCACAAAAATGTCATTATTTTCTTTAATAATATTTTGTTTCAATTGAAAAACTAGATGCTAGAAGCTCTTACCTTAAAAAATCCAACTTTTTTTGTCCACCAATCCTGGTCTTGCATCCACTTCAGCCGCCCCTTTCCTTAAGCCAAACAAGGAGTGGCCTTTCTGTTGCCCGCTTTTTGGGCAGTTTTAATAAATTGCAGCTCTGCCATTACTTCAGCCTAAAAAGTCAATATTCACATATATAAAAGACTTTCCAAATGTTACACTGCTATAATAAAGTGTTTCTATTAAGCACATGAGGGTCTTAAGATGGCCCTTTTGTGATTGCTGCTTTGATCTACATTTGCAGTGAACTACAATGATTAAACCATCAATGGAAGAGCATCCCCTAAATATTATTTATCAGTAATTAGGTCAAAATTAATTCACTTATTGTAGGTCCATCACATAAACATTATGCTATCCTGACCCCTCTGTATAATGATATATTCATTAGTTCTAACTTTGGAGGTAAAACCATTATTCTAAAATTTATATGATTTGAATTACCTTGGTAAAGCCATTGTACTGTACATCAGCCATTGGTCATTCACACCAGCCAGGTTCAAGTTTCTCCATAATAAAAGTGCTGTAATATTTCTCCCATCAAATCATTTGACTCTCTTTGTTACCTGCAATTTATAACATATGTCATATATATATTTTTTTTTTTTTAAACCACGGAAGTACATTTAAGTTAATTATAAATTAGGATTTTAATTTTGTAACAGTTACAAAGAAATACTAATAACTTAGATGCTCATCGCGGTAAATGTCCATCCCAACATAATGAACATATTATTGTCGTGAACCAGCAATACCTAATGAGCCAGACATTATACTGAGAAAAGTATCAGCTTGATAAATAAACTTTAAACTTCATCCATTAACAGTCATTATACACTGTAAGTCTGCATTTTGGCCAATAATTATGACATTTAATTATAACTAACAAGTCCATGATGATACTGGTTCTTTACAGGACCCAAAGGGGCTGACATTTAGGGTTCATAATCTTTTTTTTTCAAACCAAATCTTTGAATTCTATTATGCAACAATTTGGTTATCACAATTTTAGTTTTATGACATGTTTTCATTATTAATATTATACATCTTAGCTCATTGAAACAGCTAGTTTAAAATGTTGATAGATTACATTACAAGTAATATAATCAGGAGGGGGCTAAAAGCAAATAATCTTACTTACCATACACTGAAGTTAGTTCCATTGTTTACACTCTTCTTAACAAAATTGTTTGTTTAATCCTCCAAGTTTCTCAAATTATGTCATTTGTAATTAACAACACTGAAACTCCTGTCATTAGTTAAAAGTGCAACCATTTTAAACAACTAAATTTATAAGCAAACACTGAAAAACAATCAATGAGACCAGTTAAAACCCTGATCTTCTTGAAAATATTTGAATATGTAGGTCAAGCATTGACTGTATCGCTCTGATTGGAAGAGTCCATTTTGAAATAAGTCTTATAACTGGGTGTTTTCAAATTGTGAAGGATAAAACTTATTACCTCCATATTAATATATCACATACATATTCTAAGAAAGTGGGATTTGTTATTATATTTATCATTTATAAAAAGATGTATGTACTTATCATTGTTATCATGTAGGGCTAAATGTGTGGGTAATTATTTACACTCAGTCATACTCCCCCTTGTAGATAGACCCTACCTTTGTGTAATTCAAACTGTTTATCAGCTACTCTGAATCACTATCAGGTCAGTAAATTCAGAGAAAGGCAAGTCTGTTTGTTTACATGCTGCTCTTCTGATAAATGCTTGGATGTGTATTTCAATACAAATTTTCTTCGAGTTTTCACAGAGAGGTCTACAGCTTTTCATTGTTAATCAGATAGCACTGTAATAAATGGGGTTAATCATAGCCATCCAAATTCTTGTAAATCCTTTTTTATCATGGGAAAGATGAGAGAAAATTAATTCATGCTAGCACAGTGTAGAAAAACAACATATTTCAATCCATGTCTGTAATTTGATTACTAATTTTAATTTGCATTCAATAGATGAAATTAAACATGAGGTAAATTATTTAACTTAATAAATAACTTATAACTAATCCAAATAACTAAATTATTAAATTTAGATAAGAACCAGCAAAATTCAGAACTGGACTAACCTGAAGCTCAAACAATGACTTATTTATTATAAAAGAAGATTTGAATGCTGGATATACAGTTTAACCTCTCCTGAGGGCAACATTTACTTCTCTAATGCAACATAATGATTTTGTTAAAAAATTAATCATATACTATACATTGTACCTCTCCAGAGCACCAACCTCTGTACAACAATCAAATTTTGTGTTTATAGCCCCTTATTTACTAAGCTAGTTATTATGGACATTTATTTAGGCTTCTTTTTGGGCATAAGCGTTTACCTTTAGGTAGTCTTGTTTTGTAAAGAAACCAAAGTTATACTGTATAATACAGTATCATCATATTAACTTTAACTGATATAAGTCAATCCACATAGAGTTACAGCAGTAAGTTTGCTAAAAATTGTCTAAGTTTTTTTGCCATTCATCTGCCACCCATTTTCCATCAAGAAAATAAACTGAGTCCCCATCCTTGACTGCCTAAAATTGGCAGAGTTTTTTTCCACCTATTTGCCACTCAGAAAATAGTCTAAGTTCCCCTTTCCACCATTTTTCCACCAAAAGCTACACATTTTCCACCATAAAAATTAACTGAGTTCATTTTTCCACCAGATTCCACTTATTTTCCACCATAAAGAAAATCTATGTTTAAATTTACACCTATTGCCACCTAAATGCCAGTCAAATAGGTGGCATTAAGTGGCATATTTTCCACTCTAGTTGAAAAAATTACAAAAAGGGTGGAATTTCTTCATTTTCCAGCTAATGCCACTTATTTCCACCTGATGCCACCATTTTTTGGTGGAAATAAGTGGCAATAGGTGGCATTAAGTGGCAAATCTAGGGACGGGTCTAAGGTGGAAAATTGTCTAAATACTCCACCTACTGTCCACCCTTTAAGTGGCAATTGGTGGAAATAGGTGGCATCTAGTGGAAAATAAAATTTCCGCCCTTTTGGTGGAAATAGGTGGAATTAGGTGGAAAATTTTCCACTACTTGCCACCCTTTCATTTTTTTTCATGGACTTTATATAGGTGGCATTTTGGTGGAAATTTAGGTGGAAAATTGTCTAAATACTCCACCTACTCTGAGGGTGGCAATAAGTGGCAAATCTAGGGACGGGTATGCAATTATGTATCACAATTCTTGTTTACTATTATTATAATTACAAGAAATGTTTGGATTAAAGATATAGTTTGTTCTGCAGTTAATGTGAATTAATTTCCTGTCTAGAAACAACATGTATATTTGATTGACTGTCAGTAAGGCTTGTTGTCTTTGTCTTGTAGATTTGGCAATGTAGAACAAACAGCTATCTATCTGAAATGAATAAGTACGTCCAGTTTAAGATAACAATCGGTTAGATTCTACAATATAATCAATATAACTTATTCATTTTAGCGAAATAAACACTCGGCCAAATTGATTAAGACTTCTTTTGGAATTTCAACCAGACTTGTTCTTAATTTTCCCAAGTTTTCCATCCTTGAATTACTTACTGATATTGTTTGTCAATAAAATATTAGACTAAAAAGTCTTATACATGTATAGTGAGATCATTTGTCAAGTAATATTTTATTAGTATTACATGTACATGAACATATACACACCATAGTTATGTAGTGTAGAACTCTTTTAACTCTATGATAGCTACTACTAATACTGATCAGTATATCTGTAGATACGATAGTCTGTATAGTTGAGTATCACATGATATGTATTGTGAAATAACTGAATGATTATATTCAAATACGGAGGCCCGAAAGATCAATTTAAAATTACATATCATTATATTATCATGTATGTGTTTAGCATTTAATACCACTATTGTTAACACACTGTTTACAAAAATGTTATTTAATGCAAGTTAGGAAGGTTATACATACAATGTTCAAATTTCTCATGTCCATTTACTTGGACTTTGTTGTTAGTATCTATTCAGCAACTGAAATAGAAAATAAATATGAACCAGGTACTCTGGATGATCCATGTATAACTAGAGCTATCACAGGAGTGATGAATCATACCCCGCAGCACCGCCTTGACACAGGAATATTATTTAAAATTATAGTCTAAACAACACATTTGATGGAAATCTGCTGCTAAACAGATTGAAAAACACCATGATTGAAATTTCATGACTTTGTACCAAGCAATTTTAAAATCCAGTAAGAAATGACAAAGTTACAGAGCGGACACGATTTGCATGACTATATAACCTTTGACCTCTAAGTGTGACCTTGACCTTTGAGATAGGGACCTGGGTCTTGCGCATGACACACCATCTTGATGTGGTGAACATTTGTACCAAGCAATTTTTAAATCCACTAAGAAATGATAAAGTTACAAAGCGGACACGATTTGCATGACTATATAACTTTTGACCTGTAAGTGTGACCTTGACATTTGAGGTAGGGACCTGGGTCTTGCGCATGACACACCGTCTTGATGTGGTGAACATTTGTACCAAGCAATTTTAAAATCCAGTAAGAAATGACAAAGTTACAGAGCGGACACGATTTGCATGACTATATAACCATTGACCTCTAAGTGTGACCTTGACCTTTGAGATAGGGACCTGGGTCTTGCGCATGACACATCGTCTTGATGTGGTGAACATTTGTAACAAGCAATTGTAAAATCCAGTAAGAAATGACAAAGTTACAGAGCGGACACGATGCTAACGTAACCACAGACCAACAGACCAACATGGTGACTCCAGTATACCCCCTTCAAACTTTGTTTGTGGGGGTATAATACACATATATGTTACCATTGTTTTAGGCTGTAACACACAAGAGATGTAAAGAGTGTAGAGAAATCAATAGGACCGTACATTACTTTTATGTGCAGAATAATATCAAACATGAAATTATAATAAACAGCTTATCTGGGTAAAATTTAATAAGACTGTGATATATCCATGTAGCATTTGGTTGGCTTGATTGACATAGGCACAGGTCAGGTACAAGATTAATTGGAAACACGTGCAGGCTTTCGATTGGGATTTAACTGACAGCAGGGATTTCCCTGATGCAGGTTTTCTGCGTTCCTGACGCAACTTTGTGACTTGGGACTCTCATTTCTGCATTACTGTGCATCCTTGGGACCCCCAATCGGATCCTTTCAATTACATTTTTGTTTCCCCTAGAACATTTTTTATGCTTCTTTATTTATCGCACTTGTGGTTTATTGAGCAATCTGTATTGTCTACCCTACACGCTATAATAAGTTAGAGGCGTCTTATTACAATCATGGCAGAACGTTCCATTCCATATTGCTGTCCAATTGAAATAGTCATGTAAATGATTAACTCATTTATCTATAAATTGGATACTGTAACAATGAACTTGAAATGCATATCCGTATATGATTGGACCCCAAAATGCCTCATGGACTCACTAAATATAAACCTTAACTTAAGGGGACCCTTGAATCAAAATTCCTAGGGAAACCCTAATTTACTAAATAAAAAAATCTTTAAAAACGTTTAGGCATGCTCATATGGGCTAGACGCAAAACAGCATCTGATAAAGAGTTTCTTTCTTTGAAATTGTGAAGCTTGTTGTTTATTCTGTTTGAAACGTATATTTTACGGGTACAAAACAATGGGGGGGGCATCGCTACCACAACAACATCAATATGACTTGACAGTGGTTGTTTTTATTCTAATTGCTAGTATCAACCATTGTGTATTTTCAATATACATGTATATCAAATTCATGAACATCATGAAACTTGCAGTATGACAATCAAGCAATGCAGTTTGTGACCGACCATATAATATACGGTTGGATGTGTTCTAGTACAGTTATATTAGCTATATTCAGTAACAACTATCAATTAAAGGATTTAATTGAATATCTATAGTAGATCGATCTTTTTAGTCTGGAGAATTTTGCAGTAAAATATGCTTTTAATGGTTTTTCATATTTAAAATCGAAAGGATATTACAAACAAGGCACTATTCATTTGATAATTTTTCAAGTTTCGTCGAAATGATGGCAATAACGGCGTTCCATACTTGGAAAAATGAAAATATTTGATAACCCATAAAACACGTTTCTATTATCAAACAAGTGCTTTTTTATTTATTTTTAACCTTGATATGTATTTATATTATTATTAAAATATCCCATTCATTTTAATATCTCAATGTTTGGAAGTTTAAACGACATTCGACCTTGGCCCCAACTTCGCCGTAAAACGACGCACATGCACATCTGTGAAGACGTACAACGCGTAAACACAGACAAACCACTTGGTAATCATTGAAAATAAACATAATCGTTACATACCTTGCATATTCCATCGATAATAACACTTCGTGACATTTGTTATTGTTTTTTACTGGGCGCCGCCATTAAACTTCGTACGTAAATCGTACCTCCCGCTGAAGAGTACTCACTACGGTGTGCTATACGGGCCATACTTTCAGTTGGAAATATTTACATCTTTGACGGCCTATAGTTTTGTTTTGCAAGGGTCTACAGGTTGCAACTTTTTTCTTGAATATACTAATATGATGTACTTTTGCCCAGTATAAGTTCAGTTTTTGTTGCAATTAGTCAGAGTGAAAATTTTCCTTCATCAGCCTAAAGTAGTTTGACTATGTTTTACCGTCCGTTAATTAGGTGACAGCTTTTCTCTGCATTTAGACACTCCTACTCTATAGAACAACATTGAATAAATATTTTACTGGATTAGTCACACAATAGATTTAAAGAGTTTTAAATGTAATAAACTGACATTATGTGATTAGTTTTCTTCTAGATGAATAAGTCTAGATTCTTACATAAATGAGCCGTTCTCCAGGAAAACCGGGCTTATTGACAAAATTGCGAAAATCAGGATAATGAATCGTTAGACTTTTACGAACACATTTTGAAAATTTGAACAGATTTTTACATAAATTAACAAAGTTATAGACTTTTGAAACTAAATGCTCCCGCCAAGTTTTTGAGTGACGTCGCAAACGTCATTCGAGCGTTTTTGACATAACGTTACCCATCATTTCATTAACACTGTATTTGATGAATAATTGACGTAAACTTTTCAAATTTTTCTCACATTTTAGAACAATATTCTGATTTTAATAAAATGCAACAAAATTGCGAGTGCTTTCTAAAAAGGAAAAGTAGCTGCTATTTTAAACACTAACCCCATGTTTTCTCAATTCGAGTAGTTTTCCGAAATTGGTCACCATATCAACGACAGAAGTAATTTTATCATAATTTACCAGAAAATTTAAATCTTTAAGATAGTACTATGTTATCCAGCTACTTACGATTAAATCGGTGAACTTGACTTTTTTCTCATTTTAGACCTATTTAACATCATTACATAATTACTATTGTTATGTCAAAATGCCCGGGTTTCCTTGAGAACGGCTCAAATGTATTATTATTAGGTCAGTCAAGCCTAAAAAATTTGAATTAAAGAGAACTTTTTGATGAATTTAGCAATTTATCAACTGGAGATGAGTCCCTTTAATAACTTATATCATCTATAGATGTTTTACATTGTGAACAATAAACAAGAGGGCCTGAAAGGCCCAAGGTCGCTCCCCTGTTGCACATTGGTCTAGGTATCAGTACAACCTACATTCTGACCATATAAATTTCATGAAGATTGGATCCAAACGGTGACCCCTGGAGTGAATACAATATTTTTCTAAGATTTGACCTAGTGGCCTAGTTTTTGACCCCACATGACCCAGTTTCAAACCTAGCCTGGTTTTCATAAAGAACAACTTTCAGACCAAGTTTCATGATGATTGGATCAAAATCACGACCTCTTGAGTGAACACAAGGTTTTTCTAAGATTTGATCTAGTGACCTAGTTTTTGACCCCACATGACCCAGTTTTTAACTTGGTCTAGATTCTATAGAGAACAACATTCTGAACAAGTTTCATGAAGATACAATCAAAATTGTGACCTCTGGTGTGAACACTAGGTTTTTCTAAGATTTGACCTAGTGACCTAGTTTTTGACCCAACATGAACCAGTTTCAAACTTGCCCTAGATTTCATAGAGAACAACATTCTGATCAAGTTTCATGATGATTGGATCAAAATCACGACCTCTTGAGTGAACACAAGGTTTTTCTAAGATTTGACCGAGTGACCTAGTTTTTTACCTCACATGACCCAGTTTTGAACTTGGCCTAGATTCCATAGAGAACAACATTCTGAACAATTTCATGAAGATTGGATCAAAATTGTGACCTCTGGTGTGAACAATAGGTTTTTCTAAGATTTGTCTAGTGACCTTGTTTTTGACCTCACATGACCCAGTTTTGAACTTGGCGTAGATTACATAGAGAACAACATTCTGATTAAGTGTCATAATGATTGGATCAAAATCACGACCTCTGGTGTGAACACTAGGTTTTTCTAAGATTTGACCTAGTGACCTAGTTTTTGACCCCACATGACCCAGTTTCAAACTTGGCCTAGATTTCATGGAGAACAGTATTCTGATTAAGTGTCATAATGATTGGATCAAAATCACGACCTCTTGAGTGAACACAAGGTTTTTCTAAGATTTGATCTAGTGACCTTATTTTCGATCCCACATGACCCAGTTTCAAACTCGGTCTAGATTTAAAAGAGAACAACATTCTGACCAAGTTTCATGAAGATTGAATCAAATTGGTGACATCTAGGGTGTACACAAGGTTTTTAGAACATTTGACCTAGTGACCTAGTTTTTGACCCCGCATGACCCAGTTTCAAACTTGTCCTAGATTTCATGGAGAACAACATTCTGACATAGTTTCATGAAGATTGGAACAAATTGACATCTAAAGTGTACACAATATTTTCCTAAGATTTGACCTAGTGACCTAGTTTTTGACCCCACATGACCCAGTTTGGAACTTGGTCTAGACTTCATGGAGAGCAACACTCCGATCAAGTTTCATGAAGATTGGATTAAACTGTTGCCTTTAGAGTGTACACAAGCCAATTGTTGACAGACGACGATGGAAGGACGGACGGACGAAGAGTGATCACAAAAGCTCACCTTGTCACTATGTGACAGGTGAGCTAAAAACCAATATATACTTACTTCTTGAACTGGTTGCAATCATAAAACATGAAAGCTGAACTGGCCAATAAGATATCTGACATCCAAACTTCTAACATGGCATTTGTATGATTCATCACTGAAAGATTAATGTCATATCAAACATAAACTAGAAAGATATTTAAGACATGAAAGGGCCATAACTCCAGGAAGAAATCATCCAGACAAGAAATTCAGACAATATGCACCAGTAAGCCAAGAAACAAGTACTTGTGAAAGAAACATGTGAAGTTTCAGTAAAACCATGCCAGTGGTTAAGAACAAACACTGAGCATTTTGTGACATCCATCCTGGCAGATAAACAGACCAGTCCAGAAGAAAAGCAATATGTTTCCTTCTCGAAAGACACAGTAGCCTCTTCTGAGCATCAACCACTGTTTAGTCTCTGTTGGTGGGGAGTAGTTGTCTAATGGGTAGGGCATGCAGGTCCTGAGAGGTTTTGGGTTTGATCCAAATCTGTAAAAATGATTTTCTTCCCTGAGCAAGAATTACCCAAAATTCTCCACTTCCCTGAGCAAAAACTATCCACAATGCTGCACTTCCCCAAGGTGTAAGAATTACCCACAATGCTGCACTTCCCAAAGGTGTAAGAATTACCAACAATGCTGCACTTCACCAAGGTGTAAGAATTACCCACAATGCTGCACTTCACCAAGGTGTAAGAATTACCCACAATGCAGGACTTTGCCAAGGTGTAAGAATTACCCACAATGCTGCACTTCCCCAAGGTGTAAGAATTACCCACTATGCTGCACTTCTACAGCGATTTTTTTCCTTCTATAACTGGTACCGGAAAACGGACCCATTCACAATTCCCAACAGCCTTTCACAAAAAATTGACTGGGTCCAACCGATCCATTTACAATTCAAGAAAAAATTCACAAATTTTGCTTGATTTCCAAAATATCTCGGGGAGAAAAACAGAAACGCTTGTCGAACGGACATTTTGTTTACAAAAACGGTGGTAGCGTAGAAATCCAAACGTATCCAAATGTGTTGAATTTTCATACGGAACCGTACGTCGTTTATCCAGTCTTCAGTTAAAATGAAGAAAAACTATGTATGATTCGCTTGACATTACTAATCAATTAAACGAACGGCCGTCGATTATTATTTTACATTTATTACGAGTGCGACGTCTCGGAAGCAATATTGCATTTGTTATCTACGAGCGTGGAAAGCGACTCCATGATGGCGGCAATATTGTTATGCAGAACTGCTTAAGTCCGGTACGGGACCGTACTGTTCAATTCCGGGCCGAAAATATGGTCAGAATTGAAATATCGAGGACAAAAATCGTAAAATTAATTGGCAGCTCATACAATGGAAATGTATACTATGTTGGAAAAATAACTTTAAGAAAGAATGATAAAATACTGAGAGAAAATAAAGGTGACAGTTGAGTTGTGGGCTATACAGAAATGGACTCTTGTTGTTCAAGAAAAGTGAGCACTTCCAAACTTTATAAGAAAACATGAAAGCCCTGGATGATTTAACATGTATGTATGTGGACTGCAGTTTCCTTTTTGATGTATCTAGAGTCAGATTTCCTTTTCTCAATTTGGCCGAAAATCGGGCTTGAATTTCCAAATTTGGTCGAAAATCGTGCTTGAATTTCCCAAAATGACAGGCTAAGGCCCCTTCCCAATATTTGGAAAAAAGGCCCTGTGTTCATGATGAATATACACTATTCCTGACTTTTCATAATTGCAGGTTAAACAATTCACAATTTTAAGGAAAATGCCGCTAATTTTCACAATTTTAATGGTACCGGACCCATTCACAATCCAAGGAAAACAAGACTGCGTTCAATAAACGCTTATGCCCCTTGTGGGAGCCATTTCAATAAGTCTAAGTCCAAAATTAGGTCAAGGTGAAGGTCAAAATGGAGTCAGGTGATACAGGCTTGTAGAGAGTGGTCATATACAACATCCATGCAAGTTTGAAAGCTTTGTAGCAAGCCATATTAATGCTAGAAGATCGGTCAATTTGGGTTAACCAAGAATTTGGCCTTTCAATAAGTCTAAGTCCAAAATTAGGTCAAGGTGAAGGTCAAAATGGAGTCAGGTGATACAGGCGTGTGGAGGGTAGTCATATACAACATCCATGCAAGTTTGAAAGCTTTGTAGCAAGCCATATTGATGCTAGAAGAAACGGTCAATTTGGGTTAACCAGGCCGGACGGACAAACGGACGGACGCACGAACGGACGGACAGGTGAATCACTATATGCCTCCCGATCTATCGATACGGGGCATAAAAATCGCTCCTTCACCAAGGTGTAGGAATTACCCACCATGCTACACTTCCCCAAGGTGTAAGAATTACCCACAATGCAGGACTTCCCCAAGGTGTAAGAATTACCAACAATGCTGCACTTCACCAAGGAGTAAAAATTACCCACAATGCTGCACTTCACCAAGGTGTAAGAATAACCCACAATGCAGGACTTTGCCAAGGTGTATGAATTATCCACAATGCTGCACTTCGCCAAGGTGTAAGAATTACCCACAATGCTGCACTTCCCCAAGGTGTAAGAATTACCAACAATGTTGCACTTCAAGTCAGAATAGGGTTGAAGGTTGTGACTGCCAGCAGCACAGATTATTACAGCAAAGGGAGCAAGGGGGTAATTGAATGATTAAATTCTACAAAATGTGTTATCAAGTTGATGTTTTAACACCATTTTTCATGGGTACAAATACAGGTAAACAAATAAACAAAAGACACAGCACCTTGACTAGCATTTGTTAAATCTGACTAAAGGTACCCACCATCTTTTGGAGCTAGACATGTCACACTGTTTGATGTTCGTGTAGCAGGCATTTCATAGTTTTTCTGGAAAGCCGGACTACTAAACACACACTTGTACGCACCATCATCCTTCACCGGTGTATGTGTCATTGTAACCGTTATAACCACCTAAAAATATTAGTTAACAAATATTACTGTAAAACCATTAATTTTCATGGGGGTTAAATTTTGCTGATTTTGTGATTCACCTTTAATCACAAAATCAAATTGCATTGTATTTATTACCTGAAACGTAAAATTCACGAATTAACGTCCCATAGAAATGGTCTTTTTACTAAAACCACAAAATTTTGTCCCATCGAAATTGAATTATTTTATGATGAAGTATCTCAACTTTCTTATTCCTATTATATGATGATGTACCACACATATTCTGACTATATAATACCCAACATTTTAGGTTTTCCCTGATTATTAATGTGATTTGGCCATCAAAGATTTGCTTTGCTTCATATTCACATTTTTTCGCAATTGCATTCATATCCAGATAATTTGAAACCAAAAGAAGCAGACTTTCTAAAATGTTCCCCATCTACTGTTTCTATGAAAATTACCATGACTGCATTCAATAAACGCTTAAATATTTCAGTGAAAGCCTTGTCCATAACAAATAGCTTAGTCATTCAGGGGCCATAATTCTGTTGAAATGTTTGTTGAAATAGTGTTACATGGCTTTGACAATGTATTGTGTTTATGATGGTAAACAAGTTTGCTAAGTTTGAAAGCAATGCATTGATGGGCTTTTAAATTATTTGAGTTTCAACATTATGTACAACAAAAGGACTAACGAAGAAACGAAAGAACAGACAGACAGGTGCATCTGACTATATGCCTCCGCATCAGTAAATGCCGGCATAAAAACAGATAACTTGAGACAGAATTGAAGAGTCAATAAACAGTTCAAACTTACATCAGACGACGTGCCAATAAGCGCACGATCAGGCAATAATGTAAGGCTTGGACAGTCTCTGTGTATAGAAGGCAACCATTCATTCTCACTTTTACCACATCCTTCGTATCTCGTTGCCCTGGAATTACAAGGTTTATAGCCATCTGGCTCCAATCTACCGCATCTCGAGTAGAAATCTCAACTCAAATTGACATTTTGTTAAAATTAGAGATGCAATTAGAGATAAATCTAAAGTGTAATCTCATGCATTTTTACTGTAATTAACACAGAACACCATTTCTGTTTAGGGATGCTAATTTTGAGTCCAGTCTTGGAAATCGAAATTAACATTTAGACGAATGCTTATAATTGAGATGAGATTTTTCTCATGTTGCTTCGGGAGATCAGGACCAGGTGGTTGCAGTGTAAAGATGAAGAATTAAATGAGCAAAGAATCGATAAAAGTAACATTAAGTCTTAACCTGCTATTTTAATAAGCTATAACTTGGTAACCTCTCTGCAGAATGATGCAATTTGAGCACTTTAGTTGATTCCCAAAATGAAAAACAGCATAAAATGGAAGAAAATGTAATAAAACATCCAGATGATTTGTTGACAAAATGACAAATGGCTTAATGGTTCCATAATTCATTGTAAGTAGGGATGGCAACGAGTACTAAAATCGGTACTCGGTCATTCTTACGATCGAGTACTCGGGTACTCGGAAATACAATAAATGTCCATAATAATTGGGAAAAAGAAATGTTGTATTGCAAAAGTATGTGTTCAACTTCAAATAAAACAGCGTGTTTGCCTTTCTTTCTTTCTGCCTATTTTGTCAAACCATTTGCGGGGACGTAGACAATTTTGCGCGTCAACTGCTAAGATTGAATAAATGAGTATAAAAATAGTTCAAATAAGTATAGAAAAGTATAATACAGGGGTAAAAGTAAAAGTAGACCAAAGGTTAAAAGTGGTAAAAACAGATTTTCAGAGACTGATTCATGGTGAAACATGCTCAATGCGACTATCTGTTCAGTTCAGTTGTTGATCAAATCTAGATTGGTAGAAGAGCTATGAAACAATAATAAAAACGTATAACAAAAACAATACAGTATAAAATCAATAGAACTTTTAATCAATAACGCTAGAAAATCAAATAAAAACATTAACAACTAAGGGGAACTACTCTTATCAACCGGTGACAAAATATTTACTAAGCGTAATCAATTCATCGAGTGATTGTGCTTCGTTCATATAAGCGCAAGAACAATTAAAATTCATACTATTTTTCAAATTTCTTAATCGATTGTCACCCCCAATTAACAATAACTGACAATTAAAAATTTATACAATTACTCGGGTTGATGTCAACGAAAGAACCCCTAACTATGTGTCATAAACTAACTAACAGACGATGATTGACAGGTCTATGTTTTGATAACGCTTCTAATTAGCGACCTCGTGGCGGTGATTAAGGATTGATGACACGTTGTTAATTAAAAAAATTTCAGTTGACCAGATAACACTTGGACACCTTATGCATTACACAGGTTTAACATTTTTTTCGAGTACTCGAATACTGATTTTACTATTCTATAATCGGACGTTTGAATGAGTACTCGAGTACACGTTGCCATCCCTAATTGTAAGTAAATGGATGATTGGAAATAAGTTGTGGGACCAATAATGTGACCTTAAAGGCTAAAATAAGAGGTAAACAAGAAAGTATTCAAGCTTTTAGGCTATTAGTGTATTAACATCCAGAACAGTAGAATCAACACAACAATAGAAACAGTCAAACTAAAATATCAGTACTGAGCAAGCAGACACAGAACCAATCATTTACATATTCTCAATGGCACATATAACAACCACTAACTTCATGATTTCAAGCACAGCAATTTTGCCAACTTGTTTTCGAGACCCACCCATCAATAACATACTCAATTTCAAGGACACAACCGTTGCTAGCCTTTTTTCAAGAATACATAAATTACTAACTTTTCTTGTTTCAAGGATACATCATCCAGTAAATCACTTGTTTTCAAGGATGCACCATCCAGTGACTTACATGTTTTCAAGGACACACTTATAATAACTTTCTTGCTTTCAAGGACACAACAATAATAACCGATTTGTTTTTAAGGATGCACCATCCAGCGACTTACATGTTTTCAAGAGGACACACTTATAATAACTTAATACTTGTTTTCAAGGACACAAACCTTGATAGCTTGTTTTCAAGGACACATAAATCAATACCTAACAACTTACTTGTTTTCAAGGACACACTTATAATAACTTACTTGTTTTCAAGGACACACCATCCACAGAGAGGATTTTGTCCCTCCACGTTACCCTTACATGTTGTAAATTCTGAACAATTTGAACTCTGCATATCATGTAACTGTAATGAAACATAAGCTATAGCTTGGCTATATTGACTTGAGTCTGACCTTTATGCAAGAATATGTTACAAGGTTCTTGCTTTGAATATATCAATTTCCGCAAGCAAATCCAGGGCCTTTTTTCCAAAAATTGGGAAGGGGCCTTAGCCTGTCATTTTGGGAAATTCAAGCGTGATTTTCGGCCAAATTGGGAAATTCAAGCGCGATTTTCGGCCAAAATGAGAAAAGGAAGTCTGACTCTAGATACATCAAAATGGAAACTGCAGTCCACATACTTGTTAAATCATCCAGGACTTTCACGTTTTATTATAAAGTTTAGAAGTCCTCACTTTTCTTGAACAACAAGATTTCATTATTGCCAACAACTGTTACCTTTAGTTTCTCTCAGTATTTTATCATTCTTTCTTAAAGTTCTTTTTCCAACATAATATACATTTCCATTGTATGAGCTGTCAATTAATTTTACGATTTTTGTCCTTGATATTTCAATTCTGAACATATTTTCGGCCCAGATACGTACGGGACCGTACCATACCGGACTTTAGCCGTTCTGCATAACAATATGGCCGCCGTCAGCGAGTCGCTTTCCACGCTCGTAGATAACAAAATGCAATATTGCTTCCGAGACGTCGCACTCGTAATTAATTTAAAAAATAAATCGACGGCCGTTTGTTTAATTGATTAGTAATGTCAAGCGAATGATACATAGTTTTTCTTCATTTAAGCTGAAGACTGGATAAACGCCATACCGTTCCGTACGCAAATTCAACATATTGGGAATTTAGCATTGTTTTTTTGGGGAAATTCTCTTACGAAATTTGGGAAAAAAGAAGCTTTTTGCGATTGGGAAGTCACCGAAGATCGGCCTCTGTTTTAGAAGGAAAAAAGGCCCTGAAATCATGCGATATCGGTATTTCAAATTTGTGTTTGTATTACATCCCGAGCGTCTTCGTGATACTCTCCGATTATGAAAACATACAATCGGTGTTGTAAACGTAGGCAATATATCAACTGTTAAATTATGCTAATCAAAAGGTCAGGCTCGTGTCAAATTGGCAAAGCTATAGTTAAATCAAAAATAGGAATGATAAATCAAAA
Source organism: Spisula subtruncata (assembly GCA_963678985.1). Lineage (NCBI taxonomy): Eukaryota > Metazoa > Mollusca > Bivalvia > Venerida > Mactridae > Spisula > Spisula subtruncata. The sequence continues at coordinate 19,220,492 of OY787670.1, read as the reverse complement.
CATGTCTCAATATATAGGCACTTAAATGTGATATAGAACCATTAACATGGAATTTACTAATTTTAATGGTTATAAAGTTAACATTGGACAGAAGATAGTAAAATGAACCAAATGTACTTTTGTGCAAGGTAGGTGAAAATAAGACATTTAAACCAGGAATCAACAACGAAAATAGGAGTAACTCCACTTTAATAGGAGTACTTGGCAGGTATGCATATACTCCATGCTTTGGTGACTGGGTGCTACCACTTGTCATATCGGTGGGATTGTCTAAGAGCTATCGTATTCAATTAGCAGGACCTGATGTAAAATGTGGTGTGAAAGCTGCTAAAATAATATTAAAACTGAATATACCCTTGTATTCCTCAAAATGTACAAAGTATCGTCATCTTTCTGCTGGATACTTCTAACGCCAACATCTTGCTTCCAGGTATGAGAATCATACTCCTGGATGGATTCATCATCAGGCAAATAATTTGTCTGAAATCATTCATGCAAAACTTTTAAACAGACTTCATTGTTTTTTAAAATGGCAACCGGTAGGACTGAAAACGCTGATAACATGTCAAGACATGAAACCTCAGTCTGAGAATCAGCTAGAATGGATAACACATTTTATAACATGATATTCCATGTGATAACAAATGACGGAACAATATTCTCCAACACTAAGTCTTGTGATAACAAATGGCGCAATAACATAACGTCGTCGGCTTTAATTTGTTATTAATGACTTTATTTTGACTGGGGAACTATGTCAATGTCATAAAAAGAATCTTGTCATTTGTTGTCTTTGAGATCAACATTTCTTAAACTGACGTCACCAATACAAATTATAATTAGGCTCGCCGAACACTCGCTAAATAACTTGTTTTTATAGACTCGTTTAAGAAGTGTTGATCTCAAAGACAAGTCATGCGGTTCGTATATACAGTGCCCACCAAAAATAAGCATCCTTAGAACCAAAAAATGGTCATTTTGTTCATAAGGTGTATAAAGCACCAAACTTTCACAAAATAACAATTAATATATTGGCTTTCAGAAAAGTGAAAGAGACAACCTGTTCGGCCCCTTTTTTTGCATATATTAGGCCCAAAATAGGGTCCATCATGATAAATTAATTTGCACATTAAAAATATGAAAACGCTCAAATTTTTTAAACATGATAAAAAATCACCATAATTTAATTTGGAATGTCCAAATCAAGTACATATATGATTTATTGTATTATAAATTTCACTATTATACATGTTTTATAGCAAATATGAGGCCCGAAAGGGGTAATTGTGAAAAATTTCATGGAAATAAAAACGTGTTTGTATACTTAGTTTCAGTATTATGAATAGTTGAATAAGACAAAAATAAAATGCAGCCCAGTTGACCCAGTGATGCTTATGATATAATTTAATTAATTAAAAATACAATTTATTAAGTGATTGGGGCCCTTAAAAGGACATTTTCGATCATGAAAAAGTGGATGAATTTAAGATGTTCAAGACACAATCTGTAAGACACAAAATTGTCTCTAAAATGTGCAACAAATGATTTGTAAAAGTGATTTATATTTTGTTGTATGTGAACATTTACCATATTGATACTTAAATAATAGTTCCAATGTGAAAATGAGGCCCCAATAGGGGTACAAACTAAACACAATACTTGATATAAGACACAATAGAAAATAAATCAGTACATTGATTTAATAATCAAATACAAGGCATATTTCATACCAATGGTAATTAATAATAAATTAATATAAATAATAATAATAATAATAATAATAATAACGTCTTTATTTTCGGTGGATAACATAATTGGTGAACCAATTTTCATTATGGTCCACAACAATAATACAAATGAACAAGTATATACAAAGAAAATATTTACAACAATACATATTTCAAATTACACTATTGCTAGTGTACATATTGACACCTAAATCAGATGTTTAGGTGTATTTCAGTTATTGTATATGATGTAACAACACTTTTTGTTATCATAAAGTAAAATCATCACTAAAATGTATATGTAATAACAGATTTGTTATTATATAATGTATCGACAGTAACTATGAAGCACCAGTAAATATACAGTAAATAACTACTATTTGATCACATTTAGTGAATTGAGGCCATATTAGGGGTAAACTATATATTTAAACAAGATGGCCTGAAAGGCCCTAGGTCGCTCACCTGTTGCACAATGGTCTAGGTATCAGTACAACCTACATTCTGACCATATTTCATGAAGATTGGATCAAAATAGTGACCCCTGGAGTGAACACAATGAATTTTTAAGCATTTGACCTAGTAACCTAGTTTTTGACCCAACATGACCCAGTTTTGCACTTGGCCTAGATTTCATAGAGAACAACATTCTGACCAAGTTTCATGAAGATTGGATCAAAATTATGACCTCTGGTGTGAACACTAGGTTTTTCTAAGATATGACCTAGTGACCTAGTTTTTCACCCCACATGACCCAGTTTAAAACTTGGCCTAGATTTCATAGAGAACAACATTCTGATTAAGTTTCATAATTATTGGATCAAAACCACGACCTCTGGAGTGAACACAAGGTTTTTCTAAATTTTGACATAGTGACCTAGTTTTTGACCCCACTTGACCTAGTTTTGAACTTGGCCTAGATTCCATAGAGAACAACATTCTGACCAAGTTCCATGAAAGTACAATCAAAATTGCGACCTCTGGTGTGAACATTAGGTTTTTCTTAGATTTGACCTTGTGACCTAGTTTTTGACCCCACATGACCCAGTTTCGAACTTGGTCTAGATTTCACGGAGAACAACATTCTGACCAAGTTTTATGAAGATTAGACCAAAACAGTGACCTCTAGAGTGTACACAAGGTTTTTCTAAGATTTGACGTAGTGACCTAGTTGTTGACCCGGCATGACCCAGCTTTAAACTTGGCCTAGATTTCATAGAGAACAACATTCTGACCAAGTTTCATGAAGATTGGATCAAATTGGTGACCTCTAGGGTGTACACAAGGTTTTAATAAGATTTGACCTAGTGACCTAGTTTTTGACCCCACGTGACCCAGTTTTGAACTTGGCCTAGATTCCATAGAGAACAACATTCTGACAAAGTTCCATGAAAGTAAAATCAAAATTGCGACCTCTGGTGTGAACATTAGGTTTTTCTTAGATTTGACCTTGTGACCTAGTTTTTGACCCCACATGACCCAGTTTCGAACTTGGTCTAGATTTCATGGAGAACAACATTCTGACCAAGATTTATGAAGATTAGACCAAAACGGTGACCTCTAGAGTGTACACAAGGTTTTTCTAAGATTTGACCTAGTGACCTAGTTTTTGACCCGGCATGACCCAGCTTTAAACTTGGCCTAGATTTCATAGAGAACAACATTCTGACCAAGTTTCATGAAGATTGGATCAAATTGGTGACCTCTAGGGTGTACACAAGGTTTTAATAAGATTTGACCTAGTGACCTAGTTTTTGACCCTGCATGACCTTGTTTTGAACTTGGCCTAGATTTCATGGAGAACAACATTCTGACCAAGTTTCATGAAGATTGGATCAAATTGGTGACCTCTAGGGTGTACACAAGGTTTTAATAAGATTTGACCTAGTGACCTAGTTTTTGACCCTGCATGACCCAGTTTTGAACTTGCCCTAGATTTTATGGAGAACAACATTCTGACCAAGTTTCATGAAGATTGGAACAAACTGGTGACATCTAGAGTGTTCACAAGGTTTTCCTAAGATTTGACCTAGTGACCTAGTTTTTGACCCCAAATGACCCAGTTGCGAACTTGACCTAGATTTTATAGAGACAAACACTGTGATCAAGTTTCATTAAGATTTAATGAAAACTGTGACCTCTACAGTGCTTACAAGTCAAAATGTTGACGACGTACGACGTACGACGGACGACGGACGACGTACGACGGACGACGGACGACAGACATTGGGCGATCACAATAGCTCACCTTGAGCACTTCGTGCTCAGGTGAGCTAAAAATGGATTCAATTCATATGTATGGAAACGATAATGAAATATTTATATTTACTCACAGATTTAATAAAAGTATCTGTAACAGAAATATACACTATGTTGAATGTTGGCATACAAGCTATACCATCTTTTAAATAGTAACTTTTGATATGAGGCCCCACACATGGTTTAAACTTCACTTAAGCCCATTAGCGGATAGAAAATAATTCTACAAAGTCATTTTTTTGCATTTTTTGCTTACAATATGCATAAAAATAGATATTTAACATGTCGCATGCATGTTAACACCAAATATTCATTGCACAAATCGATCAGATAAAACATAATATTGTGTTGTACAGCGAATGTTAATGTTTATCAACATTAGTTCAGTATTTGTCATTATGTATAGTAGTTATATTTTGTAATAGATGTTTGTATCGCGCATACTTTAAAACATCATATAGCACTAGCATTGCTCTTCTTAATGACTGTAGTTGTGTTTGGAAGTATATGTAGATGAAGTTGTTTACTGGAGGTCGGTACACCGCTAGGAACTGTTGTATTTTAGGGCCCAGAATGACCCTACTTTACAGATAATCCACGGAGCCATGGATTCGCAGTACATGGTAAAGAGGTATAATGTACCCCATTGCCATGAATTACTGAAGTAGTGCCATGTGCCCCGGTACCACAAAATACAACTATGTTATACATTGACAGTGCATGGATTGGTGTGTTTCAATCATTGAGGCCCATTCCACCCTCATATGTATCAATTCACACACTGGTATTCATTAGAAATGGTTGAATAAGAGGATGGTGAGTACTTCAAAGGACCATGTATACTAGAAGCTTCTACTGTCTGATTTGCTCTCTAGCAGGTCATAGACGGTCGAACTTGAGTAAGTAACTCATATATAGGACCTGGAAGGACGGCACTATGCCATGGAATACCCATATGGTCTTGAGTAATTGTACCAATGTGATTGGTGATTGAGAGTATTTAATTGGGCCAGGCAAAGCTGTAGCTTGTAACATTTAATCACATCAGATCTGAACTGCCTGTCATGAGTTACCTTTTTAAGATATGGAATTGACGTAATGGGTATTATGGTTTCACAACATGTTTCGGTATGGCTGTACTTTGCGGTGTTAACTGTATTTAAGTACAGTAAATGACTTTGATCGGCAGTATGTAGTACCTCAAATGACCAGGGTCGACACCAGCACGTTAACAGTAATTAAAATCAAAACAAATACCAATCTGAAATAAATTAATAATGTATCAGATTAATTGTGTACATCAGTCTATAATAATGGCTTGGTTTGATGCCATAACAACCCATAGTTCAGCCGTTTAACCACCCTTTAACATTTTTATCCTTTCCTTGGTCATTGAATTACCTAATGAAACCTGCATTCGAGTCTCCCTTGGGCTATTTCCCTTCTGTAGGTGTGGCAGCCAACATCTATCTGCGGTGCCTAGGAATAAACACTACCCTCACAGGTACCAATTTACACCTTTGCTGAATATAGCATGTGGGCATTTCTTGCTCACAGAAATTAACCATTGGTCCAGATGAGGGTTGAACCTGAGACCTCTCGATTATGAAACGCGCGTCCTACCTCTATACCGTTCCCCATCGGCCACAGTTTGATAACTGTATATTTTTGCAGTCTCTCGTTGACTTTTCCTGATCATGGTGAGGGCCAACACCGAGCCAATACAGGATAAATACATGTACATGCATAAAAAGAAATGAATCCCTTATTACGGGCCTCAATAAATTCATAAAAAAACAGTTGATTTCCACATTCTATGTATCTAAAATTAATGTTCTGAATGTATTGATGCGGATTAATTTATAAAAAAAAAAAAATATGAAGAACTCATTGTAGTGTATTAGGTAATATGAACACATTTGTACTCAGTAACACAACATTCAAAATGTAGCAATTGGCTCCATTTTAACTTTATTAAATTTAACTTATAATGACCTAAAGTTCCGATTATCAATTCAAATACACATTCTTAAACCACAACACGGCCTCAAATTAATATTTTACAGTTATTGGTCATAGCAAAACTGATATGCCTACATTCTTATGTACTGTGTATATGGGATTGCTTCAAGGGAGAGAAAATAATACTATTAAACCGTTTGTTTTTTTGAAAGTTAATTACTTCATTCTGGGATTTTCTGATATAATTTTACCTTGTAATGGCCTCGTTTTCATCAAATGAAATAGTTACGTATGTAATGCAGATTGTTTATACACTGCACTTACCAATGTAACTCATTCTTTATCGTTTATTATCAACATGTGTTGCATTTCTATATAATATACAACGTAGTGTGATGTTGAGTCTTATGGGTGGTTAACACCACACGCGGGGCCTCACTGTCATATTTTATTGTTAAGATTGTAAATGATGACAATAACTAAGGCAAAATAATGCAAATCACAGTTATAGATTATTTGCGTAACAATTGAGAAAATAATAATGTGTATATTATATACGGATGAATTTGTGAAATCAAGTACACATTTGGGGCCTCATTTATGCAAAACCCGGGGCCACACATGCATATTTTATTGGTTTTCATATAGGTGGTCCACTTGAAGTGCAACTATGCTTATGTTTGGTGATTGATATACATCATGTGAGCATCCATGCTTTTATTTTATTTTTCCCGAATTCGGGCCTCATTTTTGGTTAAAACCACCAATGGGGCCTCTATTCCAAGTTTTATTATTACAAAAAGCAGCCGTTTTCAAACACTCACATTCATCACATTATATAATTTTGCTAAATGTGTTTTACTTCACGATCAGGCAAATACTCATGTGTTTATAGTGTCGGGTAGATGGCGATTCTCATGCCCCTTCGGGGCCTCATTTGTGCAGGAGACAGGGCCTCTCATGGTTGTCTCTTTGGATTTTTTTCATCAGACTGACTTATTGAGCAACTGTGCCAAATTTGGTGCTTTATACACCATGTGAACATTCATGGCTCTTACAACCCAGAGTATTAGGTTATTTTTCCCATTAAATGCTTGCCTGTATAACACTATTTGTAGAACAGAGAAGCACCAGGAATTCAAAGCACAATAAAGTTCCAAAATATCTAAGTGATAAATTTGTATTGAACTCTAATCTTGGATTAAGATCAACAACAAATGAAGAATTGGTTGTTCCATTCCCAAATATGGAGTTCTTTAGGAAATCATTTTCCTACTCAGGAGCTTCTATTTGGAATGAAATTCCATTACATATTAGGTAGGCAGAGAACATTAATTCATTTAAAAGACAATTCTTACAATGGAAACTAAATGCTTCAATATGATTGTGTATACCTATATTAATACTTTTTGCAAATGATGTAGATATTTGAAAACATTATTCTTCAAAATTGTAATTGACTATGTATACCGAGGGCTCAGTGCAAAACTATGGTAACTACATCAATTTATAGAGGCACAATAAAGTCATACCATAGTTTTGCACTAAGCCCTCGATACACTATGTACAAAGTTATTTATTTATATATGATTTAATGCTTTAACAACATGTGTGTTTTCATATACTGATCATCTCATCAAGTTATATGTGATACTGTTTGTATTTATCATAAATATGTTTGTATATTATCATGTAATTGATGTATATATGTTCTTTATGTAGACCATATTGAAAATTGGTATATTACCAAATATGTTATCTACTATAAATAAAGTTGTTACTTACTTACTTACTTACAATGTTTTTGAAAATTTTGAATATTTTTTGTTGATCATGCAAGTGTAAAAAAACAATAGATTGACTGCTACCCTTAATGTAAAATATTAGGTTACTTTGCCTGGCAACTTGGTCATAAAAAGATGGAAAAAGCAGCCCCTTATGGACCCCATGGTTATTTTCATTCAAAACAATTTCATTTTTATTTCTATCCCATTTTGTACTTGTTTAGTTACTGTAGTTTCAGGAAATACTACGATGGTTGCCATCTGATAAACAGAAACAATATTTTAATAAATTATAATTCTGCATTTGTCATAAAGTGTATACTAATTTTTGGTGGGCACTGATGATCTTTTATTGTTTTCTGACCAGTGAACAACTCAAATAGCCTAAACTAGTGAATCCCAGGAACACTATAATATAATGAAATTCAGTGATTTTTCTTGGCTATTTTTAAAGCCTTATAATTTTTAGGTGCTTTCCCCTTGCAAAAGTAGCTTCATAATGTTTCCAAAGAGTCATCATTTTTTTCCAAAAAGAAGGCATATATTCCACTTAGGTTCCTGCTGGTATAAAAGCAACTTATGTACGGTATGGCTATTTTTAAGCCGAAACAATATATTTTAAACTGGCCAAGGTGATTGATACATATCAGTAAAAAAAAGTCAAATATGAACAATTGACACTAAAAAAATAATTGCTTATAGTTCCCAATTTTGCAATTTGTCATGCTAATTTCCCTAATTTATGGGCACAAAAAAGCCATGCAGGCAGTATTTCTTTCAAAAAAAAGCATTGAAATTTCTAGCACAGTGCTTTTATAAAAACAATGATAAATACTCACCATGATCAACTCTCCCTTTGAAGTACCAAGCAATAAAACAGGAAAGGCTTTAGGTGACAGTTGAGTCATGTGAACAGCGGTTACGAAGCCTCGACTGGATTCCACTCTGTACTTGAATGTCATATTTAGTCGCTTTACCCCAATATTGTATGAGTATGTCACTAATGGATTGGGATTGTCGCATTCAATATCACTTTCCTTGTAGTCTAGTTCCTAGGTAAGAAATAAAAATATCATAATAGCATTGTTCTAGTATATAATTATTTATTAACGAAACGCATACACCCACAGGGGTTTTCTCCTTAAATAACAGAGGCCTGTAAAAGGCCCCTTCCCAATTGGAAATTTGTTTAAAATCATGCAGTTTTCCCAAAAATCCCAAGTATATGTAACCTACTTTTTTGTTTCCCAAAACAGAAATTACACCAACATTTTTCCCAAACTGAACAGAAAAGGCCCTGACCCATATTCACTGCCAATAATAGGGCCAAAAATGTTTCACATAATCTTTTTTGTAAGATTGGTTTAAATTCCATAAGAATGTATGGATATTTTCTCTATTATAACAAATATATATTCAAAACAAGGCCACTATCTACAAGTGTTGACGTTCAACTTTCTCGTACTTCGTAGTAGTACCCTTACTCATCTGTGAGTGAACTCTTATTTTGGTAAAAGTACACATTTAATACCCACACCTGTTAAAGCCAATCAGTGTTCAATTATTGATCAATTTTTCAACAAATATTTTTTTAACTCTGAAATGGGATTTTTTGGCTTGATATTAGGAAAAACTGTATGATTTTCAATTGGGAACATATAGCCCATATTTGGCTATACTATCAGCAGAAAAAACACTGAAATGCTTGATAGATTTGTATCCTCTTCTAGTAGAAGTATATCACCACATTCAAAAAGTGTGTTGACTTTCAAATTGAAAGCTTTGTGTTTGAAAGAATTCAATTCACATGTAAAATTTGCCACTATTTGCAATGAACTAAGTCGATACATGTCGAAACATGGACAGGTAACTCCATAAACATAGGTCTTATATGTTGTCAGTATGGATTTTTGGGGGTGAATAACTATAACTAATTCAATACCTTTTATAGTCTGTCACAGAATGACATAAACTTAATCAACTACCACACAGACGCACATGGTCTGTAAAATAAGACAGCGTTATATAAACGCTTATGCCCCTCTATAAAAAGTTTAATTAACATTACTTATGAAACAGTCGATCCATTAGGATGATCAAAGAAATTGGCATTATCCTTAGTCTAAGTCCAAAATTAGGTCAATGTGAAGGTCAAAATGAGGTCAGGCAATATAGGTGTGTGGAGATTGTTCCAATACAACATAGTTATTACATGCAAGTATGAAAGCTGTGTAACAAGTCATATACATGTAGGAAGAAACTGTCAATTTGAACTACCTATGAATATTGCCCTTCACTAAGTCTTAGTCCCAAGGAAGGTCAAGGTGAAGGTCAAAATGAAGTCAGGTGATATTGGTGTGAGGGGATTTTTCCAATACAACATCCATGCAAGTATGTAAGCTTTGCAAGCCATATTGATGTAAGAAGAAACAGGAGTTTGGGTCAACAAAAATATGGCCCAATCCATATGTCCAACTCCCAAAGAAGGTCAAGGTGAAGGTCAAAATGAGGTCAGGTGATGTAGGTGTGTTGAAAGTGCTATTATACAACATCAATGCAAGTATAAAAGTTTGTATCATGTCATAATGTTGTAAGAAGACAAAGGAGTTTAGGTTAAGGCCATACCAAATCGTATTTTAGCGCCTGTCCTAAGTTTGAAAACCTATCTCAGACTAGCTATCCCGAGACAAAAAACAAAACACTTGAAAAAAAAACGGACTTGTATAAAGATTCAAACTCACATTCACACAAATATTGTTTCCCTTTTCGTCAATTCTGTTGTCTTTAAAGTATCTTTCAGTATCTTGGAGACCTTTTGTGAATGGACACACAATGAAATCATCCCATGTTTTTTTGGTAATATTGTTAACATCATTCAGTGTTGTAGCACACACAATAGAATCACCAGACATTTTCTCCGCATCATCACCGCTTGTAAAAACTCCAAATATCCAAGTCTTGCCATCCTGTATCACAGTTTTAGTCACATGCTGAATCAGATTATACACTTTTTCTGATTGGTCGGTGCATCCAATTTCAAAATCAACATAGCCAGTCATTTGTTCCCCATCGTTTGTACACATCCTCGCTACTTTGGAAATTAAATTTAATGGTTTATTTGTGGTAATTCCATTCTTGTTCAGATTAGTCACGAAGTAGCTGTAATTCCCAATTTGTATTACATCTTTATAATAGATAATGAAATTAGCAAAATCTTTTTTGAACCTTGCACCTGAAAAATGACTAAGGTCAGATACTTTTCTTTTACTTATTGCGTAAGTTTCAGGATAATCATTAATCCCGTCACCGTTTGTCACACCAAATGCAAAATTTCCATTTTCAGTTATACATCCTACAGCTGGTCTATTGATATCAGTTGATATTCTAACATCATTGAGACCTGAGGGAACGGTGAAGTTAGATTCCCCCACTTCTAGTACCTCACACTTCCCCTGTTTACCACTTCCACAAGCAACTAGCCGACTGTCTTCTTTATTCAAAATCATAACTTTGTTGTCATTTTTACACATACCAGGGGTTGTATTATCACATGTTCTATGCTCTCCGATTTCCTCAAGGTTCTCATTAAATAATACCATTTTATTCCTAGCTGCAACTATCACATGATTGTTTTTAAGGATAGCTAAGTTTGTAGCGGGTCTGGCTGACCATAGATTGACAGCACGACTTTGTTCTCGGAGCCGTGCTTCGATGATGGTTGGCATAGCAACTAAAACTGCCAGCAAAACGAGGCTTGCAGACTTCATTCTGTTTTCTCTACCTGAAAGTATCAACAATAAGATTATAAGTAAAGAATTAAAGAGGGAATGGATAGGTTTTGACCAATGTTAGACAGAATGGTGTGGGTTTTGACCAACGCTAGACTGAATGGTGTGGGTTTTGACGAACGCTAGACAGAATGGTGTGGGTTTTGACCAACGCTCGACAGAATGGTGGTCGGTTTTGACCAACGCTAGACAGAATGGCGTGGGTTTTGACCAATGTTAAACAGAATGGTGTGGGTTTTGACCAACGCTAGACAGAATGGTGTGGGTTTTGACCAACGCTTAAGACAGAAAGGTGTGGGTTTTGACCAACGCTAGACAGAATGGTGTGGGTTTTTACCAATGCTAGACAGAATGGTGTGGGTTTTGACCAACGCTAGACAGAATGGTGTGGGTTTTGACCAATGTTAGACAGAATGGTGTGGGTTTTGACCAACGCTAGACAGAATGGTGTGGGTTTTGACCAACGCTAGACAGAAAGGTGTGGGTTTTGACCAAAGCTAGACAGAAAGGTGTGGGTTTTGACCAATGCTAGACAGAATGGTGTGGGTTTTGACCAACGCTAGACAGAATGGTGTGGGTTTTGACCAACGCTAGACAGAAAGGTGTGGGTTTTGACCAAAGCTAGACAGAAAGGTGTGGGTTTTGACCAATGCTAGACAGAATGGTGTGGGTTTTGACCAATGCTAGACAGAATGGTGTGGGTTTTGACCAATGTTAGACAGAATGGTGAGGGTTTTGACCAACACTAGGCAGAAAGGTGTGGGTTTTGACCAACGCTAGACAGAATGGTGTGGGTTTTGACCAATGCTAGACAGAATGGAGTGGGTTTTGACCAATGCTAGACAGAATGGTGTGGGTTTAGACCAATGTTAAACAGATTGGTGTGGGTTTTGACCAATGCTAGGAAGAATGGCATGGGTTTTGACTGAATGATACAGGTCTTAACTGATTAGACAGTATGGTGTGGGTTTTGAAAATATGGTTCAAGGTTAAACCAGTTCTATCTGCTTATCTTGCAGGCCGGGTGATTAAAGAAAGAAAAAAGTAAATGATTTTTAAACCGTATGGTTTTGACTCTAATTAACCAGAATACATTTCAAAATGTGAAACTGTGTACCCCTCGGTCTGAAACACATCTTTGGTAAAAATCTATACCATTCTGGTTAATTTGAGTTGAACAACATGTCTTCCACTGACAACTGGTAACTTCTCTACATGTAGAAGATTAAAATATTGACCATATATTCCACCAATAGGAGATTTAACCATATTGAAATCTGTGAGTACCAGTCCAGATTGACATTACGCCAGAGAAGAGAATGGTCCGTCCGGTTGTTTGTCGAAAGTCGCTTGGTCAAAGGTTTTCAAGTTAATCCTTTGGACCATGTGATTAGAATTTACCGTTATAATTGATTTAAAGGTTATAGATTGACAACTGACATAATGTCAATTGATCTTTCACACTCACAGTCCATTCACAGCTTACAATGATGACCTGAGTCACTTTAACTTACAACATTATTATAGGAGAATTATAAACATGAAGCAGAGATTTTTCCCCTTCTTTGTAAAGTACACATAAAAGGTACTTTCCCAATCAGGAATACGAGGGTCATTCAATGAATTTGTGGACTGTACTCGTCATTTTAATACACATTGACACAGGTAATAAATAATTATATCACACTGAACAACAGCCTGTCGGGCAAAAGTGCAGAAAATATTGCATGAATCGAAGCATTTTTAAGAAAATATGGATAAAACAAAACTATCACCTTACCGCAACCACCACGAACAAATATTCTGACGTCAGCGACGTTATTGACGTTTTGCTATTTCTCAAGTGGTAAACCCGAAATTGAATTATGTCATTAAAATGGAATTGAATACAAATATTTCAGTTATAACTATAGTATTAAATAGATCTACTACAACATTTCATGTATTCAAATGTAAGTATTTAGCTAAACTTAATGGTTGTATGCTAAATTGAAACGCCTCACAAATTTTGACTGGAGTTTCCTGAAACGTCCCTACGTTTGCCAATTTCATTCGATCCCTCTATCATTTTTAATACCATACTGCTCTTCAGATATGTGATTTTGTCACTTAAACACAGAAAAACTGAATACTGCATATTCTCCATTTGCTATCATTAGCAGCTTATGTGTGTTTGTTGTGTATTTCCAAGACAAAAGCACAATTTAATAGTTGCCTAAATTTCCTTGCCTAAATTCATCGGCATTTTGACGTAAATTGAAACGTGACAGACATATATATCAAATACTTCTCAATTCAAACGCAAGTGCCTAAACAACTTAATAATTTCACCAAATATTATGATAATATCTTGCAATAATCTGGCAAACATATTGGAATGTAAATGAATTAATTCGAAATTTATAACTAGTTGAAGTAGTTAAAAAGGGTACGTTACGTCGGTCGGGGTGGTATCGCGTTACTTTGGTAATACAACCGCTGCTGACACGCTACTGTATTGCATAATTAAAGATAAATTTGTATCTACGGTAGGTAATAGATGAATTTTTATAATGATGTAAGAAATTATTATTAACAAAAATATAATAAAATGAGAACGATTGTCTACAAATATATTGAATGACCCTCGTAATTACCATTTTTGCAAATTTACAAGTAAAAAAATCCACAAAACGGAGAAAATTAACATTGAAGCTACTACAATAATTAGAACAACATGTAGTACTAGCCTTGATTTTGTTCCAAATTTCACGATTTTACCTGGTACTTTCCCAAAATATGTTTGACCATAAATATATCACCCAGTTTTATCATGTTTACCACCAGATCCTTATATAGAAAGATACCGTAAAATCATAAATTTTCATGGGGGATTAAATTTTGTGTATTTCATGGTTCAACTTCAATCATGAATCAAATCCCATTGAACAATAATTATTACCCTTGTATTTATTGCCTGAAATTCAAAATCCACGAAATAACTTCCCATTGAAATGGTCTTTTTTTACTTAAGCCATGAAGTTCTGTTTCATCGAAATTAAATGATTTTACAGTACGATACAAAACTTTACATGAACCACAGTAAACATGGTTTAAATTACACAGACTGAGAAACACTTAGTGGAAATTAAAACCAAGGTAGAAGCACCATTAACTTGTACCTACATTACACCATGCTTTAAATACAGACTCAGTGCCAAATCTGATTATATTTGTTTTAAATGTGGAACTTTGTTATCTCATCAATTATCATTTATGTTGTTTCATATTTAACTCAGAGGCCAGAATATGTTAATTCATATGTTTTCATCCCCCAGCCTCTCCCAGCTTTTCCCCTTTTAAGTGAATAGAGCTATATCTGACGATATTTTTAAATTCAAAAACTGAAAAACTATTATGCTTTCGTTACCATAACAACATTTTTCACTCCAGCTTTTAACAGAAACTCTCTCTGTGATTTATGGACATGCAAATTGTCCATTTTCATAAACAAGAGGGCCTGAAAGGCCCTAGGTCGCTCACCTGTTGCACATTGGTCTACTACCTAGTATCAGTACAACCTACAGTCTGACTATATTTCATGAAGATTGGATCAAAACAGTGACCCCTGGCCTGAACACAATAATCTTCTAAGATATGACCTAGTGACCTAGTTTTTGACCCAACATGCCCCAGTTTCAAACTTGGCCTAGATTTCATAAAGAACAACATTCTGACTAAGTTTCATGAAGATTGGATCAAAAATCTGGAGTGAACACTAGGTTTTTCTAAGATTTGACCTAGGGACCTAGTTGTTCACACTACATGACCCAATTTTGAACTTGGTATGGATTTTATGGAGAACAAAATTCTGACCAAGTATCATGAAGATTGGATCAAAACGGTAACCTCTAGAATGTATACAAAGTTTTTCTAAGATTTGACCTAGTGAACTAGTTTTTGACCCCATATGACCCAGTTTCAAACATGGCCTAGATTTCATAGAGAACAACATTCTGATAAAGTATCATGAAGATTGGATCAAAATTGTGACCTCTAGAGTGTATACAAGGTTTTTCTAAGATATGACCTAGTGACCTACTTTTTGACTCCACATGACCCAGTTTCGAACTTGGCCTAGATTTCATGGAAAACAACATTCTGACCAAGTTTCATGAAGAATGGATCAAAACGGTGACCTCTAGAGTGTATACAAGGTTTTTCTAATATTTGACCTAGTGACCTAGTTTTAGACCTGGCATGACCCAGTTTCAAACATGGCCTAGATTTCATAGAGAACAACATTCTGACCAAGTTTCATGAAGATTGTATCAAATTGGTGACCTATAGAGTGTACACAAGGTTTTTCTAAGATTTGACCTAGTGACCTAGTTTTTGACCTGGCATGATCCAGTTTCGAACTTGGCATAGAATTTGTAGAGAACTACATTCTGATCAAACTTCATGAAGATTGAATCAAATTGGTGACCTCTAGAGTGTACACAAGGTTTTTATAAGATTTGACCTAGGGACCTAGTTGTTCACACTACATGACCCAATTTTGAACTTGGTATGGATTTTATGGAGAACAAAATTCTGACCAAGTATCATGAAGATTGGATCAAAACGGTAACCTCTAGAATGTATACAAAGTTTTTCTAAGATTTGACCTAGTGAACTAGTTTTTGACCCCGCATGACCCAGTTTCAAACTTGTCCTAGATTTCATGGAGAACAACATTCTGACCAAGTTTCATGAAGATTGAAACAAATTGGTGTCATCTAGAGTGTACACAAGATTTTTCTAAGATTTGACCTAGTGACCTTGTTTTTGATTCCACATGACCCAGTTTTGAACTTGGCCTAGATTTCATAGAGAACAACATTCTGATAAAGTTTCATGAAGATTGGATCAAAACTGTTGCCTCTAGAGTGTACACAAGCCAATTGTTGACGGACGACAGACGACAACGACGGACGGACGGACGACAGACGAAAGGTGATCAAGACAGGTGAGCTAACAAGAGGCCTGAAAGGCCCTAGGTCGCTCACCTGTTGCACATTGGTCTAGGTATCAGTACAACCTACATTCTGACCATATTTCATGAAGATTGGATCAAAACAGTGACCCCTGGGATGAACACAATGTTTTTCTAAGACTTGGCCAAGTGACCTAGTTTTTGACCCCACATGACCCAGTTTCAAACTTGGCCTAGATTTCAGAAAGAACAACATTCTGACCAAGTTTCATGATGATTGGGTCAAAACCACGACCTCTGGAGTGAACACAGGGTTTTTCTACGATTTGATATAGTGACCTAGTTTTTGACCCCACATGACCCAGTTTTTAACTTGCTCTAGATTCCATAGAAAACAACATTCTGATCAAGTTTCATGAAGATACGATCAAACTTGTGACATCTGGTGCGAACACTAGGTTTTTCTAAGATTTGACCTAGTGACCTAGTTTTTGACCCCACATGACCCAGTTTCAAACTTGGCCTAGATTTCATAGAGAACAATATCCTGATCAAGTTGCATGATGATTGGATCAAAACCACGACCTCTGGAGTGAACATGAGGTTTTTCTAAGATTTGACCTAGTGACCTACATTCTGACCATATTTCATGAAGATTGGATCAAAACAGTGACCCCTGGAGTGAACACAATGTTTTTGTAAGATTTGACCTAGTGACCTAGTTTTTGACCCAACATGACCCAGATTCAAACTTGGCCTAGATTTCATAGAGAACAACATTCTGATCAAGTTTCATGATGATTGGATCAAAACCACGACCTCTGGAGTGAACATGAGGTTTTTCTAAGATTTGATCTAGCAGGGTGGCCACAGAAAATAAAGAATGAAATTCCCTGATTAAGCCCTGATTTTCCCCTGACCAAAAGGTTATTTTCCATGATTTGTGCGGCGTTTGCGACCATGGTTTAGTAAAGGCTGTTTTATTATTTAACATAAAACCTAATGGCAATATAGGATATGGTGCAAACTTTATCTTACTATTTCTTTTTGCAGCTACCTGATAAGATATTTCTATAGATGAAACTTAATTTGCGAGCGAAGCGAGCACAAAAATTCACATTTCATACTTTTTCACCTAAACAAATGGCAAATTAACTATTACAAGACTATTTTATTTCTCCAATTTTGTAAAATTCCCTGATAATTCCCTGATTTTTGCCCAATTTTGAAATTCCCTGATTTTTCCCTGCAGGGAATTTATTTTGGGCATTTTCCCTGTTTTCCCTGTTTTCCAGAGTCTGTGGCCACCCTGCCTAGTGACCTACATTCTGACCATATTTCATGAAGATTGGATCAAAACAGTGACCCCTGGAGTGAACACAATGTTTTTCTAAGATTTGACCTAGTGACCTAGTTTTTGACCCAACATGACCCAGATTCAAACTTGGCCTAGATTTCATAGAGAACAACATTCTGATCAAGTTTCATGATGATTGGATCAAAACCACGACCTCCGGAGTGAACACAAGGTTTTTCTAAGATTTGACCTAGTGACCTAGTTTTTGACCTCACATGAACCAGTTTTGAACTTGGCCTGGATTCCATTGAGAACAATATTCTGACCAAGTTTCATGAAGACTGGATCAAAATTGTGACCTCTGGTGTGAACACTAGGTTTTTCTAAAATTTGACCTAGTTACCTAGTTTTTGACCCCACATGACCCAGTTTCAAACTTGGCCTACATTTCATAGAGAACAACATTCTGGTCAAGTGTCGTGATGATTGGATCAAAACCACGACTTCTGGAGAGAACACAAGGTTTTTCTAAGATTTGACCTAGTGACCTAGTTTTTGACCCGGCTTGACCCAGTTTTGAACTTGTCCTAGATTTCATGGAGAACAACATTCTGACCAAGTTTCATGAAGATTGGAACAAATTGGTGACGTCTAGAGTGTACACAAGATTTGTCTAAGATTTGACCTAGTGACCTAGTTTTTGACCCACATGACCCAGTTTCGAACTTGGCCTAGATTTTTATAGAGAACAACATTCTGATCAAGTTTCATGAAGATTGGATCAAAACTGTTGCCTCTAGAGAGAGGACGACGAGGACGGACGGACGACGGACGAAGAGTGATCACAAAAGCTCACCTTGTCACTATGTGACAGGTGAGCTAAAAAGTGTTCTAGAACACCCTACGAATTTATAAGAATCGACTATTATTTCGATGATTGAATCAAAGTACACGGAACCCGTCCAAAAATTTAATTGCAATTAAGGTAGTCTTATATCATACTTGAAACGATGCAAGTAATTACTTTGACATTAAATGACCGTTAGATATAGCTCTATACACTTTAAGCAAACACTCACAATTCTGTCCGTGTTTTATTAAATCAGAATATTATCCTAAAATGTGACAAAAAATTGAAAAGTTTGCATGAATAATTCATCAAATACTGGGTTTATGAAATGAGTGTTAACGTTACGTCAAATAATCAAATAAGGTTCAAATGATGTTTGCGGCATCACTCAAAAACTTGGCGGGGGTGGTTAGTTTCAAAAGTCTATAATTTTGTTAATTTTGTGTAATATTTAGTTCAAATTTTCAGATAGTGTTCTTAGAATCTCGTCGTTCCAACAACTTATAATCATGTTTTTCATCATTTTGTCACTAAGCCTGGTTTTCCTGGAGAACCACTCATATAAAAGGTATAGTCTTTGTTAACAGGATACATAGGTGGTCTCTCTTAACAGGTTCAATGTCATTGCAGACAGTTTTTGATATTAAGAAATAATGTAAAATCATTAATTTTTGTTGGGAATTAAATTTCGTGGATTTTGTGGTTCTCCTTCAACCAAAAGATGAAAATCCATCAAACAATAATTTTGACCCTTGTATTTATTACCTGAAATGCAAATCCAGGAATTAACGTCCCATCCAAATGGCATTTTTTACCATAACCACAAATTTTTGTCCCATAGAAATTAAATGATTTTACAGTATATTGGTCTGTGATAGCAATGCAGAATGTCCTCAACACTCGTTTTACTGAATATGATCGATTATTTTATATGAAAATCTGCACAACAACAGTAGATGTAGATTTATTATGTAACTTTAGGCAACTTCATATATCTCTGTTAATAACTTAATACAGACATAAGCATGTGTTAATCATTGCTACAAGATTATATATGCTCTTTCCAAAACACTCATAAATATTTTCCTTGAATTCCAGATAAGATCTTAGAAATGCACGTGCTCTAATCCTGTCACATGCTTGATTGGAGTATATCAGTATGACTTTTAATGATTCTCCTACATGCATAGTTCTAACATGTAAGTAATTTAAAGTTAACTTGACCACACCCCTACAGGTGGCAATTATAAGTTTTTTTACAATTTTTATTTATTTTTTCCTTCTGTATATTATATAGTAACAAGAGGGCCATGATGGCCCAATATCGCTCACCTGATTATAAACCCTGCACAATTTTCACCCAAAGGAATAATTTGAACATCTTGGTAGAAAACCACAAGATGATGCTACATACCAATTATCAAAACTCTAGGCAGTGTAGTTTTAGGCAAGAAGATATTAATATGTTTTCCCTATAAAAGTCTATGTAAAACGGTGACCCCCCCCCCCAGTGGGGCCAATTTTGACCCCAGGGGCATAATTTGAAAAATCTTGGTAAAGGACCACTAGATGATGCTACATACCAAATATCAAAGCTCTATGCAGTGTACTTTTACAGTGTAAAACGGTGACCCCGGGGGCTGGGCCAATTTTGACCCCAGGGGCATAATTTGCACAATCTTGGTAGGGGACCACTAGATGATGCTACATACCAAATATCAAAGCTCTAAGGCATTGTAGTTTTAGACAAGAAGATTTTTATATGTTTTCCCTATATAAGTCTAAGTAAAATGGTGACCCCCAGGGTGGGGTCAATTTTGACCCGAGGGGAATAATTTGAACAATCTTTGAAAAGGACCTCTAGCTGAGTCTATATACCAAATATGAAAGCCCTGGGCCAAGCAATTTCGGAGAAGAAGATTTTTTAAGGTTTTCTCTATATGACTTTATGTAAAACTAAGGGCCCCCGGGGCGGGGCCAATTTTGACCCCAGGGGCATAATTTGAAAAATCTTTGTAGAGAACCTCTAGCTGAGTCTACATACCAAATATGAAAGCCCTGGGCCAAGCCGTTTCGGAGAAGAAGATTTTTAAAGGTTTCCCCTATATAACTCTATGTAAAACTAAGGGCCCCCGGGGCGGGGCCAATTTTGACCCCAGGGACATAATTTGAACAATCTTTGTAGAGGACCTCTAGCTGAGTCTACTTACTAAATATGAAAGCCCTGGGCCAAGCAATTTCGGAGAAGAAGATTTTTTAAAGTTTTCTCTATATAACTCTATGTAAAACTAAGGGCCCCCGGGGCGGGGCCAATTTTGACCCCAGGGGCATAATTTGAACAATCTTTGTAGAGGACCTCTAGCTGAGTCTACATACCAAATATAAAAGCCCTGGACCAACAGTTTCGGAGAAGAAGATTTTTAAAGGTTTCCCCTATATAACTCTATGTAAAACTAAGGGCCCCCGGGGTGGGGCCAATTTTGATCCCAGGGACATAATTTGAACAATCTTTGTAGAGGACCTCTAGCTGAGTCTACATACCAAATATGAAAGCCCTGGGCCAAGCGGTTTACAGAGAAGAAGATTTTTTAAGGTTTCCCCTATATAACTCTTAGATAATAATGTAAAACTAAGGGCCCCCACGGCTGGGCCAATTTTGACCCCAGGGACATAATTTTAAAAATCTTTGTAGAGGACCCCAAGGTAATGCTACATACCAAATATGAAAGCTCTAGGCCTTACGGTTTCAGAGAAGAAGATTTTTGAAGTTTCCTTTTTGAAAATCTATTTTTAGCCTGTGTGACCTAGTTATGCGACGGACTGGAATTTTTTTAACAACTTTGGTAGAGGTCCACCCAATGAACATTCATGTTAAGTTTTATCAAATTTGGCCAAGCGGTTTAGGAGGAGAATTCGTTTGAAAAAATTGTTGACAGACGCAGGACGCACACCGCACGACACACGACGCACGACGGACGACAGACATCTCGGTATGACAAAACCTCACCATGACCACATTGTGGTCAGGTGAGCTAAAAACTGATTTAATACATTTAGGAATTTACGACCTTTTCCCAGGACAATCTCTTCAAAAGCATGCAGCTTTCCCATATTTGAAATTGGAAATAATTACTTCTACAAATTTCAAAATCACCTGCCCATGTTACAAAAACAGCAATTTTTTTCACATAACATAAGGTCTATTAGACCCCATTCCCAAGGTTTGGAAAAGCCCTGCACTTTTTTACGTAATATCACATAAATACAAGAGGGCCATGATGGCCCAATATCGCTCACCTGATTATAAACCCTGCACAATTTTCACCCAAATGAATAATTTGAACATCTTGGTAGAAAACCACAAGATGATGCTACATACCAATTATCAAAACTCTAGGCAGTGTAGTTTTAGGCAAGAAGATATTAATATGTTTTCCATATATAAGTCTATGTAAAACGGTGACCCCCCGAGTGGGGCCAATTTTGACCCCAGGGGCATAATTTGAAAATTCTTGGTAGAGGACCACTAGATGATGCTACATACCAAATATCAAAGCTCTATGCAGTGTAGTTTTAGACAAGAAGATTTTTATATGTTTTCCCTATATAAGTCTATGTAAAACGGTGACCCCTGGGGCTGGGCCAATTTTGACCCCGGGGCATAATTTGAAAAATCTTGGTAGAGGACAACTAGATGATGCTACATACCAAATATCAAAGCTCTATGCAATGTAGTTTTAGACAAGAAGATTTTTATATGTTTTCCCTATATAAGTCTATGTAAAATGGTGACCCCCCGGGGCTGGGCCAATTTTGACCCGAGGGGCATAATTTGCACAATCTTGGTAGGGGACCACTAGATGATGCTACATACCAAATATCAAAGCTCTTAGGCATTGTAGTTTTAGACAAGAAGATTTTTATATGTTTTCCCTATATAAGTCTATGTAAAATGGTGACCCCCCGGGGCTGGGCCAATTTTGACCCGAGGGGCATAATTTGCACAATCTTGGTAGGGGACCACTAGATGATGCTACATACCAAATATCAAAGCTCTTAGGCATTGTAGTTTTAGACAAGAAGATTTTTATATGTTTTCCCTATATAAGTCTAAGTAAAATGGTGACACCCAGGGTGGGGCCAATTTTGACCTGATGGGAATAATTTGAACAATCTTTGTAGAGGACCTCTAGCTGAGTCTACATACCAAATACCAAAGCCCTGGGCCAAGCGGTTTAGGAGAAGAAGATTTTTTAAGGTTTTCCCTATATAACTCTATGTAAAACTAAGGGCCCCGGGGCGGGGCCAATTTTGACCCAAGGGACATAATTTTAACAATCGTTGTAGAGGACCTCTAGCTGAGTCTACATACCAAATATGAAAGCCCTGGGCCAAGCGGTTTTGGAGAAGAAGATTTTTTAAGGTTTTCCCTATATAACTCTATGTAAAACTAAGGGCCCCCGGGGGGCCAATTTTGACCCCAGGGACATAATTTGAACAATCTTTGTAGAGGACCTTTAGCTGAGTCTTAAAACACACACATACCAAATATGAAAGCCCTGGGCCAAGCGGTTTCGGTGAAGAAGATTTTTTAAGGTTTCCCCTATATAACTCTATGTAAAACTAAGGGCCCCCGGGGCCAATTTTGACCCCAGGGACATAATTTTAACAATCTTTGTAGAGGACCTCTAGCTGAGTCTACATACCAAATATCAAAGCCCTGGGCCAAGCGGTTTCGGAGAAGAAGATTTTTTAAGTTTTCCCCAATATAACTCTATGTAAAACTAAGGGCCCCCGGGGCGGGGCCAATTTTGATCCCAGGGACATAATTTGAACAATCTTTGTAGAGGACCTCTAGCTGAGTCTACATACCAAATATCAAAGCCCTGGGCCAAGCGGTTTCGGAGAAGAATATTTTTTAAGGTTTTCCCTATATAACTCTATGTAAAACTAAGGGCCCCCGGGGCGGGGCCAATTTTGACCCCAGGGACATAATTTGAACAATCTTTGTAGAGGACCTCTAGCTGAGTCTACATACCAAATATAAAAGCCCTGGGCCAAGCGGTTTCGGAGAAGACGATTTTTTAAGGTTTCCCCAATATAACTCTATGTAAAACTAAAGGCCCCTGGAGCGGGGCCAATTTTGACCCCAGGGACATAATTTGAACAATCTTTGTAGAGGACCTCTAGCTGAGTCTACATACCAAATATGAAATCCCTGGGCCAAGCGGTTTCGGAGAAGAAGATTTTTAAGGTTTCCCCATATAACTCTATGTAAAACTAAGGGCCCCGGGGCGGGGCTAATTTTGACCCCAGGGACATAATTTGAACAAACTTTGTAGAGGACCCCAAGGTGATGCTACATACCAAATATGAAAGCTCTAGGCCTTACGGTTTCAGAGAAGAAGATTTTTAAAGTTTCCTTTTTGAAAATCTATTTTTAGCCTGTGTGACCTAGTTATGCGACAGACCGGAATTTTTTTAACAACTTTGGTAGAAGTCCACCCAAGGAACATTCCTTTGAAGTTTTATCAAATTTGGCCAAGCGGTTTAGGAGGAGAAGTCGTTTGAAGAAATTGTTGACGGACGCACGACGCACGACTCACGACGGACGACGGACATCTCGGTATGACAAAACCTCACCATGACCACTTTGTGGTCAGGTGAGCTAAAAATGCGCATCAGTTCTTCAAGACAGGAAAGCTTTCTAGGGGGTTCAAAACCGTTTCATATTTATAACAAATCTGATCCCTCTTGATTGTCGTTTAAAGAGCTGAAATTATACTATAGATTGTGAATAAGATTAATTAAGACTTTAAGTGTAGGTTTTAACTTAAAGAATAAGATAATTATTGATAACTTTAAAGAATAAGTTTTACCTTAATTTCAAAATATGAGAGTTTTAACTACAATATTCAAGATAATTATCAGATTTTCATGGCTCAACAGAAAGATAAGTTTTAACTTTAAGAATAAGAGACTGAGATTTAACGTTAAGAATAAGAGAATGAGTTTAAGAATAAACAATATAGGAAACGAGTTTTAACTATGTTAAGAATAGGGACAAATGTTTTACTTTATTCAATTAAAGAAACAAGTTCTTACTTTAAGAATGATAGTACTACTAAGTCTTCACATAAGTACTGGGCCGGTATTTATAAAGCATCTTAAGTGAAAACTTAGAATTTTCTTAAAATCTCAAATTTTCTTTAAGTGTATCAGCTTAACAGAAAAAACTAATATTAACAATTATTTACATTGTTTAGAGGCATTATGTAAAGAGCTACAGTAATCATATAGAAAACATTGGCTATTTTTAGTTTCTTGAGAAATATGGGCAGCTCAATATTTTAACTAAAGTCAAAATATTTTAGTTCCCTACTAAGATGCTTTATAAATACCGACCCTGATCTGTATTAAGCTCAATTCAAGAACAAACCTAACACTTAATTCAATCCTGAGTATGAACTTTTCAATTTTGGTACAAACTTTTTTTATAACGAACTTAGTGCCAGAAATAACTCCAGTTGCAGATAAAATCTGCACACACAGCGCACACACACTGCCTACCTGTTTATATATATTACAATAAAACGTTTATGCACATTAGAAAGATAAAATTAAGTGTACAATATTATGTTTACCTCAAGTTAAGCAGCTAGTATATCTAGAATAATTTCCTCAACATTGGACCTGTTTACATCCTGGAAGCATTAACATCCTCATTGTTTCATAAAGCACACAATAACGGACACGCCCTCATTGAAGTGTCCGTGGCGGCCACCACTATCATACAGCAAGTAGATTATATCATCAGTATAATCAGTAATGTCCTTATACAGCCACACAATCCAGTAGTTCTGAGAATGTCATTGAGAGTATTGATGATATGATGAACCTATATCAGGTCTCAGATAGTGTGAGATACCTGCACACACACACACACACACACTGTATCTATACTTTAATGTCCTTCCCCTACCATCATATCCTGTTCTAGTTTCTTCTAGTTTTACCTGCCAAAATATAAGTAATATGAGATTAGCTATAAATATAACTAGTATATATATATGTAGAATGTGTTAATGTACAAATTGGTATAGTAATCAAGTGCCCAATAAATCTAAGGACAATATGCCCCATAAATTATGGACTTGGACATCCATATTATTTCATCATGGACCACATACATAACCTCATAAATAATGGGACTCGGACATCAAGCTGCTGTTTTAGTGATCATGGGATGATGGACCTCATTAATCTAAGCACAATATTTGCCACATAAATCATAGACTTAGACTAATCTGTAAATATCATCCAACCTGTGACTGCCTCAATTAATCAGCCCCCTGTTCTCAACAGCAAATATCATAAGAACTCTATTAACTATTTTGAAATTATGTTATGAATGTATTGTGCAACCATCTGCCCGCATTCAATCAAAGCTAACAACATTTTAACAAAATGGTCACAGAGCATTTTATTTCCATTTTGATTTGTAAACAAAGACTAGCTCTATCATCTGTGGACTATATCCATAATGACTAGACACATTTAGTTCCTGAGTAACCAAAAGTCTACCATCAAATTACCCTATTGAGTCAGAAGTTTTCGTGCACCCAACATAGAAAATATAGACATCAATTGTCCAAATGAGACACAATGAGTAACCAAGATAGGCAAATAATGTACCCAGGGTATTTTAACCTTCTGTATGAACAATGCGAGTCTTGTACATTGATAAGCCCACTATACTGATATACTGTAAAATCATTTATTTTTGGGGGGGAGATTAAATTTCGATGATTTTGTAGCTCACCCTTCAACTACAATAAAAACCCTTCAAACAATAATTTTTATCCTTGTATGTGTTTTCTGAAATGCAAAATCCAAGAATTAACATCCCATCAAAATGGTCGTTTTTACCAAAACCACAAAATTTTGTTCCATCAAAATTAAATGATTTTACAGTAATAAAAGTGTACCATGTAACATAAGTAGTCAGAATGGTATATTGTATCATACATAACAATGTAATCTTACTATGTTTTACATATTCTGTAAGCCAATACATACATCATGGTTTCAGTGCCTAAGTAGGTTAGTCTCAACTTTTAATCATTTCTTTTGGGTTTGGTTCATATTTTGAACATCTCAGTACTGAGTGTGCATGCAAGGCAGGTCTCAGGGTCAACAAGAACAAAATATATGTTTTCTGAATCTTCTATATAACCAATAACATTGTTTACCTTTATATATATAATAACTTAAACAAGACTGTGTTCAGTAAAAGCTTTATTTTTTTATCATGCCCAGGTGGAAGCCTTGTCTGTAACAAATTGCTCAGCCATTCAAGGGCCATAATTCTGTTGAAATGTTTCATAGTGTTACATGGCTTTGATAATGTAAAGAGTGTATGATGGTAAACAAGTATGCCAAAAAAGGTATGAGAAAACCCGACAGGGAAGGTAGCACTCAACCTAACCAGCCGAGCACATAAATCTGAAACACCACAACACAACTACCCTGAGCAATGCCCACACATAAGCCAAAGAAACAATAAAAAATCCAAGTCCCCACCGAAATAATGCAGGATGACCCAATTTGACAAAGAAATTATAGAATAGCGGTTATTGCATGAGACCGAATGAAACACAGCCAAGACTCAATCAAGTTCCCCAAGGCCCCGCTGCACGGCGACAACAGAACAAACCCATGCCAAAACAGAGACCAAACGAGGCACAACAACCCTGGGGTGTGGCCTAGTTTAAAACACTAAGGACAGTGACCTAACATTATGCGACCAAAATTCCTACCTTGCCTATTATTTTATACTAGGTCAACTACGACTTGACCTAGTATAAAATAATAGGCAAGGTAGGAATTTTGAAAGCAATGCATTATGTAACGGACATACAACATACAAATATTACAACATTTTATAACGGACGACCTCATGGACATACGGTGGACAGGTGCATCGCTATTATAATAATGCCTCAGCATAAGTAGATGCCAGGACATAAAAAATAACACGTTAAATTAATCATGCATAAACCCTAAGCAGGCAAGAAAATTGTTGAATCAAGGACCGAAGTGAAATGGACTAACTTATAAGGGGTTTTATACAGTGCACAAATACAGAGGGACTCAATATGTATGAAATTTACAATGTCAATTAGAAGAGTGATTGTGTCTATAAAGTACAATGTAACACATCCTTATAATTAAGTTAGTTTAGTGCAAGACGAGTTTATCGCAGCAAGGACACCAAGATGGGATAGACCTATTGTGATCTAGCTTGTACTGTAAGTGGTTTATGTCGGAGTCCATCAAGTATAAGTACCATCTTCCTGTCTCTGAAACATCATCTGTTTATTATAACACAATACGGCCTACAACAATATCATCTCATTTCAATGTCTTACGAATAGACATACTCCGGATCTCCAGAAAATCTGTAGGTAGAAATAGTTTTACCGGTTTGATCCTTGTGTCACATGAATATTGATATCTGGACAATAGAGTTTGTGCCAGGTGTATTTGCATATGAATACAAAACCAGTCTAACTAACCAGTGAGGCCAGATTTGTTTGTACCTACATGTAAATTAAGGGGAGTACCGCCTTGCACAGAGTTCCAGATATCAACTATTTCAGTTTTGTTTCATCAGTTTTAGTGCCAATTTTCAAAATTATTTCTCGCACTGTGAAATAAATGAAGTGCTAGGTATAGTAAGTTAGTTCTAATATATGCCGGCTACGATAGCCTTTATGATTTCTTTTTTTTGTTTCGGGGGAGAGTGGGCATGATAGAATATAGTGGTAGAGCATTCACTTTGACAGTAAGAGCGTTGGAATTACTGATAGATTAAATAGAACTATTCAAGCAGGCAGTGGCCCAAGTCTCCACTCTTAGTTTATCACCCGGCCTGCCACTCTTAGTTTATCACCCGGCCTGCCAATGATACTCAAACAAGGTGTTATGCAGTATCTAGAGATAAATAGACAGACAGACTAAAACTTGGGTCTCAGATATATCTATCATAGATACTAAGTCTACATGTAGGTGTCTAGGTCAACTTCCTGGTGTAATTCTACTTAGATAAGCAAGGGGAAACCACCATATCATTTGTTTTAACCATTTTTGATCACTATGATATATAAGGGTTACAAATTACAAAAATCTACAGAAGATATAAATCCCAACTGATCTGATAAGGGTTTTGTTGGGGTTTTTGTCATGAGGGGTATTTTAAGTAGAAATTTGAAGAATGCACCTTAGGAGATATTATGCCGAGTGGTTAGGGCGTCCGCCTTCAGAGCTAACCTCGGCGGAAGCAGGGTTAGAGCTGATGCAACCGGTTGGTGAGCCGCCAGCTTGTCAAAGAATGGTTACTGTAGGCCCATTTCTGCCAGGCGCCCGGCAATACAAGAAGGGATTCTGGAGGTTCTGTGCGCATGAAATATAGGTGTCCCATAAATCAAATTGGCTGGCCCTTTCATAGGGGATGACACTATAACAAACACACACTTTACCATTTGATACTGCTATTAATCATCATTTATATTGTGATAATCATTTATATTGTGATAATCATTTATATTGTGATTATCTTTTATATTGTGATTATCACCGTTACAACGTCAGAATAAATCTCTGAAAGACTCCATCATATACCCCAAACCTATTTCAAGAAACTTGATCTCTGTGTTAAGTCATAAGGTTACTATACCCTATAATGTCGGCATTAAACGGTGGAAAACATCCACCTACAAATATAGAGCTCAACATCCACCTTCAAATAGAGCTCAAACATCCACCTTCAAATAGAGCTCAAAATACCTGTTGTTTGGCAGAATGAATTCATCAAACATTACAAGCACTTAACTTTGATGAATCTGAATACAGTTAGACCTAAAATAAAATATTGTTAGTTTCCCCATCCCCACCCTCCCTATAGAAAAAATCACTGGGAATCCCACTGGGATGAGACTGGGATCCCACTGGGATCCCGCTGGGAAAATTGGTCGGGATCCCGCCTCTCATCCCAGTGGGATCCCACTGGGATGAGAGGCGGGATCCCACCAAGATGAGAGGCGGGATCCCACCGGGAAAATTGGTCGGGATCCCACTGGGATGAGAGGCGGGATCCCACCGGGATGAGAGGCAGGATCCCACCGGGAAAATTGGTCGGGATCCCGGTGGTCGGCAGTGTTGATTTTTTACCCTCAAAATCTTGTGCAATTTAACAAAACACGGTTAGTTCTTTGGTATTTCTTACCTTGTCACATGGTCAGATACCATGTTAGAACAATTAAAGGCAAGAACTCACCAGTTGCTGATAATGTTCAATCTACAGATGAATCAGCTTGTTTCAAATAATGTCAGGTAATATTTGATTTCTTATAGGAAAGCTTAATTAATATTTTGTTGTAATTATGAATTTTTTATTATGTCAAACTAATTCATAAATCTTTCTATTTTTATAATAATAATGATATATTACTTTGCTAACATTTATTTAAAAAGTGTTTTTTGGGACTTTAAAAAAATATATATAATTTTTGTTAAAGGGAGATAATATAAAAGTGTGAGACAATAACATGAGATCCCACTGGGATGAGAGGTGGGATCCCACTGGGATGAGAGGCGGGATCCCACCGGGAAAATTGGTCAGGATCCCGGTGGTCGGCAGTGTTGATTTTTTACCCTCAAAATCTTGTGCAATTTAACAAAACACGGTTAGTTCTTTGGTATTTCTTACCTTGTCACATGGTCAGATACCATGTTAGAACAATTAAAGGCAAGAACTCACCAGTCAAACTAATTCATAAATCTTTCTATTTTTAGCTCGACTATTCGAAGAATATGAGAGCTATTACAGTCACTTGTTCGTCGGCGTCGGCGTCGGCGTTGCATATGGTTAAAGTTTTGCATGCAAAACTTTAACCTTGGTTATATTTCAATAACCAGTGCATATATTGGATTGAAACTTTGCACTGGCTTTCCCTGTCATGTAATCAACCATGTTAGATAACTCTTGCATGAATTTAATGCAAATTATGGCCCTTTTTTACTTAGAAAATTTGGTTAAAGTTTTGCATGCAAGTTACTAATAAGGCCATATCTCAAATAGTATCTGTGCTATGGCATTGAAACTAACAACACTTACTAACCATCATAAGGCAATGGTACCGGTCATGGGTAATAGCTCTATTATGATTATTATTTGAGTTATGTCCCTTTTTAACATAGAAATTTCTTGGTTAAAGTTTTGCATGCAAGTTTCATTCAGACCATATCTCAGCTACTATCCATGATACTGCATTGAAACTTACAACACTTGTTTACCATCATCAGTCAATGGTATCAGTCAAGGGCAATAACTCTATTATTTTTTTATTTCAGTTATGCCCCTTTTTAACATAGGAGTTTATTGGTTCAAGTTTTACATGCAAGTTCTATTCACGCCATATCTTAGTTACTATTTATGATATTGCATTGAAACTTATAACACTTGTTTATCATCATTAGTCAATGGTACTGGTCAATTGTAATAACTCCATTTTTAGTTTAATTCGAGTTATGCCCCTTTTAACTTAGACTTTCCTTGGTTAAAGTTTTGCATGCAAGTTACATTCAAACCATATCTCACCTACTATCAATGATATTGCATTGAAAAGTTTAACTTTAATAATTGCCATGCCTCAACAACCATTGTACATTAGCTTTCATTGCCATGTAGTCAACTAAGTAGCGTAACTCACGTTTCAATATAATACAAATTTTAAATGGCCTGTTTTGAACTTATATTTTTTCTGACAAATGGCTGCGAATAGTCGAGCGCGCTGTCTAGTGACAGCTCTTGTTATAATAATAATGATATATTACTTTGCTAACATTTATTTAAAAAGTGTTTTTTGGGACTTTAAAAAAATATATATAATTTTTGTTAAAGGGAGATAATATAAAAGTGTGAGACAATCACATGGTTGACCATAGTCGACCATGGTCAAATGGTCAACCACGGTTGAAAACACTGACCATGTTAGACCATGGTCAAGCTTCAGTTTGTCTTTTCTCACCATGGTCAAACGGTTTATAAAACATTTTTCTAGCTCAAACTCTAAAAAAAATGCAAGTTGGCTAAAAGGAAAAAACAACAGTCAACAAAAATAAGTTCAGTCTTAAATACTATTCAGGTGGGATCCCACCGGGAAATGTACTTGGAAATCCCGGTAGGTTATTACCGGGATCCCACTGGGATGAATTTCCATCCCACTGGGATGAATTTCCATCCCACTGAAATGACAACATCCCACCGGGATTAAGTCATCCCACTGGGATCCCAGTTCAATTTTCTGTGGGGCTATGCACCAAAAATCGCCTTACCTCAAATATTTTATTTGAAATAAAATTAATTATGAAAAATTGGAATGAAAATGGGAGATTAAATAGCTTTGATAAAAATTGTTGTTTTCATATTATGCATGGTTTGGTTTTTACATGACTTTTTGTACATGTACCGGTATGCATTCTCAGTATATTTTCATGTATTTATTGTATGAGCTCTCAAACACTGAAGGTAATAAAAGTACTACAGTGGAACTCGGTTATAACGAAATCCTGGGGACCCAGAGATTCCTTACGCTATATCCGATTTTCGCTATATCAGTACAACGAAATTTCTTTACATGAGATTGGATATAACGTATTTCGTTATGTCACATGACTTTCCTTGTACCCAGGTTAGTATAGCCAGTACGTATAAAGTTATACGTACCACGTGTAGTATAATGTATTGATTTTTGTTCAATAAATCGATGCGTATTTCGCATTTTTAGTGTTTTTAATATAAATTTATATCAATTGACAACGAGTGATAAATCCTCTATATCTGAGCACTTTGACAAAGTCCACTAATTAGCAAGTTCTAAACCATCAAAACAATTCAGTAAGTAACGATGGAGAATGTGGCATGGTTGATGCAGGCCCCACATATTTCATCCTGTAACTAATATTTCGTTTGATAGTAACAGTTGCAAAAACATTTAAAAAAGTTAATAACCTTGTAATGTCAACGATGTTTAGGGGTATAATTATTGGTTAAGTCAGTTAATTTGCAATGATAAATGCCCGTGACGCAACTACTTGACACCTTTTAAGATTGTTTGCACAAACATTTTTCACACAATTACCGCCTTTGTTATATCCGAGCAGTTTTGCACACAAAATGCTCCAACGGGACATAGAAATCAATACGTTATAACCGATTTTTCATTATATCCGATTACGTTATAAGCGAGTGGTATTACATTGAAATAAAGAAGGGACTCGGTCGGGGATTTTATTTCCTTACGCTATAACAGAGTTTTCGTTATAAGCGAGTTCGCTATAAGTGAGTTCCCCTGTATTATCATTTTTAATTTAAGACTGGTGATTTTCAACACTAGAGTTATTACTAAGTGTCATTATAAAGTTGTGTCTTGACCAATTACTATCATTTTGAAGAAGAAAAGCCCTACTTGCCTTCCCCTTCTCAATCTGCTTGGGTCGGGAAGGGGAAACAAAAATATGTTTGGTTCTACCTTACAGTTTAAGGCTGACCTTATAATTAAAAGTTCTTCATTTGAAGTTATTAAGCCTAGAATCTTCTTGGTAGGTATACTGGTCTGCCTGGGGTTTAAGGGATGTTTATGCATATTTTACATACTCTCAAAAATTGGATTTCGTCAAGAACAGGACAACTTCTGAAAAGGCCAACAAAAGTTTAATCAGTTCAGTTAAAAAGTTCACTGGGTTAAATCACCGTTTTCATGAGTTGAATGATTGGGTGACTCAAAACAAAGAATTCTTTAAGGTCAGCCCAATTAAAGAGCATCAACCATATATTTGATACAAGCTGGTGTGGATGAATATATGTCATATTTTATACCTACTACTTGTGTGCTGTCATTTATTATCATAATTAAGTGAGCGGTCATGGCTTTGTTTGTTTTTTGTGGCTTTTTTATTAAACATATGATCAGTTGGATACAATTTATTCACTGACACTTGAGAAACATTCTAAATCTGTACAACAATCTACATAATTGGTCATACCATGGTGGCCCTAAAATTGTCCTACATCAGAAGTTATCCATCTAAATTGTCCATCTAAAAAAGTCCATAAAAATTGCCCATCTAAAGTCAATGTGTATCTAAAATTGTCTATGTAACTTTCTCCACCTAAATAATAACATTCTACATCATTGGTCATACCATGGTGGCCCTAAAATTGTCCTACATCAGAAGTTATCCATCTAAATTGTCCATCTGTCTAAAGTTAATTGTCTATCAGAAAATGTCCACATAAATTTGCTGTTCTGAAATGGTTTAACTGAAATTGACCACCTAATACTGTCCTATTAAGGCCCCTGAATTTTACTTGAATCAGACTGTGGGACTGGAGAAACTTTCTGAAATGTACCGCAGTGTAACGTCTGCATGTTTTTAACTACAGTTTTGTTTGAGCAAATATACACAGGGGTAGACACTTAACTATTTTGGTCACAGGTCTGACAGTAAAGAAGCATAAATGTGTACCAGAAAACAGCCACTGGTCCTTCAAGACCTCTCTCTGGTCTTTCGTAATTTTCACTCGCATCAGGCCCACAGACCAATGTCAGTGTCAAGCTCTGATATATGAATGTAATAATCCAGGTGCAAAACTATGGCACATGACTCTATAAATTGATGTAGTTACCATAGTAGTGCATCGAGTCCTTGATTTATTTTACCTCATTTTGGAAGAATAGAGCAGGAAACCATACAGTATTTTAAGTTAAGCCAAAGACGGTATCATATTTCTTGTTATCACGATATTCATCTAGATCATTATAAGCTTAAAATTGTCGCCTTTATGTTTGCCCAGATTATCAACAATTCAATCTAACTTCCTTGAAGTGACTTGAAGCTATCAAGTAGAATAGACAACTTACTGCGTAATTACAAAAACTTCAAATTAAGTTGATAAACAAGACTGCGTTCAATAAACGCTTTTGCCCCCGTGGAAGCCATGTCCATAAAAAGCTAAGTCAATATTTTAAATACTTTTGAAGATACGCTCCAGACAAACAATTATCATGAAAATACTAAAGGGGGGATAATTCAAAATGTAAGACAGACAGAGTTATGGTTTTTGGTCCATGCACTTCTACAAGCTACCATCTATTTATATATCAAGTTTTAAGGCAATATCTTAAACAATTTTGAAGATACACTCCGGTCAAAATTTTATTCTGAAAATACTAAAGGGGAGATAATTAAAAGTTTAAGACAGACAGAGTTATATTGCTTGGTCATTGCACTTCTACAAGTTTTTTTTTTCTTTTTATATTCCAAGTTTCAAGTCAATATCTTAAATAGTTTTGAAGATATACTCAGAGCAAAATTTGACTATAAAAAACACGAAAGGGGAGATAATTCAAAATTTAAGACAGACAGAGTTATGGTTCTTTGTCAATGCACTTCTCCAAGTTGCCATCTATTTATATTTCATATTTCAAGTCAATATGTTAAATAGTTTTGAAGATACGCTCCAGACAAAATTTTATTGTGAAAATACTAAAGGGGAGATAAGTCTAAGTCCAAAATTAGGTCAAGGTGAAGGTCAAAATGGAGTCAGGTGATACAGGTGTGTGGAGAGTGGTCATATACAACATCCATGCAAGTATGAAAGCTTTGTAGCAAGTCATATTAATGCTAGAAGAAACGGTCAATTTGGGTTAACCAAGAATTTGGCCTTTCAATAAGTCTAAGTCCAAAATTAGGTCAAGGTGAAGGTCAAAATGGAGTCAGGTGATACAGGCGCGTGGAGAGTGTTCATATACAACATCCATGCAAGTTTGAAAGCTTTGTAGCAAGCCATATTAATGCTAGAAGAAACGGTCAATTTTGGTTAACCAGGGCGGACGGACGAACGGACGGACGGACGGACGGACGGAAGGACGGAAGGACTGACGGACGGACGTACCTACGAAAGGTACATTATGAGCTGCACCCCACAGTCTTACTTACGGGGTGCAAAATTCAACCCACAATGTCGTTTTTGTACAATTCATCGTTGTGGGGTGCACCCTACAAACATTCCTATAGTGTCCATTTAAAGGGTTTTGATCATACCCTAGTTAATGAATTATGAGTTGAGTATATGTAGGCATTATGGGGTGACAATCACACCTTTTTGAACTTGTTGTGTTTACAACTGTTAAATCCCTGTGAGGTGCAGCCCATAACCAGTCCAAAAGTTCAAAGTCCAAGTACGGACAATCAGCCCATAATCATTCTGGGGTGCACCCCCCTTAACATCAAATTTGTCCATTTTCGCTCATTTACAGCTATCTGAGCATATCGTATTACGGGGTGCACCCCATAGTGCAAAATCACCCCACAATGTACCATAGTCACGACCGCACACCCCACATTGTACCTCTCGTAAGAGCGGACGGACAGACGGACGGACGGACAGACGGACGGACGGACGGACAGGTGCATTACTATATGCCTCCCGATCTATCGATACGGGGGCATAAAAAACAACCCAAATAGATTCATATAAGTTGCTGGAATTTGAAAAGATGAGGGTATAATTTTAATTTTCAATAAATATCAATTTTTACTTAATTCTCTACGCTTAAAGGGACTCAACTCCAGTTGGTAAAATGCAAACTTTATCAAAAAATTCTCTTAAAATCACATTTTTTTGGCTTGACCTACCTAGTACATTCATATTCGAATCTGGACTTATTCATCTTAAAGAAATATAATCGCATAAGGATGGTTTATTAAATCTAAATACCAAAAAATCTATTTTGACCGCAACAAATTAAAATATATATTCAACATTGCATAGCGTAGGTTGGTGTTTAAATAGCGCCTTTGATCATAATGTAAATTGTAAGAATACTTTATATTTTGTTAAATATGGTTTTGTGATTAAAATGTCAACAAAAACATGTTTTAACCATCGAAATGGAGTTTAGTCCCTTTAATGGGTATTGTGCACCAAAGCAAATCCAAGGACTCAGTGCAAAACTATGGTACATGCCTCCACAAATTGATGTAGTTACCCTAGTTTTGCACCAAGTCCTCGAAATACAATACTTAATTACCTCATCAAATAAGGACAATTATATGCCACATGAGGACAAAATATTAACTCCCTATATAAGTAGATTGCCCTATACGCTGTAATGACATGTAAGTCATTTACTAATGATATGCAAGGGTAACTGAACTGAAAAGCTTAATAAGTACATATAACCTTTTTATACATTGCTATGAGTTTAACACAATCATGTAGTACTTTCTTAAGAATACTTTTTGACTATGTAGGTTAGCACTCCAAACATAAAAGAAATCAGGGGGCATTCATTAACTTTTATTATAGCATAAAAACAGTGATTTTGCTCATACTTAAACGGGGAAAAAAGGTAAGTTATTGTAAAGATTCTCGCGCGCACGCGCTGTTGGTGTTCAGTTTTAAGTATGCTCATTTGAGGACTCAGCCGACGAAAATAAATGATTTACAGCGTTATATGAACTGTAATTCACATTCTAATTGTAACTATTAAATCAATTTTCTACAATAGTAAAATAATAAACGTAAACCAACCCCAAGTGCCACTGTTATTTGGTATTTGCCGATACCGGAAGTCGACGCTCATAAAAAAACTTGTATGTGACGTAACGTTTGCTAAGCGACGTCGCGTTTGTT
Organism: Spisula subtruncata; assembly: GCA_963678985.1. Lineage (NCBI taxonomy): Eukaryota > Metazoa > Mollusca > Bivalvia > Venerida > Mactridae > Spisula > Spisula subtruncata. The sequence goes on along the minus strand of OY787670.1, from coordinate 19,183,105 downwards.
TTCCCGACGTCACCCAAAATGTCGCGCCTAAATGTCATAATTTTGAAATATGAAGTGTTGTTTTTATGCTATAATAGCGTTTACGCATGCTTTTTCGTGCTATTACATCTGCAGAGTCCCTCGGGAGTGTTGGTGCCCTCGCCCTGAAAAACAACAGCAATATATAAACGACCATTAATCAAATAACTTGAGTCAAGCATTTTCATTTTTACCAGGTTAACATCAAAATTTAACTCTATCCCAGACAAAATAGTTGTAAGTGGGGGAGATATTGGTGGGATGTTTTGGTTTTTGCTTGTTTCTAAATCATAACGGCATAACCTTAAATAGTATATCGGATTGGGGCATTATATTTTACTCACATATTGCATACCAGTGCCTGGTAATTTAAAATCAGAAAATCTTGTTTTCAATTAAGAACTAGAATTGCCATGGAGTGATTAAAAATAAGTAAGAACTTTATCACAAATTTTTACTAGATCGCAATAGTGTAATTTAAGGCAGAATATAGTGAAACTTGGTTGAAACAGTTTATTGCATTATAGCAGATCTTTAATATCAGCAAAATTAATCAACCTCTCAAATTTGTTCCATGATTCCTTATTCTGGGAATTGAAATGATAAATCAATGTTCTGTTTGAATTAGGAGAAAACAATAATTCACCTCTCCCTTAATTTGGTATGATCCTTTGCATTCCTCCAACACAACTCAGTTTGAAGGGAAATTTCCCATTTAATAGGTTTTCCTTTGACTCCAAATACAAGTTGTTACAAATTTATAAAACAGTGATAATTAAGATGCTCCAAAGCTCAAGTGGGTATTGAAATATTTGAAAACAGCTATAGCAAATATTTCTTTATGCTTCAAGTAGTCACCAGTGTTTCAATTTACCAAAACAACAATTGAACTATATCAGTTGTAAAACCTGATTTATGATTTTACATTGATTGCTACAGTCAGTTCAAAGTGAAATGATAATGGTCGTAAATATAATCTCATCTGACAGGTAGACTATGTTCATCTAGGTTTAACTGGGTATACCTGAGTTAATGGTATTCCCCGCTATTCTTTCGAATGGGATAGTTCCCTCATCAGAATTATAACTTATTGAATTGACAGTAAACCAGTTACAACAAGGGGTCACCCGTTTTACCGGAATCCACGTAAATTACCGGAATAGACCGGAATCCAGATAAATTACCGGAATAGGCCTATATTTCGTTAATAAACAGTAGTTTTGCATAGTTTTTGGTTTAAATCAATCTTATTTAACATAAGCAACGTATATGCAAAAATAAAATAAAATATGTTATGAAAAAAAAAAGTTATTGAAATTTTAAAATTGGCCGGCGTCCGTTCGTCATTACGCTATCTATGCAGAATTTACTTGACCGAAATAGACATGTATCTCGTTAATAAAACATAATTTTGTTAAGTTTCTGGTATAATTCAATCATGGATACGAAAAATAAGTTGTTTCTTAAAAAGAAATTAAAATATTTCAATGAAAACTGATTTTACATGAGTTTTAAAAACGGACATTTCTCGCTCTAACCGCGCGTATTGACAGAGAATTAACGTAACCAGAATCCACTTACTATAACCGGAATAGGCCTATATTTCGTTAATAAACAGTAGAATTGTATTATTTTTGGTTTCAATCAATCATATATACCATAAGTAAATCATATTCAAAAGGAAAATTTAATATGTTGTGTAAAAGTGATATAATACGAGTTTTAAAATCGGTCGTTTTCTGCTTTCAACGCGCGATTTGAATGAGAATTAACATAACCGGAATCCACTTTTTATAACCGGAATAGACATATATTTCGTTTATAAACAGCAGAAATGTATTGTTTTTGATCTAAATCAATCATATATACCATAAGTAATTCATATTCAAAAGGAAAATTTAATATGTTGCGTAAAAGTGATATAATACGAGTTTTAAAATCGTTCGTTTTCTGCTTTGAACGGGTGATTTGAATGAGACTTAATTAACATAACCGGAATCCACTTACTATAACCATATGTATTGTAAGTAAACTATAAGGAAATATAAATATGTTGTTAAAAAAGGATTTCATATGCAAAAAATTGCCATTTCGGGTAGCGCATTACATTTTGATCCAACCGGGATAGAATCGTATTTGTTTTAAAGTCAATATTTTGTATCTTATACATTATTATTGAATTACACGTATCAAAGGCAAGTCATTTCCGAAAGGAAACAGTAATATCTTGAGAGAAAAAGAGTTTATATGCGATTGAAAAAATGGCAATTTCGGGTAGTGCATTACAATTTGATCAAACGTGCGGACATAGGCTCGTATTTTCAAATTTTGTTGTTAAATAAATCTTTTGTATGTTAATAATTTATAAGCATTCAATCAAATGTATCATAGATAAGCTATTTCTAAACGGAAACTAAAAGAATTTAGAAGCGAATGAAAATATGCCTCCGGTGGATCAAAAAAGTATTGCACCCCGCGATTTCAATAACCTTGAAATACGAACATCATACGGCATTTAAATCCAACATTGAATAGGTCACTAATATTTCAACACTGATATCGTAACACTGGACAAACTTCAACAGTACGCACGTGCCACAGCAGTCCTTGTTACTAAATGTTTCACGGCGGTTCCAAAATTTTCTCGGGTGTCCCAATGAAGGTGTGGTCGACCGTCAATCATGTGTGTTGGGAGAATATCTTGCAGTACAGGAACAACTATTAGGCCATGTTTATTTCATTTCTTGGTGATCAAAATTTCTTTGAGAGAAAAATGTCTACTTGTCGCCCGAAAACTTATTTATGCAACAATAACCAACCTCGATCTTTATTTGTATACATCTACGGAATGTACGAGCGAAATGGTGAACTATATTTATATTGTTAAAATGCGTGATCGTGTTGAAGATATGCAGTTGTAGAAATAACCAATCTATTTAACACCTTGTCCTTACTGTGTTTTCCGATCTAAGAGACGCGCGGCATCACTTTGTAACTTTAGATGTCGCCGACGCTGGGTACATCACAGAATGTTGTCGGCTAGATATCAGACGTTGCCGACTTACGTCGGTGGATTAAAGGAAACTGTGTGAGAAAACCACAGGTAACTGTATCATTGCCATTTGATATTGAGTAAAATTAAAAAAATAACTTCCTAAATTTTATATTTTCTACATGACTCCGTAGCTCAGTGGTTATTGCGAGACACTCGTATGTATAAAATTTAATGTTTTTTAAACCACAGCATTACATTCTAGATGATTAATAAGAATACTGTATTGTATTACTGTATTGTACATTAGGGAAAATAAAATGCACACTAGTGACCGGTTCGTCGATTCCCCTGCATATAGACCTTGTACAAAAAAATAATGTTTCCAAAAAAAGTAAGTATTTTTATCAGTGAAACAGTTACCTGTGTGAAAAATATACATCAAAGGTAACGCAGCCGAACTTTGACACATGAAAATAGAAACATATTGCGACATCGCTCATTTTATAGACCTCGTGATGCTTAAGACGTATATTTAATCTTTGTTAGTGGAATAACTCATGGCAGTTCATTAACAGATTATAAATGATATTGTATCATAATGGATTACTAATACTATTTGAAGGTAATTGTTACGTGTCTTCGCAATACATAATATTAATTACGTCTATATCATTTGTGATTAACATAAGGACTCCCTGATAAAGGATTCAGCGACAGGGTCTGTGAATGCATTGACAAAGTGATAGAAAACACTTACGTAGGTAACAGTGGCCTGTTCTATGATAATATTCAGAATCCTTGATATATGTCAGTAATTTTATTCATTAATTGATTTTTGCTGTTCAAAAACGATCATTAGGTTTAATTTTATCCAACTGTTGCACAATGATTAGTCAAGCCTGGGGCTACAAGTATACAATCGACACACAAGATGTCATACAGAATATCCAATAAACAGGTCACTTATCAGTATGCTAGCTGTCAAGAAATCTAGTTATAGCCCCAACTCTTCATTCTCATGAATCAGTGTATAGTCAAGTCTCTGTATTACGGATGAAAAACACGCTGGTCGAACGAGAATGAAACTCTTTACACAAAATCTGTGTTTAAGAAATATTTTAAATTTCCATTTGGAAATAAGTTATTTATCGCTTATATGATCAAATAATAGCAGAAACTAAACAAAATTACCGTAAAAAACGAGATTCGGGTCTATTCCGGTTACGTTAATTCTCATTCAGTACACGCGTTTAAAGCGAGAAATGGACGATTTTAAAAATTGCACAAAATCTTGTTTTACTAAAATATTATGATTTCCTTTTGGAAATAACTTATTAATAGTATATATGAACGAATTGTTGCAGAAACGAAGCAAAACTACCATTTTATAGCGAGATACGAGCCTATTTCGGTTACGTCAATGCGGGAAAATTAGCGATTTTAAAACTTGTATAAAATCATTAATCACCAAAATATTTTAATTTCCTTTTGGAAACAATATAATAATAGTATATATTATTGAATTATATCAGAAATTAAACACAATTACCAATAAATAACGTGATACAAGCCTATTCCGGTTATTTTAATTCTCATTCAATACGCGCGGTCAATGCGGGGAAATGATCGATTTTAAAACTTGTATAAAATCATTATTCACCACAATATTTTAATTTCCTTTTGGAAACAATATAATAATAGTATATATTATTGAATTATATCAGAAATTAAACACAATTACCAATAAAAAACTTGATACAAACCTATTCCGGTTATTTTAATTCTCATTCAATATGCGCGGTCAATGCGGGAAATGAGCGATTTTAAAACTTGTATAAAATCATTATTCAACACAATGTTTTAATTTCCTTTTGGAAACAATATTATAATAGTATATATTAATGAATTATAGAAGAAATTAAACACAATTACCATTAAATAACGAGAAACGAGTCTATTCCGGACACGCTAATTCTGATCCAATATGGTAATGACATCGTAAAATGAACAAATTTTGAATCTGGAATAAAAAAATATTTCGTGAACATATTTTATTTTAGTTTTGCATATATGTTGCTTATGTTAAATAAGATTGATTTAAACCAAAAACTATGTAAAACTACTGTTTATTAACAAAATATAGGCCTATTCCGGTAATTTATCTGGATTCCGGTCTATTCCGGTAATTTACGTGGATTCCGGTAAAACGGGTGACCGACAACAAGTTGTGTGTATATTGTACACTCTCAATAAATGTAACAATAAGGTTCTTCCTGGTTCACTTATCCTGTTACAAGTACACACCCATTTATAGGAATTATGAATCACCAAGTTCAACACATATCGCAGGCTTAGAATGAGAAGGTCTTAAGTACAAAATTGATATGTTTAAAAACAAGAAAAAGCTGTCTGAAAATTACTCTTTACTTTGGAAAAACAAGATTTATAAACTTCGATTTGGTCAACATGACAAGTTTTAATTTTAATGAAAACAGGCTCATAATTAATTAATGCCTTATGAAGCAGATTTCAAATATGTATCAGTTTTATAAGGTTGTAATTAGTACTTATGACCTTCTTATTCTAAGCCGGCGATAAGTACAGCTATTTATATTGACAGAGTTCAGACCAGGAGTCACAGTGTATAAACTCCTGTCCGCCTAAACCGGATGTGGCTCATAACTAGGCGGCCAAAAAAAATTAAATCGCGTTTACTGTCTCGAATGTTTTGGATTTTATTAGTTTATTCGTTAGCGTGGCATACAGTAAGTATATTATTTTTTTAAATATGTAGCACGTTAATTACTGTTTACGTTGATACCAAACAGTCCTAATAAAACCCCATAATAACTTTATCTTAAAGTAAATTCACAGTTGGTTATTTGCCAGATTTCACAAAGAATCAACAAATTCTTTAAAAGAAAGTTTATGTGGTACCCAACGAGTATTGCAACTTTTATAACATTGTAAATAAATGTATAACACATCGATAAACACTAACTTTTCCCTACTGTTACGGTTTCTTTTTCATATAAAATGCTTTTTTTCGGGGACATGTATGCCGATTACACTGTACGACTATGCGATTCAGTATAGGCCAACTATTCGTTTTTTGTCAATTTTGGCCTGTACGCCTAGTAGTAAATTTGTATGCCGATTTATCACGTCTATTCATACTTGAATGTACTGTTCTGGCTTTGTTATGTGTAAAAACGGTAAAAAATTATATTTTTTATTCATTTCAATTCATGGACGACCAATATCAATGCTACTACTGCAGTTTTCACTCAACATTTCCAGACGTTATAGATCATACTTTAACACTCCATTCTGACTGCATATTAAACATAAAACAAAAAGTACATTTAATTAATTGAAATTTTTTTTCCCTTTCAACAAAAAACTTTCAATCATTCCAGAACAAATATATATGCATAACCAATTTACAACCTGTTTCGAAGAAATAGGGACGTGGAATCTAAAAATTTCTAAATGTTTACCGGATAATGATCACGTCTCCAGAAAAGAAAGTTCTAAGACTGTGTTGAACGCCTGTGAAAGGAGATTCGACACAGGCCTCACTGGTAGACTACCGACGATGAAGAAGCTAATCTGAGTTTGTGTTTCGATGATATGCATATTCTCCAAACATCTGTCGGTATAGATCTACAACGACCTTCGAAATATGACCCCTGGACGAGTCCATATGACAAGGTTGAAACGATATTAACCGTCATTTTATGAAAAAATATGGATACGGTTGAAAAAAACTCACTTTACTTCTAGTTGGAAACGTGGCTTAGTGGATAAACTGTTCTCTTGTCAGAAACATACCTTTTATAATTATGGGCTGTGGGTTCGAGTCCGCTGCTATACTCTTTTTCAATAATTAAGTTTCTATAGTGTATATTTCAATTCTTAATTTGATAAATTCACGTTTTATAACTAATAAAAAATTATTTGTTTCCTTTACATTGATTTAGTCTGGATATTGTATTTATTGCTCATTTTCATCTTCATGCTCTGATATATAATTGGATTTAATTACAAATAACTCGAGTCATTGGCTTCGCTGCAATCAACATTTTAAGAATGTTCTGTAGAAACGTCAGAATAAGCTAATGGTTTAATATGTCAGTGGTTTGTGTGGTGTACATCGCTTTCAATTGCTTATTTTTTCTTTCCAGTGTGAGTTTGGACCCACTAACGAACAGTTTTTTTATATTTAATAAACTTATGCTTAAATGTAATGCTATATGAATTCATATCAATGATACAATGTGTCAAAACCAGTGTGAGTATCAATTGAGTTACAAGCTACGACGCTGAGACAACCTAATGTGCTTATATGCTAGCTCTTGTCAGTCGGGCAACCCTCCCACACACTGACAAGCGAAAACAGTCCTATTTCCTTCTCCTCCATACAAAACCTATGTACTTTCTCGGTGAGATTTTTCGCGTGGACGCTAAATCTGTGTACGAACTATGACATATATCTTATGTGCTTTTTACACACCGAAACTTTTATAGACAAGCACGAAACATATTTGCTGAGCAAAATGAAAAAAATATATGTAGCAGAATGCGATTCAAACTCATTCGTTCAGTTTTGAAGTACATGTACTCGTATTCATAGTAGCTTAGCCGACTTGCGCACTTCTTGATAAGACCATTCTTAATGCATGCTTTATGGGTAAAAACACCCCTATCACCTGGTTAACTCCAATGTTAAAAGTACAGTTATGCCCGAGTGCTTGTTGTAGATCTATACACAGACGAGCGATTGCTTTGTTTTTGACTATCACCACAATCGACTTGATGAAGAAACAAAACAACTGTCACAGCAAATCGGATGGACAGCAAGACCTATTCTTGAAATTTACAACGTTGTTAGCAGAGCGTCGTTTACCCCTGTCTAATATGTGTGTTATACTTTTCTTTACGCTAGTAGATCAGCAATCTTTGTTCAAGACAGTAAAACTCATTATAGGTTTTAGCAAACAATTCAGTGGTTGGAAGAACATATTTCTATGGAAAGTACAACATATACGAAAGAAAAAGCTCATTAGCCTGGCAATAAAATACCTTTGATAGATTTAGCATTTAATTTAGGTTCACTGTATAGATACAGTCCCTGCTAAAACTATTTTTGTGGGTATAGAGGGGATCATGGGTTCCTGACTACATATCAAGCACTTGTACCATGGATGGAACACGTTTTATACGTTTTATGCTCGTTTGTTTCCCTTAATTTGCATGTACATGTACATTCTGTGACGTATAGCATGTAGCTATATATACATAAAACTGCATGAATTATATATTGAATTCTTTTTAATCAAATGATTGCAACTATTCCATTGAACATGTCTTTTTTGCTATTTATTTAAGTCATGACCATTCTTTAAATGCAGTTTTATTTTTTGTGACTGTGTTTTTATATACAGTTCTACCAATGCTATTGTTGTTGTTTATCTAGATTTGTTTTCCAATGTTCCTATTAATCTGCTCAACATGTGTTTGCATTCTTTAAGATGCATGTCTTAGTTTAGTTTGTACCCATGTCTTTCCTTGTGTATTCAAATTTTACCTATCTATATGATAATGAGAGTTGAATGTGATTCTGTCTTTGATATATTTAATCTTCTTTTATTTTATAGATTGTTTGTGTGTATGTTATTGGATATAATCAATGTTTATGTCGGATACAAGCTTCAATATTATGTTATTATGTTGAACATTACCGAAGTTAAATAAAGATTATCTTATCTATCTTATCTTAAAATAGATATTGCAAGCGGTGATTTGATTAAGGATGTAATTTACTAAAATTGACTGTTTCCTTGTCGCAATTAAAGATACAAACCAAACATATTATGTATCATTTAAATGAGCACCTTGAATAGGCTAATACGCATATTAAGCATTTCGTAATTATTTTATACATTAGGCTGACAGTAGTGTTGCGACTATTGGGGCAGTCGGAATTCTGAGTTATCCGAATAGGCGTTTAGTGCATGATTCGAATACATGTTGGATTAAACAGTATTGTAACTGTTCGAGTGGCAAATACAACCTGGCTTATGTAAATGCATACGTATAGATTCATAAAACAATCATTTAGAAGCGATTAGTACTCGATTTCCCTCAGAATGTCCGAAATAACGGTGAATTTAGCGTGATTGATTCATCTGTCACTTTGATCAGCGGTGTATTTTGATGAAATTCGTGTTTATTTGAAATGCTAGTGCCTAGTAAAGGACTTTCTGATGCAGAGACGTTTATTAGACGCTGATACAATGTGTAAAACAGGTTTATTCAATGGAAAACGATTGAAAAAAACACGAAATACTAACTGCTGTTTACTTCGAAAAGCTGTCGAATATGAAACTGCACGCTTAGTTATGAGCGACATCCTGTTTAGGCGGACAGGAGTTTATACACTGTGGGAGTGCAAGGCCCGGTTTATCCAGACTATGAATACTTAACATGGGCAAGGGATCATGCAAGGGGACCAGGCCCCTTTTCGGTCTGGTAGCTTTAGCGTTGGATCAACTCGGTAAGGTCATACCAAATGGTATTTTCGTTTAGCGTCCACCCTAAGTTAAACAAGAGGACCCAAAGGGCCCTAGGTCGCTCACCTGTTGCACATTGGTCTAGGTATCAGTACAACTGACATTCTGACCATATTTCATGAAGTTTCGATCAAAACACTTTTTAAACAGGGGTCTGTAAAGTGAGCACAAGATTTTTCTAAGATTTGACCTAGTGACCTAGTTTTTGACCCCACATGACCCAGTTTCGAACTTGACCTAGATCTTATGAAGAACAACATTCTGACCAAGTTTCATGAAGATTGGATCAAAACGGTGACCTCTTGAATGAACACAAGCTTTTTCTAATACTTGACCTAGTGACCTAGTTTTTTACCGCACATGACCCAATTTCAAACATGGCATAGATTTTTTGGAGAACAACATTCTGACCAAATTTCATGAAAATTAGATCAAAACGGCGACCTCTGGAGTGAACACAAGCTTTTTCTAAGATTTAACCTAGTGACTTGATTATTGACCCCATATGACCAATTTTCAAACTTGACCTTGATTTTATAGAGACCAACATTCTGACCAAGTTTCATGAAGATTTGATCAAAACGGTGACCTCTGGAGTGAACACAATGTTTTTCCAAGATTTGACCTTGTGACCTAGTTTTTGACCCCATATGACCCAGTTTCGAACTTGGTCTAGATTGTATAGAGAACAACATTCTGACCAGGTTTCATGAAGATTGGATTAAAACGATGACCTCTGGAGTGAACACAAGGGTTTTCTAAGATTTGACCTAGTGACCTTGTTTTTGACCCCACCTGACCCAGTTTCGAACTTGGTCTAGATTTTATAGATTGAAACCAATAAAAAAGTATGTAGTGCTAACAACTGACAACGGATGTATTTTATCTATTTTATTTTTACCAACGTTTCGGCTTATCACTAAGCCTTCATCAGGGTGAAATACAAAAACATCTACAATTCGTCTCTCGAAGTACAAAAAAGGAGATGTTATAATGTCACGTGATATTGATTGTAAAACTCTAAAAATAGAATACATGTCTAAAAATAGATACTGATTGAAAGTTAATTGTCTTGTGTTTTAAATATACCATATAGTCTGTATATAAATATTTGGCGGTCTTGTAGAGTGGAAGGCAGTTCATCTTTTAGGTAAGTTTCTTCATGGTAAGTACACTTCTTGTTGTCTGTGATTGGAGTGATTATTTCTGGTAGGATCATCTCCTGGAGTATTTTCGTAATGTTTAGTTTTTTCTTCTGTGGATCGTTATTTGGTTTTGTCATCGTTAGTCTAAATTTTGGAGTTATTTTTGGTTGTGTGAAAAAGTCGTGAATATTACTTGCCATATGTTGGTCATTTTCTGTTCGTTCTTCTTTCTTTGTTTCCTTGATAATGAGTTTGCTGGCGTCATATGTTTTCTTATGGATATTGTTGAGGTGTCTCTTGAGTGTAGATTTTGTGGATAGAGATCGTCCGCATTCATAGCATTCGTAAAGTTGTTTTGTTTTTCCATGTATTGCTTTTACGTGCTTCTTCAGGTTGCTTATTTGTCCTTTTATAAATCTGTTACAGATACTACATTGGTATAGCTGCATACTTATTTTCTTATATTCCTGCATTCTTCGTTTGCTTAATCGATTAGGTTCAATCCCTGTGGTGTTTTAGTTTTTAATGTGCAAATTAAACTTTCTTCGGTTCGTAGTCGTACGTTGATATTTTTGGTTGTGTTTTTGATGATGGTGAGGTCAATGTCGTTGTTGTTATGGTTGTATGATATAAAGTGCCGCGATACGGGTTTGACGTCGTTTCCCGCTCTGATGTCTGCGAGGTGACCATATAGGCGTTCTCTCATACTGTTACTTGTTTGTCCTACATATTGAACGTTGCATTTCTTGCAAGTAATTAGATATATTATACTTACTGATTTGCAATTGAACGATCCATTGATTCTGAAAGTTTGGTTCGTGATATTGCTTTTGTAAGTAGTTTTGTCCGTGATGAATTTGCAGCAGACACAGTTTTGTTTACATGGGTGTGAGCCCGGGTCATTAGGTGCTGTTAAAAAGTTCGATTTTACCCAGTATTGTCTCAGGTTTTTCGGACGTCTGAAGGCAGTAATGATCTGTGATCTTCTGAGGTGTGCGAGTGTGTAGTCGTCCTCAATGAGATGTTTATATTTCTTGATAATATTATTTATAGGTGGAGTTTGCGGGTTGTACGTGGTTATTATAGGAATGATAGTTGTGCAATTTTGTTGTATAATCGGAGTGCTAAGTAATGTTTCTCTGTCCAATAGTTAGCTTTGTTGATGGCCGTCAGTATCAAATGTTTAGGATATCCTCTCTGTAGTAGATTGTTCTCGAGAATTTTCGTGCATGTTTCAAAGGTTTCGTTGGTACTGCATATCCGTCTCATTCTAATAGCTTGGCTATAAGGAATGCTTCTTTTTTGGTGTTCTGGATGAAAGGAATTGAAGTGAAGGTACATGTGTGCGTCGGTTGGTTTTGTATATAGTGTGGTTGTTAGTGTTCCATCTTGTTGTTTTATGACTGTTGTGTCTAAAAAATTCGCTCTCGTATCTTCTATCTCAAACGTGAATTTTATTGTGTCGTGAAAACTGTTTAAAGCCAAAGTGAAGGAATCTAATTCCTCTCTACTGTGTGGCCATATCATGAATATATCGTCAATGAATCTCCACCATATCAGGGGTTGCATGATTTGTTGTTCTAAAAATTCATTTTCAATTTTGCTCATAAATAATATAGCATAGCTCGGTGCGCATTTTGTTCCCATAGTGGTTCCTGCGATCTGTTCATAGAATTTACCGTTGAAGGTGAAACAAGTTTTAGCTAGGATGAAGTATAAAAGTCTTAAAATTATCCAGGATAGTGGTGTTTTGTTTTCCCTAGTTTCGAGTGCTTTTTTGACTGCTAGGATTCCTTCCTTGTGGGGGATGTTAGTATATAGTGCTTTTACGTCTATAGTTACTAGAAGTGATTCTGGTGGTACTTTTCCTAGTTGGGATAATTTTTGTAGGAATTGGTTGGTGTCTTTGATGAAAGATTTTACTTCTCTTGCGAGGGGTTGTATGTGGTGATCTACAAATTCTGATAATTTTTCTGTTGGACTGTCACAAGCAGATACAATTGGTCTGCCAGGGTTGTTTTCTTTATGAATTTTGGGTAGTAGGTAGAAAATAGGAGTTCTGCAATTCTTGGGGGTTAGGTATGATATGTGTTCCGGCTTTAATAGTTTATGTTTTCTGAGGTAGTTGAGGAAGGAGTTGATATCCTTTGTTGTACGATTGGTAAGGTTGATGGTTTCTTTATAGAAGTTTTTGTCTGATAGTTGTCCTAGACCTTCATTTATATAGTCTTGTTTGTTAAGTATCACGATTGCTCCCCCTTTGTCGGCCGGTTTTATAATTATGTCCCTATTTTGTTGTAGCTTCGTGATAGCTTCCCTTTCCTCCAGGGATATATTGCTGGGCTTGGTGGGATTTTTCTTGTGTTCCAAAAGTTCTTTTTTGATGATGGCTATGAATGCATCTAGGTTGTTAGATTTACCTGGTAGAGGTGTCCACCCTGAGCTTATTTTGAAGGGGTCTTTATTTAAACTCTGCTCTTCCTTGAAATGGTGTTTGAGTCTTATTCTTCTATCGAATAATAAAATGTCTTTGTGGAATTCCAATTTGTCGAAGTTTCTTGGTTGTGGGCAGAAATTTAAACCTCTACATAATACGATTCTTTCAAATTTTGAAGGGTTGTAATTTGATAAATTTTTAATGAATTTGTTGTAACTGTGTAGAAGCGTATTTTGGTCGTGAATAGTTTTTGGTCTGAATCTTCTTTTGGTCATTTGTTGTTGTAGTTTAGTTTAGTTGTTGGTTGGGTCTTGGGATGAACCCGCCCTGGCTTCTGTTGAGTTTTGAGGTATTTTCTTCGTTGAAAGTTCTCTTTGTACTGAAAGTTTTACTCTAGATATGATGTCTGTAATAAGATCAATTTCGTCACTTGTGGTGTTTGTGTTGAGATAATCTTCAATAGTTTTGATTTCACTTAAGAGGTGTTCTTTTCGTGATTTCCAATAGTCTAACAAAATGTTTGTAAGACTGTATCCAAAGTTTATATGTGCTTCTTCCCATTGGATTTGTAGCATAGAGTTGATGATCGGGACTTGAGGTGTAAGGTTTACTCTTAGTGATTTGGGTATTGATTTAGTTGACACGCATTTTTGTAGGTACTGGATATGGTGTTCGGTTCTAGTACATTGAATGTTCAGTTTTTTTAAAACTTTGAACCGGGAGATGTTTTCTTGGCTGATTCTGCGTGTTGAGGTGTCGTCGTCCGCTTTCCGTTTTTTATTTTGTTGAGTATTCGACCGTACCGCAAGCGTTGTCGTGGAGATTGACGGTGTTGTGGTAGAATCTTCGTAGACTTCACTTTCGGACATCATAAACTTCGGAAGGTAGTTTTCCCGATTGACGGGTATCGGTATACCTTATTAGGTGGATCCAATAACTGGATACCGGTGGAAGGAGTATACTCTTAGACACCACCCACACCTTTTTGATGACGGTTTGTTTAGCCGCTGTCAGCTGGATCCCCAGCGGGATGCGCGTACTACTATAAAAAAATTGAAACCAATAAAAAAGTATGTAGTGCTAACAACTGACAACGGATGTATTTTATCTATTTTTTATAGATTTTATAGAGAACAACATTCTGACCAAGTTTCATGAAGATTGCATCAAAACTGTTGCCTCTAGAGTGAACACAAGCCAATTGTTGACGGACGGACGGACGACGGACGACGGACGAAGAGTGATCACAAAAGCTCACCTTGTCACTATGTGACAGGTGAGCTTAAAAACTATCTAGCTATCCTGAGACAAACACAAAACACTCAGAAAAAACAAGTCTATCCTCATTATTATAAGGCTAACAAATGTAGCTTTCAAGCATTGACAATCATAATAACTTACTGAAATAACTGACAACTTGTCTTTGTAAAACAAAGAAACGATTTGGCATGGCCTAAATCAAAACTTCAATATTTGTCGTAAAGAACAACAAGAGGCTCACCTGTTGCACATAGGTCTAGGTATCAGTACAACTTACATTCTGACCATATTTCATGAAGATTGGATCAAAACGGTGGTCTCTGGAGTGAACACAAGGTTTTTCTAAGATTTGACATAGTGACCTAGTTTTTGACCCCTCATGACCCAGTTTCAAACTTGGCCTAGATTTGATATAGAACAACATTGTCAAAGTTTCATGAAGATTTGATCAAAACCGTGACCTCTGGAGTGAACACAGGGTTCTTCTAAGATTTGACCTAGTAACCGAGTTTTTGACCCCACCTGACCCAGTTTCAAACTTTGCCTAGATTTCATAGAGAACAACACTCTGATGATTGGATCAAAACTGTTGCCTCTAGAGTGTACATAAACAAATTGTTGACGGACGGACGACGACAGACGAGTGATCACAAAAGCTCACCTTGTCACTATGTGACAGGTGAGCTGAAAATATTTAATTATCTGCGGATTCTGCTCTCCAACCCCAATCGATTTTAATGGGACCTTAACTAGTGGATTTTGCATTTCATGTGATAAATCCAAAGGTTAAAATTACTGTTCGATGGGATTTAATTTCGAGGTTAAAAGTGGACCACGAAATCCACGAAATTTAATCCCCAACAAAAATTAATGATTTTACAGTATCTCACATTTAACATGCAGATGGATTCCACATTTAACATGCAGATGGATTCCACATTTAACATGCAGATGGATTCCACATTTAACATGCAGATGGATTCCACATTTAACATGCAGATGGATTCCACATTGCACAACTGATAACAGTGATTTTTTTTAAACTATAAGAGAGTTAACAGTAAAACTATTCTTCCAATAGGAAGATTGGCGATCAATGACCTCAAAAACTTTGTATTAAGTAAATGACAAGATATTACATTTATCATTATCATATTCAACAAAAAATATCACTAAATATGATGAATACCCCAAGATAATGCTTGGCACAGTAAATATATTATTTGTATAGATCTACAACAAGCACTCGGGCGTAACTGTACTTTTAACATTTGAGTAATCCAGGTTATAGGGGTGTATTTACCCATACAGCATGCATTAAGAATTCGCTTATCAAGTAATGCGCATAGCGCAGTCGGCTAAGCTACTATGAATACGAGTATTTCAAAACTGAACGTAAGAGTTCGAATCGCAGTCAGCTACATATTTTTATTTTATTTTGCTCAGCAAACAAGTTTCGTGCTTTTCTAATTACACAGAGATGCATAATTATAAAAGTTTCAGTGAGTGGGAAGCACATATGTTATAGCTGGTACACAGATTTAGCGACGGCGCGAAAGATCTCATCGAGAACGTACATAGGTTTTGTATGGAGGAGAAGCAAATAGGACTTGTCACTAGTTGTCAGTGTGTGAGAGAGGGTTTTCGGACTGACAAGAGCTAGCATATAGACTGCATATAAGGTTGTCTCAGCGATGAAACTTGTTACTGAAAGTTTAAAAAAAAATTCTCAGCCAACTGGGGGGCACAGGCCCTCATGCCCACTGCGTGGATCCGTGCCTGGCGATTGTAAGCGATGTACTATGACCACTGCACCACACAGACACACAACATACATTATTAGCTAATTCTGACGTTTCTACTGCAAATTCTTAAAATGGTGATTGCAGCAAAGCCACTGACTCGAGTTATTAGTAATTATATCCAATTAGCACCTGAATGAAAATCGAGCAATAAATACAATATCAAGACTAAATCAATGTAATGGAAACAAAATATTTTTCATTTGTTATAAAACGTGAATTTATAAAATATCAAGAATTAAAATATACACTGTCACGTAATACGATAAAAACTATTGAAATAGAAATTTAATCATTGAAAAAGAGTATAGCAGCGGACTCGAACCCACAGCCCATATATAAAGTATGTTTCTGCCAAGAGAAGAGTTTATCCACTAAGCCACGTTGCCAGCTTGAAGTAAACTGTGTTTTTCTCAAAAGTGTTCATATTTTTTCGTAAAATAACGGTAAATATCGTTTCAACCTTGGCAAATGGACTCGTCCAGGGGTCACATTTCGAAGGTCGTTGTAGATCTATAACAGGGGGTATAATAACGTTGATTAAAATTCTTGAAAACCTTGATTTTGAATACCAGTATATCTTATCTAAACCTATGTTTGATAATGATAGAGCATACCAATGCATATAAATTATCTTTCTATGTTTAATTGGGACTGAACTGCATGCATGATTAATCATATGACATTATTTTGAGTGGGAGCCAATAGTCGAGAGGGCAGCTATGACAGAAGAAGACTGTGTTCAGTAAACGCTTATGCCCCGCTGGAAGCCTTGTCCATAAACACTAGCAGAGACAATCCGCCCTAACTCTGTAGAAATGTTGGATGATGTCACCTGGCCTTGACCATGTAATTTGTTTGGTAAACATGTAATACAGTATGCCATGTTTAAAAGCAATGACTTCATGCAATTTGAAAGTATTCAAGTTTTAAAGGATGAACAAACGAAAGGACAGATGAATGGCAATAATTATGTTTAAATGTTGAATATATATAGTATTACCTAGCTTTGACCATGTAATTGTTTATGATGGTAAAAATTGGTTAACAGGTATGCCAAGTTTGAAAGCAATACCATCAATAGCCCTATGAAAATTGTAGTTTTTAAAAATGAACATACGAAGAGGACAATGGTAAAGTGCATGAGTACTGTATTGAAAATTAACTATTAAACATGTATACAAACCAAGTAAATGTCAACTTCACCCAAAATTTAATTAGCTATTCAGTCTGTGAATTAAGATTTGAAAAAAAATTAAACTGCCTGTGCCTATAAAATTTGGAGAATTCAGCGTGACAAATAATGCAAAATTGGGAATGATTAAAAAAGATTGTTTTAGTATTAATTGTTCATAATTTGCCTTTAAATTCTATTAATTATACTCAACTGATATATGTAGCAGAGACTTTAGCAAGTTAAAACATCTATTCTTTTGACTTAAAAAAAGGCATACCAATCAAGTTGCTCTTATATACCCGTGGGAACCAAAGGGGGAATGTATGCATTATTTTGTGAAAAAGTGATTACTTTCAGACCTTTTTCTTGGTATTGTGTGAGGCCGAATTTCGGCCTCAAATTCCATTCCCAATTGGTGAAAAAAAATCCCAATTGGTGAAAAAAATCCCAATTGAAAATTTTTTTTAAAAAATATTTTTTTTTTTTTTTTTTTTTTACTCTAGAGCGAAAAATGTTTATTACTAAATATAACACGGTATACCAAATATCTAATTTATTTTGGATTTACCATTGTAGCCTATTGGTTGGTATATCGAGTTTGTTTGGTCACAGTACGGTGACGGTCTGTACTATGCATTGACTGCTCCGGTTCAGTACGGAACGGTACAGAGTCTAACCATCCTCCAATAAAAATGGATATATATCCATGGTTTTAAGAAAATTTAAAAGGAAAAGAATCCTAATTTTGCCATTTTAACGCTTATTTTTTTCCCAATTTGTAAGAATCCGCGACGCAAAATTCCCAAATTGGGCAGAGGCCTTTTTCCCAAAAAGGCCAGAAAAAGGTCTGACTTTTCGGGAAAGACGGAGGTTATTATGCCAGTGGAAAGTGCCTGAAGAAGGCATTTAAATACCTAAATATCTCTGACAGGAAAAGTGAATAGTTGTCCTTTGATTACACTCAGAGTCTCTATTTTTTCATATCTTTTAAAAGTTACTACCCCAAAACAATATTAATTATGCACCATTCAGTTGCAATCAGGGCCCCACCCCCTGGGATGGGCAGTGGATAGTAGGGCTGTAACGGTATACCGCGGTATACGAAATACCGCGGACTTCAGTCCCACACGGTTCACGATACAAGACTTTTAAATTTCGGTACGGTTCGGTATAAGCTTTTATATGAGCAAAATAATATTAAGACAACGACAACGCCTGCCAGCCTTCTGATTATGTATAATTACCATGTATCACTCATTGTAGTCATATTGAGATATGCTTCATATTGTCTAAATTCACTTAAAATAGTTGATATGCACATAATAATTGCTGTTATAGAAACATCAAATTCATTATCACTTAAAAAGTGAAGTATTTAAGCTGCTATTAGAGAATATTGTATCATACCAAAAAATACCAAACCATTACAAAAATTTACGGTACGTATCATATCGTGAGGTGAGCGTACCGTTACACCCCTAGTGGATAGCCGGGGAAACGGCCATGTTTTACCTTCTATCCCCCCACAATGCGGGGAAAATATTGGAAAAAATTCTCAGAACCAATACCCTTGCTGGTACAATATTTATTTGTCAGGGGCCCGAGGAAATACCAGAGGTTTTACAATTAGCTGTCCTCCTCAAGCTATGGAAGGGTCCGGGTTTTGAAAAGCCAAAATAAAAATCCCGAAAGATTAATGTAATTTGAGTGCCTAAAACTGGTGTCCTGAAGTGACCATATGTTATAAGCACTCACTGTTGTAATTCCCCCAAATCAGAGTGGGTTATTAAACCTTAATTAATTGTCGATAGTTTTAATTCTTCGCTGTCCACATTTAAAAAACATGAAACTTGATGAGTTTTTGTCAAGCCTATCTTAGTGGAGACAGCGGTTTTTCCAGAAATGATGATAAATAGTGTTATATGCAGAAACTTATCAGTGAAATGGTGTAGATCTGTAGATATAAAAAACATCTTTCAGACCGGTACAGTTCTGTTCAGACCAGCATTTCTAGGGCCGCAGTTCTATTCAGCCTATTTTGCGAAGCCTCACATGTATGTAGAAATCTTATTTGCATTTGTTATTATTTACCAAGGTACCCTTTTATGATGTCATCAGCATCCTCAAGAAATGACATGTTACCAGAATCCCAAACTATCACAGAATAAGGACATAAAAAGGACAATACTGTTGGGATTCAAACATACATATAGTCAGGCGTTGACAAGTCATGAATGCCTACACGATGGGAAAATAAAAATTAGGAAACATGTTGTCATGAAAACCTCTTCATAATAAAGAACTGAAGAAACACTTGTTCATACAGCAAGAATAATGTGAACCAGTACACCAGATGACAACTTACATAAATGACAGTACAACTTGTCACTAGTTACTTTCGGTTCATTTTCGGATAAAAAACATATCCGAACTCCTTCCAAATAGCATGGAATCGATAAACCAACAATGTCACACAACGTCATCTACTTTACGCTTAAACAAATAATTAAACATACTTACTTGTTAGCAATGACAACCATAAATGACCACTAAATCGACGCAATGCTATTATTTCACTACTTTTCTCTTGCATAAAACTTCCTAAACTTCCTCGTTCACAGCGCCCTCTATTCTCGTTAATTTAATGAAGGGAAGCAACTCTGACTTGACGATTTGTGCGCGAAATGATGGGATATGATATACTAAATTCAAACATAATTTTGGTAAGATCAGGAACAATGTAATTATAATCGGGTTTAGATAGTTCCTGGTAAGATGTACCAAGGACACGGTGTATACCCGTATCGGCACCCTCTCTGTGCAAAACGCTGTATCGGCACCCTCTCTGTGCTGGCACCGGACTTTCTCTGTGCAAAACAATGCTTTCCGGGGACAAAATCGACACGAGAGGTAAGAAAATCATTGTTTTTGCCAAAAGTACAGATTTTTGCTTAAAAAACGATAGCCCACGGAACAAACCAATGCTTAAACACTGTCCCCATGTTGTTTCATTTGTTATATCAGTTGCCACAAGTTCAGACTAAGATGGAATGTTGACTGAGGGTACTTGTAAGAATGAACACGGAGTTCTGTTTTGGACAGTTAAATGCGATTTTTCATCAATATAAAAATATCTCACATCTCAGATGGAAAGTCTTTGAACTAATCTGGCCTTTAAATGCTTTTTATATGGTTATTTTCACCAAATTACGTTGAAAACAGCCTACTTTCGGTTTAGTTGTGGCACCGGCACCCTCTCTGTTCTGGCACCGGCACCCTCTCTGTGCGTTGCAGCTTACTGGCACCGGCACCCTCTCTGTGTTCACAATAATCAAAGCGCTAATTAGCGCTGAAAGAACAGTCTGGTTCCCGTGGTCAGACAACTATATTTCCAGTTGCACAGGCTGTGACACACACCCTGAGCGTGATGATGCATTTATTGAAGAATCGAACATTATTAGTTAAAGCCCTACATAATCGCAGTATTTAACACAAACCAACACAAATCATGTATTTAGTTGTTGTGCTAAATACAAAAACCAAATTATGCACGTTAACAAAATATTTGTCTATTTCGATGACTGGATAAAATAATTTTGAAAACTATTTTAAGTGTAGCATCTTCATACATGTATGCACATGTATAACTAAATCGACATTCCCCACCTATTTTTGGTTTGCCAAAAAATCAAATATGTCAATTTTTGTTCGTTACTATTTCTTCACTCAGCGTATTTGTTTTATACTGAATAGGATTTTTCATTTCTTTTTTAGCTTTCTGAAGCGTAAACCGAAACCAAACCCATCAAACAAAACGGCGCAGATCAGCAGAAAACCACACCCTTGTTTCGTCAACTAATCATTGTCCACCTACTAATCAGTCCATATACGCAATACGAAATCATCGGTGATCTTTTCATATGTGCAACTAATCGACCATGTACGGCAACATTTAGTCCCAGATGCCATGGGACTGTTTCAAAAGACAACAAACATGAGGACTTAAGTGAAAATGGGGTCGTCAGTGGTGAAATGACAGTGAAAACTGCACTAAAATGTACATATTGTGATTTGGTAGAAAAAGTTCTTTGAAAAGACATGTGCATAGACATGCGTCAATCGGAGTGCCATATGTGCGATGTGGAAAAGTATACTTTACCAATGCAAAGCTGTATACACATCTAAAATGTCCGTTAAACATGTAAGGAACGGTATAGCTCAAAACTCGGACTGACACGACATGAAAATGATACACATAAGTCTACATTTGCCTTCTTCTGTGATGCACGTGGAAAGGGATTTAACTACAGAAGTGACTTAAATGATCTTGAAATATTTTTAACATTATTTGAACATTGTTTGTTATAGCAGTTATTCATATAATTATCACATTTAAAATGTGTTCTACATTTTCAACCAATGATACTAAAGGTATATTTGTGGTGGTTATATAATAAACACCATACTTTATAGGTTGTCCCTTTAGATGTATCAGGTGTTAGTGGGTACATCTATTTGCCAACCAAAGTGGGATGCTTTATTATAAAACTGTGTCAGATTATGTGTAATGATTGCACAGGACGGTGCAAGCGTATCAAGTCATTTGTATTCATTAAAACTTCTAATTTACTTAGAATATAGTATCCTGCAATTTGATTAGCCAATAGAAAATGGCACAAAGACATGGAGTTAAGTATGTTTAGAATTAAAAAGATATTTGACAAGAATGTACATAAAAGACACTTCATACGAAATATGTATTAAAATTCAAAACAAAAGATATATCTAAATTTGATATATTGTATTTCAATAGCTATACATGCTTGTGAAATTAACACTTGTTAAAACACCATTTGTTTACATGTACTAGATTGACAAGTGAACGTTGTTGTTGTTCCGCTATAGCATAAAAAGATTGTTTAAACTATATCGTATTTTGTCTTATTTTATCGGGTGAAAATTAAGAGACACAATGAGTGTTAAATATTTATTATTGAAGTTATGTCTATAAATTCAACAATAAACACACACCCGACTCAGTATCCTTCACTTACCATGGGAACAATATTCATACACATACAGCAATCCAATGACAGCAGTGATAAAGACTAGTTATTATATGTACATCATGATATGCATTAATCAAAGTAAGACTTATTTTTATACTTTACAATACACATTGAATACACAACAGATTTTGATAACCAGAAGTTGACTCGTTTATATGCTATGGTACTGATTAACAATTTCAAGTCCTTCAAATTCAGTCCGAGTATTGTCATATTCGGTTCAGGTGACTTCTCTCCACTCATAAACCGCAGTGCTTTACCACGAAAGAGTCGGTATAATGTCTTCAAAAATTTCATTATATCCATTTTATTAATCGTCTGCAAAGTATTATGCAGCGAGATCCACTTTAAAAATCCAACAGGAGCAAAAACGGTATGTTGTTTATAGCAAAATCTGTCCGCGGCAATGAGTCTAAGGAGCTGGCTGAATCAACATGTTTTTCAGTTGCTTCTAAATGTGACAGTATGGTTAGCAGTTTTTCACTCATTTCTTTTGGAAGAAAGTCCATTGATTTTGCACCAAAAAGCGCTGTGTTTTATTTCGTTGGCACATTTTCGTTTCTGCATTTTGAAGGTGTATATTTAAGCTTTGCAGTTCCAGGATAAACTGAATTTACATAAGTCAGTGTAGTCCACATAGGATCAGTTGCGTATAAAGGTAGAACATCGTTACAGATGCTACCATTTATTTGAGGACGTTGGCGTCCATGCTCATTTTAAATTGTTGCTCGTATGGAATGATCACCATTACCGAGTATATGGACTTTGTTTTTGGTGTTCAAGAATGATCAGGTGACCAAACATGGTTCTGGTTTTCTGCTGATCTGCGTCGTTTTGCTTGATGGAGCCATAAGTTTGATTTCCGTTTACGCTTCAGAGAGCTGAAAAAGAAATGGAAAATCCTACACAGTTAAACGAATTCATTAAGTTTAGTAATAATAACGACTAAATTGATATACGATTAGTATTTGGGGTTTTTTGCATACAAAACGCAGGTAGGGAATGTCATATTTGTATATGGGTGTACATTAAGGCAAAACTATTGTTCACATACGTCTGCTTCAAGTAAAACGCGCATGATTTAGTTATAAATATGAAGATGCTATTATTTCATCCCGTCATGGAAATGGACACATATTGAGTTAACGTGCATAGTTTGCTTTATGTTAGCACAGCAACATACTTTACGTAGGGCGTTCCAAAAGTTCCAGGAAAAGTGCTTTATTGTATTTATCTTATGGTCAATATACTTCAAACTTTGCATTTACATAGAACAATTCATGATACATAATGTGCTATGAATTGAACGCATGATGGTGTGCCGTACAAAATGACACGGCTGCCATAGTAACGTCAGTTATGACTACCCGGGGCAATGTTATATTTGACCGTACGTTATTAACATGTTCTGACTAAATCTAACTCAGTCATTCAAATGACACACAAAATACACCTGCTACAATAACAACAATGCTTTATATTCTAAAAGAATGCCTCGCTTGAAGGCATGCACTTCCAGGGTCCGTTTGCAAAGTATTCGAAAGTGTCACAAAATCAAGCAGAAACGTCCAACGTAACGTCTAGCGTCTGATTCACAACAGGCCGTACCTTCCTATTATCATCTACAGCAGTACCACAGGCAGTCTGGAAGCGTTCAAATTATGCATACATCCTACCCAATGACAAACAACGTTCTTAACAGGCAGTGTTTATAACTTCTATTGGTTCAAGTCTTAATTTTCCTGCCAAAAGGCAAAACCTGGTCAAATTTCAATGGTTTACTGACATTTGACGGGCGAGTCTAATACGGCGACAAAAAAACCTGAACACAACAGTGGGGCTCTTTAAATAATGGCATAAATTGACCAAAATGATGTTATACCGCCCTTAGCAAATGTTCCATGCAGTAATTTTAGGTCATTGTTAATTGGTAGCTGTTTGGTTGGGAGCAATGCGTAGGTTAGTTTGGCGATTTATACGACATGACGTCAAATTTGCCCCGGGTAGCCATTACTGACGTTACTATGGCAGCAGTGCCATTTTGTACAACACACCCTCATGTGTTTGATGCATGGTATAATATGTATCATGAATTGTTCTATTTAAATACAAAATTTGAAGTAATTTGAACATACGATAAACATTATAGAGCACTTTTCCTGGAACTTTTGAAACGCCCCTCGTATATATGATTTGTGTTTGTTTATATTGACTAATGCGATTATGTAGGGCTTTAACTACTAATAATTTTAGATTCATCAATAAAAGCATTATCACGTTCAGGCGTGTATGTCGCAGCCTTTGCAACTGGAAATATAGTTGTCTGACCACGGGAACTAGACTCACGGTTCTTTCAGCGCGAATTAGCGCTTTGATTATTGTGAACACAGAGAGGGTGCCGGTGCCAGTAAGCTGCAACGCACAGAGAGGGTGCCGGTGCCAGAACAGAGAGGGTGCCGGTGCCACAACTAAACCGAAAGTAGGCTGTTTTTAACGTACTTTGATGACAATAAACACATAAAAAGTATTTAAAGGCCATATTGGTTCAAGGACTTTCCATCTTAGGTGTGAGATGTTTCCTACATTGATGAAAAATCGCATTTAACTGTCCAAACAGAACTCCGTGTTCATTCTAACAAGTACCCTCGGTCAACATTCCATCTTAGTCTAAACTTGTGGCAACATGAGGACAGTGTTTAAGCATTGGTTTGTTCCGTGGGCTATCGCTTTTTAAGCAAAAATCTGTATTTTTGGCAAAAACAATGATTTTCTTACCTCTCGTGTCGACTTATGTCCTCAGATCGCACTGTTTAGCACAGAGAAAGTCCGGTGCCAGCACAGAGAGGGTGCCGATACAGCGTTTTGCACAGAGAGGGTGCCGATACGGGTATACACCGTGAAGGATATATATCACAATTAACAGATTGTTATAATTGCCCTAAAATTTAAATAATAATTATTTGTATGCTATTATTTTCTTCAAAGACGTTCATACATGTAACGTCTTCCACCCCATTCACCCAGGGCAGTATCTATAGGCCAAATTTACCGAGACACATTGTTTATATGGTCTATTTTTTCCTTATGTATTTTGATAATTCTTCCAATTTTACCGGGTGTGCATCAATGTGGCTACGGACCCGTTTAATCAGTACTTACTTTTATAATGTTATTTATCTTCTTCGTGTATATTAAAGATGCTGGTTTCGATACTACATTTCAATGCAAAACATGCAAGTGTGAGTAGACTCACCAATGTAAACACTGATTGCATTAAAAGTTTATTCGCAAATATACAATACTTATTTTTTAAATATAGTAATTTTAACGTAACTACATGTTGTATATCGCACCGTTTACGTCACACGTCAATTAGAAATAGCGGCTCCAGTTTAAACGTAAATATGTTGCATTATCACACTTTATTTGTTGTAGTATTCATTTTAAAGTGTTTATCGTCTAACATTATTTTTAACATACGGTAGTTAAGGTAGATCTAGGATCAACACCGTTAGATAAGAAATTAGAAAATATGTCACAAACATAGGCGTCCCCATACTCAACTTTTGTCAAACAAGTTTTCCGGCTGTGACCGCATGAATCCAATTGTTTTTAAATGCATCACTGGGCCAGCGGGTCAACTACATTATTACGTCATCGTGTTTTTATGAGTATACTTTAACTAAGTTGACTCTATACATGTATAGTTCGATTTCGAGCATTGAGCCGTGACTGCACTTTTAAAGTTTAATCAATTCGCCGATAAAGCTTGTTACGGCATTGACTAACTGTGTTAAATTGCCAATTGATAAATTACACATATTAGTAACTATCATATCTTTAAACCATGACTATTGAAATCAATAAATAACGGGTTACCCGCCCAGAGTATCTCATGTTTGTTGTAGATTTGTTGTCAAACCACCTGACGACTTCCAGCCACAATTGAAACGACATGTTATTCAATGGAAATCTGTCGTCCTTGACCTGCTGGAAGAATGATAGAATCGACCTATCAATGTCTCCATCTCCAAAAGAGCTTTCAATTCATCCAACACTTGTGTCTTCGCCCCAGTTCTTTCTTCTGCCGATTCATTTGGTTGGTTAGCAAATGAAACGCATTCCTGGTATGATAGTGGTCTAGCAAATAATATATCATCAGAATCAATCGATGGTGTCTGGTCACTTCTGTTTGTTTCGATATTGGTTATGTCTCGGAAAAGACACCGGGATGATCCGACCTTCCTTTTTTTATACATGTAGCTGGTGGTGATTTGAAGCTGCTAGTAGACTTGTATGGCGATTTCAGTGGAGTTTTACTTAAAGGTCTTTTGACAGAGTTGTTATTTTCTAATATAGTTGACGACTTAATTTTCCTATAGATGTTTTTTGGCCTCTGTATGGTGAGGCGTGACTTTGCCTTCGTCATTATCTTAAAAAGTAAGTACAATGTGTATGAAACTGACATGTAACATTTACATTGGTCGGTACATGTATGTTGACCATGTACTTGATTTGTACAGTTTTTGTTATGGCTGTTTTGAAGCAGGACTTGTTAAAATAAAGAATCTCTGGTAAAAGTAATGGAAACAAGCTAGCTTACAAATGGACTAGTGTGCTTCACGTGATATGCATTAATGTTGTAGATATGTATATAATGATCGTAATATGCATAGTATCGAGCATCAGGCATGGACACGTATAAACCAACAGTATCAGTCAAACATATCATTTGATTACGTAAACATACATGCATTGAATTCAATGCTCTTTCTGTATGGTTGATGTTTGTTGTTCACAGTATGACTGAAATTTATTTAAATCAAACTTTGCAAACGTAGTACATACATAGATACAATTATGGGTTGGTATATGTTAAAACTATAAGATGTTAAAAACAAAGAAACTGAACGATCTGAACCATGGCGATATTTGTTCGTGTGATTTACTTTACAAAATCGAACGTGTATCATACTACTTTCGTAAAATGTAAATATACGGCCGAAAAATCCTTGCAAAAAATCGGTACATGGTTCTTTCGTGATATAATCAAACAACTGTTATGATATTTTACCTTTCTTGTCACAAAAACCTTTATTTTCCGTAATTGGTCAACTATTTACACTTGACGTGCAACTTACGTGTCTTGCGATGAAACTCGATCCGGACCAAATTCAACGAGTGTTCTCATAATCTGTTCAACTTAGGAGACCAAACTAACTTGTAACGTTAGTAAAAAAGCAATGCGCATATGATAGGCTATGTGGAGTTTCGATATAGAGGATGGAAGACATATTACACCAAGAAAAATAGGTACTTACCGAGGCTGAATGTCCGCCATTATACGTGCTTCATACAAGATGAAGTCACGTGATTACCACCCGTGTCACTGTTCAAGGATAACAGGGACAGAACTCTTGTCGAGATTAAGTTTACAAAAAGCCCTGAGACGTTTGCGAAATAGATGATAACCGCCTACTGTTTTATTCATTAGCTAACTCATACTTTTTTCTACAAGTTATAATCATGTTTTTGTCAAACTGTTTCATAATCGAGACGTTATAAAGCAAAACACACCGAAAATATACCGCTTTTGAAAATCTCGACACAATGATGCACAGGCACTTAGTCGCTGCTTACCATACTATATGGCAATTCATGCGGACGAGACAAAGAAAACAAAGACATGGGCAGATATGCACACAACTTTTAAAACTCTGATCAAATTTTACCTCTGAAAAAAATAACACGAACGCTAGTGAGGTCATTTTATTATTTTCCATCCAAGAAATTGACATTTGGCTTCCACGCACGATAATACAACCCATTTCATTGGACAACATTAGAGGAATACCATACCATGTGGTGCTTATTCATATAAGTAATCGTTTGTCATTTGTATGTTTCAGACTGCGTTCATTGGTAATAAACAATAAACAGCCAAATAGAACTAGATCTTATTTATGAACGCAGTGTAAAGACATCATCTAATCATGCCTGCTGTTTCCTGCCCAATCGATGACTGTGAGTACACAACGCCAGATCTCGACGCGGCTATAGTGGCAGCGCTAATCACGGCGCATACTGTCAGCCACACTCAGAACACTGGTATTGCTGCTAAAGTGGAAAAAGTTAAGAGGCCAACAATCACCGCCGCTGGCACCAGCGAGGAATGGGCCTATTTCGAATCTCGATGGAAGGACTATGTTAGTGCTACTAAGATAACAGGACATGATAGAGTCGTACAACTATTAGAGTGTTGTGATGAACCATTACGAAAAGACTTAACACGATCAAATGGTGGAAGCCTCACAGACAAGTCAGAAAATGATATTATAACATTGATTAAAAAACTTGCAGTACGTGAGGAAAATACAATGGTGGCACGTGTCACACTGCATAATATGCGGCAAGACAGGGACGAAACTGTTCGCAGCTTCGGCGCACGTTTAAGAGGACAAGCCGGCATCTGCAAGTTCGACATTAAGTGTCCTGGTTGTGACGGCAGTGTGAATTACACAGAAGCTATTATTCGGGATGTGTTAACTAGGGGTATTGCAGACTCAGAGATACAATTAGACCTACTGGGGGACAAAAATCAGGACATGTCCCTTGAAGATGTGTTTAAGTTTGTTGAAGCTAAGGAGGCTGGCAAGAGGTCAGCATCTAGACTACTTGACTCCCATCCTGCAGAGGCAGTTAGCAGTACTTACAAAAAGTCTAAAAGTGTTGCTATTAAAGACAAACATGATTTGTGCTCATACTGTGACAAAAAAGGACATGGTAAACGCTCCCCGGCTCGTGTTCGCAAAACAGAATGTCCTGCATACGGACATCGATGTGACATTTGCAACCGTGACCACCATTTTGAAACCGTCTGCCGTAGTAAGGATAAGCCAATGTCTAAAGACAGTCGAGTATTCAATGAAAGTGCTGTATTTGATGCATTATGTACCATAAACAATACCCCTACACAAACCAATAAGTGTGACAATACATTGTTCGATAATTCATGCACATTATCCGACAAAGGACTATCAGAAAGAATTATCTCACTTGATCATCACATCTATGACAAGCTCTCTAACACATAGATAAGGCAGCGTTCTAAACCACAACCAACTGTCAATGTAACGGCCAAGGTGTCTGCGGATGATTACAGTGCACTTACAGTGCACTTACCACCTTCATCACACCATGGGGCAGATACAGGTACAAGACTGCTCCACAAGGATATATAGCATCAGGTGACGGATATACAAGGCGCTACGATAAAATTGTGTCAGATATCCCCAACAAAACCAAGTGCGTTGATGATGTGCTCCTATGGGCCGATACAATAGAGGACAGTTTCTTTCAAGTAGTACAGTGGCTCGACACCTGTGGTCGCAACGGTATTACCCTAAACCCCGACAAGTTCGTATTTGCTGAAGACAACGTAGAGTTTGCTGGATTTGAGATAACGCCCGATAGCGTACGACCATGCCAGAAGTACCTGCGTGCAATTATGGAATTCCCAACACCTAAAGATATCACTGATGTCAGATCCTGGTTTGGTCTCGTAAACCAGGTTTCATATGCCTTCAGTATGACACAGAAAATGTTACCATTTCGACAACTACTGAAATCAGATGTCCCCTTTGAATGGAATGAACAGCTTCAGAGTCTGTTTGATGAATCCAAGGCTGTCATCGCTAGTGAAATAGAAGAAGGCGTCAGAATATTCGATCCAAGCAGACCGACATGCCTGGCCACTGACTGGTCTAAAAATGGCATTGGATTCTGGTTGTTACAGAAACACTGCTCATGCTCTGGTGCTCAACCGTTCTGCTGTCACTCAGGATGGAAAATCACACTGGTAGGAAGTAGGTTTACACACCCAGCTGAATCTCGGTATGCACCTGTGGAAGGTGAAGCACTGGCACTGGCAGACTCCCTTGATAAGGCAAGATATTTCGTACTTGGTTGCAAGGACCTCATCATCGCTGTGGATCACAAACCTTTACTGCGAATCTTCAACGACCGATCGCTGGAGGATATCAGTAACTCTCGTCTCAGAAACCTCAAGGAGAAGACTCTCCGATACCGTTTTCGCATGGTGCATGTACCAGGTGTCCGCCACCAAGCCGCCGATTGCGTCTCACGTCATCCTATAGGTGAACCACATAAATACTTCCTGTCGGACGATGTCGCTGTTATTCACTCCACCACCATTATGACGGGTCTACGCACACCTGCCCCAGACACACCCACCATAGAAGATGCCAATTCCACATCTGCTATCTCTACGCTGGATACCCTCAGCATGAAATCCGTCACTTGGGACAGAGTTCGCACTGCTACTGCAAGCGACAACACCATGCACACCCTTAGCCAGTTGGTGGAGTCTGGTATGCCTGAATTCAGACATGAACTACCAGAACGGCTTCGTGAATACCACCCATTCAGGGACAATTTGCACACTATTGATGGCGTCATCTTATATAAAGATAGGATCGTAATTCCACCTTTGCTACGAGAGGAAGTCCTTGCTGCTCTTCATGCTGCACATCAGGGCGTCACATCGATGACAGCAAGGGCTGAGGCCTCCATCTTTTGGCCTGGTATTACCCCAGCCATCACTGCCTTACGGAGTACTTGTATCCAGTGTAATCGTAATGCGCCATCTAACCCATGTGCTCCACCCACTCCTATGACGAATCCAGACTACCCATTCCAATGTGTATGTGCAGACTTTTTCCACTATCGCGGCTGTAACTATCTAGTGGTGGTTGACCGTTATTCGAACTGGCCGATTGTTGAGAAGTCTTCTGAGGGAGCCTCTGGCCTGATCGCCTGCCTACGCCGAGTGTTTGTCACTTTTGGAATACCGGATGAACTAGCATCTGACGGTGGCCCTGAGTTCACAGCCGTAGCTACACGTAGATTCCTGCAAGAGTGGGGCGTCATAGGCTGTCATCTGTCGCATTTCCACATAGTAATTGCCGAGCTGAAGTGGGTGTCAAAACAGTCAAACGTCTGCTCACAGACAACACCAGTCCTAACGGTGATCTAAACACGGACGCATTCCAACGCGCGATGCTCCAGTACAGGAACACTCCCGACCGAGACACAAGAATCTCACCTGCCATGTGCATCTTTGGAAGGCCTATACGCGACTTCATACCCATTCCACCTGGTCGTTATCTGCCGCATAACACTTGGCGAGAAACATTGGCAACTAGAGAGGATGCCCTGCGGAATCGTCACATGAGAGATGCTGAACGTTGGTCAGAACATACAAAACGTCTCCTACCACATCGGGGACCATGTACGTATACAAAACCAAGTTGGTCCCCACCCACTCAAATGGGACAAAACAGGCATTGTCATAGAAGTCAGACAATTTGACCAATACGTGATTAAGGTCGACGGATCAGGACGTGTCACTTTGCACAACAGAAAGTTCCTAAGACAATATGTTCCTGTTAACAAGCTGCCAGCACGTTTGACGATTGACAATGACATTATGTTACGGAAGTATGCTCAACCATCCAGTGACACAACTGTCACACAGGCTAAACCAGAGACACCAGCTAGAGTATCGAACCCTACACCTGGAACTCCTAAGGTTGGTTCAAACACAGCAAGTCCGCCTGGCACACCAAGTCCGCCAGGTACTCCAACAGCTCCACTACGTAACACATCTAGTCGTCGCCATCTGGTATTAGATAACCACACGAGCCCCAACACAGATCTGGTTTTGAACACACCAGCACCACCCGTGCAGGTTGATGTGCCTGTAGAGACACGCCGGTCTACTCGCAACATTCGGAAGCCTGAATGGCACAAGGATTATGACACTTCCACATGAAGAGATACGACAGTGAACAAGAGACAATTTTAAGTCATAATTAACTGTTATGTTAACATAACCATCATTTTTTTCGAAGTGATTTTATACTTAAATCTTTACCATTGACACTCACATAGACAATGTGCTAGTACATGTATATAGCAAAGACTTGGGGGAGATAGAGGAATACCATACCATGTGGTGCTTATTCATATAAGTAATCGTTTGTCATTTGTATGTTTAAGACTGCGTTCATTGGTAATAAACAATAAACAGCCAAATAGAACTAGATCTTATTTAAACATGATGGGCATGTCATCAACTCATTTACATGTTGCTGGTTCTCCGTTTTCATGCGCCGATGATACATTTAGCATACTGACATGGATTCAATATATTAGTAAACAATAATACCATGTATAGTTCGATTTCGAGCATTGAGCCGTGACTGCACTTTTAAAGTTTTATAAATTCGCCGATATAGCTTGTTGCGGCATTGACTAACTGCGCTAAATTGCCAATTGATAAATTACTCATATTAGTAAGTATCATATCTTTAAACCATGACTATTGAAATTAATAAATCACGTGTTACTCGCCCAAATACATGGGCGTAGGAGCAGGGGGGGCCAGGGGGGGCCAGGCCCCCCAATGTCTGGACAGGGGGGGCCAACATATCTTTTGGCCCCCCCAATAATTCTGACGAAAAGTATAATTTACGACCTAATATATCTCGTTATAGGCAATTTGCCTTCAGTTCTTGGTGAAAACGTATACAATTTTTTTTGCTCGCTTCGCTCGCAAAATAACTTCCTTGTATCAAAATGTCAACACTAATTCTTTCCAAAAATACCCTCGTGACATAAATTGTACTGTAAACGTCCCCCAAACCTCCTATACGACTTTGAGAGGTTGTCATTTATATATAAAGCCTTGGCAACTGTCAATTACATATAAAGCCTTTGCAATAAACGTTTTCACATTAAGCTTTAATCTCAAAATCAAAATAATTTTGCAAGCTTTTTAATGTAAGATCTTAAATGCCCTGTATTTAGATCCTTTTTTCATACCAAATAAGGTATCTCGGAACGCCTAGAATGCACTAGATTGATCCATTGTTTCGAAAATTTTCCCGGGGGAAAACCCGGGATCCCGTTTACTTGAACTGGTATACTTCCTGTTACCACGTTATTACTAAACCAAATTACCACAGAACCATAAACTCACAGTTATAGGAGGATGTGGGCGTTTAAGAGTACTATTTATTTACGATTGTAATTATATGCAAAACAATGGATATTGACATATTTTGAGATAATGCAATTACTTTGCGAGCGAAGCGAGCAAAAACATTTTTTTACCCTAAGTTGCCAAATGTTTGGCCCCCCCAATGTTGGAGACGCTCCTACGCCCATGAAATAGACTCGTCTTTAGAAAAGGTCATGGCTCAGGGTTCAAAATTGAACTATATAGGTCCACAAGTTATACACGATAAACTCGTGTACTGTTCCAAGTGAGTAGGTAAACTAAGGACTTTCGAAGGGTTGTAAATATTACTTTAGACCACAGCTTACTGTAACTGACCAATCAACGAGCAGAAAAAGTGTTGAATAAATCCCATAACTTTTTTTATACAACACTTTTCTGTGGTATATAGAAAAAGTGTTGTATATAAACTTACATTGATTTATACAATACTATTTAGGCCAAGCAAAATAATCCATCAAGTCAGGAATGTAAACACAATCCATCGACAAGTGTGATTGTAACAGGGAAGTTAAGCATTTACAATCACTATACATGCATATAATCCAATACAAACATCAAACATAGAGTTTAAAGAGGATGAAGCGGCGTTTTCAATGACTTAAAATTGTTATGTTACTTTATATCTATAGTTTGTGTAAGTATCATTAAAATACAGAATAATCTATTGCTGAAGCAGCTGAGCAGTAAGAAGTACAATAGTATCGATTATAAAACATATACATGCACTTAAATACTATTTAAGCAGTTAAGTATATCTAAAAAATATTAAATCATTGTTAATAAATGAACTATTCAGTTAAAACATAAGAGTTTTCTGCTCTTTTACAAAATCGGTATGCCTAAAATGAAAAAAAAAACTTGTGAAATAACATTTTTACATTTTACTGCTGCTTACACAAATGTTTCGACTGGTGATTTTACAGTGTAATCGACATCTTTCTGCCGCCTTTGAAAACCAATAATAGCAGATATATACAGTCAGGTACTTCTATCACAATAGCATTTGGGTCTGGCAAGCCAGCAGACTCGGCCTTGATAACCGTTGCCGAGACGACTAGTCCAGCTGTAGACTGGGGCGATGGAGGCGTCTTCGATGGCGTTTGTAGTTTGGATGATACGTTACACTGCAGTGCCTCTTACGGTTGTTTATAATAATACACAGCAGTGCTTCTATGCCCACTGTGTGCCATTATTGCTTGTTCGTCAAAATTGTTTTTTTATATAGAGGGATACCCTGTTTATTTAAATGATGAAAATGTAGTCCTGGTAATATCTGAGAATTGTGTCATTGTGCATATTGCTCGTAATCTGAACATGTCCAAGAATGTTGCTTTCTGGTATCTTTCGGCAGGCGCTGTTCTGAATGCGGTTGCACTTCCTTAAACCTTTGATTTTCATTAAAAGGTCTCAGGATGGAAGATGCTTGATTTGCGTAGGCGCAGTTACGTCCTCAAACTCCAAAAACATTCTACATGTCGATGGCTTAGAATGAGAAGGTCGTAACTACAAAATCGAAAACATCATGCATGCAAGTGAAAACTGTCTGTAATTTACTCTTTAACTATAGGAAAACAAGTTTTTAAAACTTCATTTTGGTCAACATGACAATTTTAGATTTTCATAAAAATAGGCTCATAAGAAGCGCATTGTGAAGATTTGAAATATGCATGAGTCTTATAAGGTAAGTAGTAGTTACGACCTTCTTATTCTAAGCCATCGATGTAGTAGTTTCATAAAGTTAATCAAATTCCACTACATGTTTTTAAAAGCACATGCATGTACACTTGCTTTTAAAAAGATATGTAAAATATGTACGATACAGAAAGAAAGTTGACCAATGGAATGTTACCAACGAAAACACAAAATACCCGTGCACCAAACATTCCTTGATTTTATTTTATGAATGGCTAATGTAAACGATTTGGGGATATTGTGTTTACTAAGTATTAATCATATAGTCCGAGAGCCCATCGACTTTTATTGCAACGAAGGAGGCCAAAAGAAGTTTGCACATATTTTGAAAGACTAATGCATATCCTACAGTCCGACCAGGGATACCTGACAGTGACGTCATGTTGTATTTACAATCAAATGTTTACTTTGTATATCGTCTGCAAAAATGGGGATTATCAGTATAATTCTTTACCTTTAATCTACATGAAATCGTGGCCGAGAGGATAACGATGCAGTATTAGTAGATTCCTAATTAAAACGTGTCAAGTTCGAACCCTTTCAGCAGCTTTTTATGCTGATTTTTTATTTGTTTTTTTTTGCAGTCGCATACAAGTGTACTTGAATGCTGCTTGAGTTAAAAACACCTTGGTCATTGCACTCAACTTAAAATGACTTAATTTATCAGCGAAGAACAAGTTTTAAATTATAGTAGGGGTCGAGTCTTTGAAGAACTAACAGAAACTAACAGCTATCCTGAACGAGTTTTCAATTACACGAATTCCACGGGTTAAATTTAACAAGAATAGGGCAAAAATTTCATTTTCAAAATGAATATCTTATCAAATCATCCAATGGTATACATTTTTCGTTTATAATACAAGAAAAAAAAATGTAATAGTTTAATGGCTGTCACAAGCTTTGAAATTAGATCGCCTGAGTGAGGGTCAACAAATACATCCACAGAACCATGCATTGCTTGAAATTAATGAATTGGTATAGACATACTTCTATATAATATGATCCCCGATCTTTTTGGGGATATACCCAGCTTATTTATAGATAGTTTACGAAATGACGTAACTGTCAAAAATCGTTGGTCGGATAGTATCAGAAAACCCATTTCTTAAGTGTCAAAGCCGTGACTACCTAAGTTTTTCGTGCTATTGTTTACCATGAGGTCAATGAAAAATATTGACATTTGCTGAGGGGGGTAGGGTTGTGCTTATGGCAACAGGACACACAAAAATAAACTTAAATGTGAAACGTTTTGCACAAAAGGTAGAATATATATTGGGGCATATGATAAAACTTAAAAATCAAAGAATCGCACGGGCAGATAGGAACTAAATAGGGGTCAAAGGTCAATTAACTTTTAAAATCCATCATATTAATGAAATCTTGTCCGTACAGATTTTATGTAAACTTCCGTGATTCTTGAAAATTGATAATTTGCACATAATTTTAATCCTTTAGGCATACGTTATTCATAAAAATAAATATTTGGTTCAAAAAAAAGTTTAATTGCACGAGATATCGATTTTTTATCATACTGGTAGCATCACAAAATGGCTACTTTGAAGAGGGCATGGTTACGCTTATAGCTACCATTCATTTACTTATCACTTTAGACAGATAATTTTTGCTCAATGGGTACATACATGACATGCCCTCTTGATGGCGCAATGTTCAACGTAAAGAGGTAAAAGTCAAATATGATAATAAGGTCAAAGGTCAAATACGTAAAAACACCAAAAAATGTCTTTAAATGTGCAATAATTTAGTCATTTTATTTTGCTTTTCAATGCAAAAAGGCATGTTTTTGTCATCACTTGGTGATCAGCTTCTATAAACAACAAAAATATGGTAAGTAATCTATAATGCCCATCCCCATCTTTGAAGAGGAGGTATATTGCTTTGCACATGGCGGTGTATCTGTCGGTCGATCGGTAGACCAAATGGTTTTCGTTCAATAACTTAAGAATGCTTTGTCCTAAGATCTTAAAACTTTTTATGGAGGTTACCCAGCAACAGTAGATGGCCCCTAATGCTTTTAATATTAGTAGGTCATTGGTCAAGGTCACAGTGAGCTTTCAGTTTCCCGACCAAAGGGCTGCCATGAGGTAAAAACGTGAAAATTCTCAAAAGTCTCTCTTTAGGAATGAGTATATTTATCAGTTTTGTTCTTTTGAAAGGCACAGCATGTATTTTTATTATCATATACATGAAATTAACTCTATAATACGAATAAACATATTTTATTCAATAGAATCGTGAATATTAGTTTTTGTTATCACTGCTCTGCAAAGAGCCTTCGGTACTCATTCATGATATAACTAAGCAATGCATTTGTATACATATCTATGTTTATGTACTGATCATGTTTATCTTGAAATATATTTTTGAATTAACCTAGATTTTTCATTAAGGTCAACCGGTCAATGTCACTGTGACCTTTACTTTTTCCGGTTATTGGTCTGTCATTGGAGCATACATGTTTCCCAAATCATCTTGTTGAAAACGAATAAATGAAAACATCCTTAAAATCCTCTGATGTGAGGTTATGTGTGCATGTTAACATTAAGTATTCATACATTTTCGTTGTTAAAAACAAATAATGTACATTTATCCAGTAGATCTTTCAGTGACCCAATGCATTTGTATGTCAGTAAAAAGAAGTGTCACCGACTAACCTACCCCAACAAATACTTTCATAAGTTATAATACATTGGCTACCTGCCGCTTTGAGGTAAATTAATATCAGTATTGTCCATTTTGGTTTTTACGAAATCATTTTAAAACAAAATACCATAGAAAGTGAAACAACACTGCTAATAACCGTGCCATACTTAACTTAGGTCACGAGGCACAATAATTCCGAAAGTCATTAGAAACATAATAAGCACTAGCCACCACCACCCCTGGTCGTATTTGGTATTAACCACTCTCATGTTCATATATTCCTAGCCTCTATATGTACTCAAACCACTACTTACAGTTATTCCTGTTCTAATTAAGTACACACTAACACCATGTATAATATTAATTACTTAGTGTTTTCCACATATTCTATCAGGTGAGTCAAGCGTGCTTGCTCCAACCGGACATTCACAACTACCCGGCACAGCTATTTCTTGTCTTATTGACTACTCACCAATATTTGCAAAATCCTTATAATGGGATACAACAACCAGCAGCATGTAATTTCGATCTATTGACTATATACATACATGTATTGTCTTCTGCACCTTGCATTCTTGGATTTACTGGGCACTTTTGGGACATCCATTCTTACACGTAGTCCTGGTTGGTTGGTACTCACGACCCCCTTTCTGGTCCTATAGGACATTAAGCACTTACAATATATGGACATTTCTGGTCATTTTGGGTACATTGCCACTACTTACTAATCCATTTCTAGTCCTGGTGAGTACGCATGACCCTCCGATATATGCATACTGATTTTTGTTGGTACTCAAAACTACTTTGTGCACACTTTCCTGGTCTTGTTTGGTGCATATAACCACAAGGTTCATATACTATTTGTCCATTTTAGTATTAAAACCATCTTGTTCAGACATTCCTGATCGTATCGGATACTCTTAAGGAAAAGGTATATACAGTCCCAGTCCAAGGTGGTACTTACGACCATCATGAACTGACATTAGTGGTTTGATTGAGTTCTCACTTCAACCTCGTACCTTCCTTCCACACAATTTTGGGGATTCAAAACATTTGGAGTTTTTATCGCCAGTAGGTACATCCAGTCCTAGTCCTAGTTGGGACTCGAAGCACCAGGTATATGCATTCGTTATTTTAGTTGTTATCCAAAACCTCCATGTGCAGACAGTAGTAGTCTGTTTGGGAATATACAACTACTAGTTGCAATCATTTGTTGTCCTATGGGGTACTCAGAACCGCCATGTATAGACAACATTGGTCTTATTAGGTACTCATAACGAAATGGGTACATACATCCCTAGTCCTAATGGGATCCCACAGCTAACATGTTATGTATTTCTGGTTTATATGCTACTTGAATCCACAATGTTCAAACGTTAGTGGTTGTATTATGTACTCAATACGACTTGGTGTTGCCATTTGATTACCTAATCGGCCCTCACTTTCACAATGTACATACATTCCTGGTCTTATTGGGTACTCACAACACCAATTGTATAATGTAGCCCTTTCTGTCCTAGTGGGTCCTCAATACCACTGTGTACAGTCAGTCCTTATCTAATAAGGTATTATATAAACTACTAGGTACATACGTTCCCAGCCCCAGTGGGTATTTACCATCGCCATGTTTATGCAATCCGGATCATACTTGGTACTCACAACCACCATTTACAGGCATAAGTGATCCGGAATAGTACTCCCAGGCACTATACAGTCATTGCTTGTTTTTGAGGTGCTCACTGCCACCATACAATTATGTACATGTATATATTCCTGGTCGTATTGGATACTCATAACGACCAAATTCCATCAGCATGTACACATATTGCTGGTCAAAATTAGCACTCTCGTCCACTATATAAATACATAACTGGTACCATTCATTACGGACAACTACCAGAAACATCTATATCTCGTCCTAATGACTACTCCGTTATAACAAGAAGAGATATAACTGAACTTAATTGGCATCTATAGCACTAAATACTAACATTTTTAGTTCTTACGACCATCTTGTATATATATTGCTAGTCTTATTTGGTTCACGTCACCATTAGGTACATCCAACCTAGTGCAAATAGGTTCCCACAATCGCAATTTATATTGGTTCCTAGCTGTAAATGGTTCCCATAGTAATAGGTGTATTTGTTTGTAGATTAACTTCATGAACTTGAATTCCTGGTATTGGTAAATACTCACAACTATTAGGTCATATATTCGTTATCGTAAGGGTTAGTATTTTGTTATTATTTATTACACTCTGTGTGGTCACAACAACATGTTGCATACCGGTCCTATTGGATACTCACAGCCGTCATTTACGGCTATTTTCCAGTACATGCCCCATCGAAAACCTTTACAGCTACTCATAACCAACAGGTACAACCATATCTGATTCTATCAAGTTCTCGCAAATATTGATGGATTTCTTATGTCTTGTCTGGGTGCGAAATTGTAAATACTACATCATGAATGTTTCCATAGGTCAACGGTTTGCTGTCACCAGCATATGTTACTAACCAGATTCACTAAACGATACCCATAGAGACAGGCATGTCTGAATTTACTGGTACTGGACCCGAAATTAACAAGATGCAGTAGGACTTTGTATGTTAAAAGAGTGTATCCTTTTAAAGAATAAAACCCGTATATTATGTCATACCTTAAGAAATAATAACGAATTATTCAAAGAATTATTGACTCATATACTAGTACTATATGCAAGCATATATACTTCAGCATATACCGACTAGATATTTGTAATGAGTATACAATAATATATTATTTTTCTATAGAGTCTAACTTGTATATCTTATGTTTGTCATTGGTCTTTAAAAGAACCCTTTTTGTTTTCCTCTATTCGTTTTAACAAGATATGTTGTAAAACAAGTATGCTCACATGACAGATCAATAACCGGAAATGGTAAATGTCACAGTGACCTTGACCGTTGAGATACTGACCTCAATCAAAGGAAAGGTTAATTCGAAATAGATATAAGATAAACATGTTGTATGATCAGTACACAAACATTAATATGTGTACACATGCATTTCTTAGTAATATCATTTTTGAGTACCGAAAGCTCTTTGCAGAGTCTTCAAACGCAGTAATATTCACGATTCTATTGAATAACATATGTTTATTCGTATTATAGAGTTAAGTACATGTATATGATAATAAAAATACATGCTGTGCCTTTAAAAAGAACACAACTGATAAATATACTCATTTCTTAAGAGAGACTTTTGAAAAATTTCACGTTTTTTACCTCATGGCAGCCCTCTGGTCGGGAAACTTAAAGGTTAATGTGACCTTGACCTTTGACCTACTGATATTAAAGCATTAGAAGCCATCTACTGTTGCTGGGTAAGCTCCATAAAAAGTTTGAAGATCTTAGGACAAAGCATTCTTAAGTTATTGAACGAAAACCATTTGGTCTACCGATCGACCGACAGACAGACCGCCATGTGCAAAGCAATATACCTCCTTTTCAAAGATGGGGATGGGCATTATAGATTACTTACTATATTTTTGTTGTATATAGAAGCTGATCACTAAGTGATGACAAAAACATGCCTTTTTGCATTGAAAAGCAAAAAAAATGACTAAATTATTGCACATTTAAAGACATTTTTTGGTGTTTTTACGTGTTTGACCTTTGACCTTAATATCATATTTGACCTTAACCTCTTTACGTTGAACATTGCACCATCAAGAGGGCATGTCATGTATGTACCCATTGAGCAAAAATTATCTGTCTAAAGTGATAAGTAAATGAATGGTAGCTATAAGCGTAACCATGCCCTCGTCAAAGTAGCCATTTTGTGATGCTACCAGTATGATAAAAAAATCGATATCTTGTGCAATTAAACTTTTTTTTTAACCAAATATTTATTTTTATGAATAAAGTATGCCTAAAGGATTAAAATTATGTGCAAATTATCAATTTTCAAGAATCACGGAATTTTACATAAAAACTGTACGGACAAGATTTCATTAATATGATGGATTTTAAAAGTTAATTGACCTTTGACCCCTATTTAGTTCCTATCTGCCCGTGCGATTCTTTGATTTTTAAGTTTTATCATATGCCCCAATATATATTCTACCTTTTGCGCAAAACGTTTCACATTTAAATTTATTTTTGTCTGTCCTGTTGCCATTAGCACAACCCTACCCCCTCAGCAAATGTCAATATTTTTCATTGACCTCAGTGTAAACAATAGCACGAAAAACTTAGGTAGTCACGGCTTTGACACTGAAGAAATGGGTTTTCTGATAGGATATGCATTAGTCTTTCAAAATATGTGCAAACTTCTTTTGGCCTCCTTCGTTGCAATAAAAGTCGATGGGCTCTCGGACTAATAGTATTAAGGAGTTGATTGTTGTGCAAATTGTATCTGAGAAACTAACATTTTTAGCTGTGGTCTACGACAGATAGATCTCTCGTAAGTCTTGGGTATGAAAACTAAAAATCTCGCAAACTCGATTTAGTTTTCATACCCAACACTTACTCGTGTTCTATCCTATACATAACCCACGGAAAAAACGTGCAAATCATGCAGGTTTTATACTAATAAATAAGAGAGGGATGGTCAACAAATTTCACAAGAAAATGTTCTGACATCTTTGTTTTGGGACCAATGTTGCTATATAAAACAACTAACATAGGGGCGTATTGTAAATACAACATTTAAAAAGCGATCAATTTCAAAGCAATCATTCAGCTTAACCTGTTTGTTACAAAGTTAAATAGGATAATTTGATTACAAATTATATGTCATGTGCAATACTTAATTAAAGGATGTATTAATCAAAGGTCAGTACTATTTTATTCACAACACATTGATCTTCCTCGGTTACTTAATCGTATCTATTGTTAAGTTTTGTTATACCAACGCACATTTAAAACACACCTGCAGGAAAAACATGATAAGAATGAGAATGTCGTAATTACTACTTACGACCTGATAAGACTGTAACTTAAATAATTGAAATCTGCATCATACGGATCTTCTTGTGAGCCTATTTACATGAAAATAGGAACTAGTCATGCTGACCATACTGATGTTTAAACAGTTTGTTTTGTCATAAAGCGGTGATCACAACTGGACGTACGTGCAAGTATGTAGTGTCTGTGTGTACAAACACAGGCGATGCGTAGGAATACGTACGTCGTCAGTACGGCCGCAGTACTTTTTACCTACACGACACAGTATGATTTGTGTACGCAGAACTTTCACTGCGTTTGACCTGCGTTCAGTCTACGTGTTCCTACCCTTAAGGCTTACGTGCGACGCGCGTGCAACGTGCGTGTCTTCTACAGCCAACTAACAACAGAAGGACAACGTACGTGAGCGATACGTGCAAGTACGGTCTCCGTACCATAATTTGACAATCGCCTGAAGAACGTACTCTGTTTGCACGTTGCAAGTACGCACCATTTACTTATCAAGTGCGCGACGCACGATGCATGCATCCACTTAAGGTCAGGGAAAGTCTTGCGTGCAACGTGAGTCCACGTTCGTCTTCCGTACTTCCTTCCTACGTTATTTGTCAATAAAAAATGTAGCGACCACTGCCTTAGAAAAAAAACGTGCGTGCTAAAACA
The DNA here is from genome assembly GCA_963678985.1 of Spisula subtruncata. Taxonomy (NCBI): domain Eukaryota; kingdom Metazoa; phylum Mollusca; class Bivalvia; order Venerida; family Mactridae; genus Spisula; species Spisula subtruncata. The sequence continues at coordinate 19,139,558 of OY787670.1, read as the reverse complement.
CGCACGTCGGGTTGTGACCAGGCCTAACACGCGGTAACATGTAAGTGGTATTACATTTTTGCTTATTTGCTGATCAACCCTGGTCAAATTCCATTCATGAGCGTACGCGTGGACTGTGACGTTGCATATCTCACAGCTCGTCCAATGAAATGGGTTGTATTATCGTGTGTTCGGATTAGCTAACATGGAAGCCAAATGTCAATTTCTTGGATGGAAAATAATAAAATGACCTCACTAGCGTTCGTGTTATTTTTCAGAGGTAAGCATTTGATCAGAGTTTTAAAAGTTGTGTGCATATCTGCCCATGTCCTTGTTTTCTTTGTCACTTCCGCATGAATTGCCATATACTTAGTAGTATGGTAAGCAGCGACTAAGCGCCTGTGCATCATTGTGTCGAGATTTTCAAAAGCGGTATATTTTCGGTGTGTTTTGCTTTATAACGTTTCGATTATGAAACAGTTTGACAAAAACATGATTATAACTTGTAGAAAAAAGTATGAGTTAGCTAATGTATAAAACAGTAGGTGGTTATCATCTATTTCGCAAACGTCTCAGGGCTTTTTGTAAACTTGGTCTCGACAAGAGTTCTGTCCCTGTTATCCTTGAACAGTGAATGGGGCGGAAAACGTTACAGACCCCTATGGGTACGTGTACCTGTCAGTCGTGTGTAATTGTCGTATTTTGAGTGTTTGTTTATAAACATGATATTGTTTGACAAAATTTACTTGAAATCGTCGACTAGCTCCTCAAATATTCACATTTCTAAACAAAGTTCCATGTTCTATTAATCGCTCCGTTCGGTAGCCTGCTTAATCAATGCTTTAATTATAAACTAGCGATTCATATGTCAAGTTTGTCAATCAATAAAAAAAAATTAGTGAAAACAGAAACCTACGTTTGAGTTATTATTTTATTGCAATATAAATCGAGTTAAGTTTGTTTTAAAGAATGGAAACATTTAAATTAATGATTAATAAATCAGTAATAATTTCCTTCATTAAGTAATTAACGGACGTACATGTATAAGTGTTAATTTTTTTCTCAAACATGTAATACAATACAGCAGTAAACAGTATAATAATTGTTACAAGGTGTTTATAACGAGTGTAGGATAAAACCCCCTACGGACATAAGCCCCTACGCTCATTTTTAGGCTGGCGATTTCGCGCCAGACTATTACAATCCTAAAAAATGAAATCCACTAAGATGAATTTACTCCCGAAACTGACAACACAGAATCTATACACTTAATGCAAATAGTTCCTCCTCGTTAATCAGTTTTGCAAGATAAGAACATTCAACTTTCCTTGTTTCATTTATTCTGTTCGATTGTAATATATTAGTTTCTTCTTGAAATGGAAGGAAATTGTATGAACTTAAAAGAAAAGGTGTTTAAAGGCGTTGATAATTATTACTACGCGTTACGAACGCGATATAGCGCGCGCATCAATGATTTTATTATGTTAAATTATTTAGGTCAACGTTCTCCAACGAGATCGTGGTCGAGTGGATGAGCAACTCGCTTAGTAATTTTCGGATGCTAAGGTCCAGCGATCAAATTTTTTATATTTTTACTTTTTTTATTTTTTATTTTTTTGTCAGGTCCAGCACTAACCTGTCTTTCGACTTAGAAAACCACTAGATGTTATATTACTTGAAAAGCTATTGTTCCTTAGCAGTTCGCCAGCCTGTCAGTACTTTCAGTACTTTGATTATACATGATGACATAAGCCCCTACGCATTTTTTACACTAGGACATAAGCCCCTACATACTTTTTTACGTTAGGACATAAGCCCCTATGCATGTTTGTTTGCAACATGAACAACTCAGCCATAGCCATGTACCAGTGTCTACGGAAGTTTTTAAGTTGTAATTAATTATCAAATGAGACACAACATAATAATAAATAATTATTATATTTATAACAAGTATCTACGAACAAATGAGTGTTTTTTGGCATGCTACCAGGGGCGTATCCAGAAAATTTCAGAGGCAGGCTCAACCTGGGGAGGGTTCCGGGAGGGGTGTCCCCTCCCGTGGGCGAAATTTTTTAAGGGCCCACTGAATTGGTGCAATTTCCTGTTATCTAACCACTGTTATGCTTGACGAATGAACATGCAATACTTTAACATTAAAGACAAAACTGATTGGTCAAAGTTCATCTAGAAAAGTTTAAGGCTATGGATCTAATATAGGGTTGTATCGATCCTCGTGTTGTGGAAAACTTAATCTCTATCTATCTACCCTTATCTTAGTCAGTCCTCTTTTTGCGAACAAAACAAAAATCAGTCTTCATGGGAGGGCTTAAAAAACTTGGGAGGGCTCCCGTGGTCGAAAAAATTTTAACTGGCAAATTGAATTGGTGCGATTTCCTGCTACAATCATCGTTGTGCATGCAATACAAATCATGAATAATCTCAAAGTTATTGACAGTGTTTCAACGTACGAAGTTCAAAAATTTGTGTCAACATTTCTGTATTTTGTTAATTAGTAATAGATCTTAATTGCAAATTTTATAAATTAAAAAAATCACCATCAACTAAACCACATAATTTTATATGATAGTTGTTATAGAAGAAATTATATCACAACATTCAGAGTTTCTAAATCTCATTACTTTCAGTAGTGGCAGAAAAAATGGGGGTTGTCAATAATTTGTGTACATATATTTTTAAATATAATTTCTGTGGCTATATATTTCAGGGAATTTCATTAGTCGAATGTTTCTCCTTTAGCCAATCAGATAGTGTGATTTATCACCTGCCGTCAATGAAGCATGTAGTTTACCTAGACTATAACTGTCAAGTTTATGATTGGGGGCTAAATCACACTGACCCTCGTTTTTATTGGGGGGCTAGTGAACAAGAAATGTGCATTAATTATCATGTATTGTAGTGACTATCTGTTTGTAGCAGCTACAAACAGATTGTCACTACAATACGTGATAATTAATCTTATTAAGCATTTTGCAGACTAATTATCTCTCAATTTACTAATTGTATACCTGCAATTAATGCATATTTGTAAGAAATAAACAACTTAGATAAAATAGAACAGTTTGTACAATAATTATTTCTTAATTAGCTATTTAATAATAGAAGAAAGCATAGAACAGTGCAAACAAGCGTAGGGGCTTATGTCGTAGTGTAAAAATATGCGTAGGGGCTTATGTCATAGTGTAAAGAAATATATATATTTTCTTTATTTACGTCTCATTCATGTACATTTACACATATAAAATTTCATATCATAATAAAAACATATCAAATGTACATAACCATTCAAAATTACAAGAGACATTAAGGTACTACAATTCTCATATATGAGTACCACATTAACTTAAACATATTCACAGTATAATATTATAGGAACTATTAAAATATCACATACATATATATATTAATAAGACTAAGAAACTGTTGTTAATGCGTTGTATTAAAAATGTGTTAAAATGATTGATATAAGAAAATTGAAATTTGTAAAGAGGCACTAAAGCGCTTATTAAGGAATATCTTAAAATATCAATTATCACCCCGGTCAGACCGTAGATGAACTGATTAACAACAGTCTCTTAGATGGAAGTAAAACACTAGCAAATATTAAAATTGTTTTACATTATTCACATAAAATACATTACACACGAAAATATAATAAGAATCATGCTTTATACATAGTACAAACACAAATAGGATCCATCCATAGGACCTTAATCTGATTACCTTTTTATGAAAACACACTATTTACAAATATAAAAAGTTCTTCGTTTTAAAATATCGTAACAGGTTTTGGCACTTATCCTTATCATATCAGATGAGTTAAAAAAGAAAAAAAGTTTATCATTTCTAGACATTCTTATAAATTTATCATTCAAGTCATCCGCTTTATTGTACATATTCTGTCTAATGTCATCATATAAATGACAATCAAATAAAACATGAAATTCATCTTCAATGCTGTCACAGAATGGGTATTTACGGTTGATTACCGGAATACGCTCATATCTACCGGTCTCTATACGTATAGGGGCAACGCCGCAGCGAAATTTACTATAAGCCGCCCTATGACGAGGTGGCATAATCAATTTACAATATTTCTCGGTACATAAATCTGTTTTAAAAAGACGATATATGCGTAACTTATTGCCTCCTTGCCCAGACGTCCCTGTATCAGCATTGATAGATTTATTCCAATCCAAAATGTATTTTGAGAGTAAAGCAGAAGTGACCCTGTCAACCAAAGCATGTTTAGGAATATACACTTCAATATCACAGAATTCACGCAAATCACAGAGAGTAAACATATTTATCACAGTGTGGAACCAATTTTTATGCCCCCGTATCGATAGATCGGGAGGCATATAGTAATTCACCTGTCCGTCCGTCCGTCCTTCCGTCCGTTCGTCCGTCCGGCCAGGTTAACCCAAATTGACCGTTTCTTCTAGCATTAAAATGGCTTGCTACAAAGTTTTCAAACTTGCATGGATGTTGTATATGACCACTCTCCACGCGCCTGTATCACCTGACTCCATTTTGACCTTCACCTTGACCTAATTTTGGACTTAGACTTATTGAAAGGTAAAATTCTTGGTTAACCCAAATTGACCGTTTCTTCTAGCATTAAAATGGCTTGCTACAAAGCTTTCATACTTGCATGGATGTTGTATATGACCACTCTCCACACGCCTGTATCACCTGACTCCATTTTGACATTCACCTTGACCTAATTTTGGACTTAGACTTATTGAAAGGTAAAATTCTTGGTTAACCCAAATTGACCGTTTCTTCTAGCATTAAAATGGCTTGCTACAAAGCTTTCATACTTGCATGGATGTTGTATATGACCACTCTCCACACGCCTGTATCACCTGACTCCATTTTGACATTCACCTTGACCTAATTTTGGACTTAGACTTATCTCCACTTTAGTATTTTTACAATAAAATTTTGTCTGGAGCGTATCTTCAAAACTATTTAACGTATTGACTTGAAACTTGAAATATAAATAGATGGCAACTTGGAGAAGTGCATTGACAAAGAACCATAACTCTGTCTGTCTTAAATTTTGAATTATCTCCCCTTTAGTATTTTTTTATAGTCAAATTTTGCTCTGAGTATATCTTCAAAACTATTTAACATATTGACTTGAAACTTGGAATATAAATAGATGGCAACTTGGAGAAGTGCAATGACCAAGAACCATAACTCTGTCTGTCTTAAATTTTGAATTATCTCCCCTTTAGTGTTTTTTTATAGTCAAATTTTGCTCTGAGTATATCTTCAAAACTATTTAACATATTGACCTGAAACTTGGAATATAAATAGATGGCAACTTGGAGAAGTGCAATAACCAAGAACCATAACTCTGTCTGACTTAAATTTTGAATTATCTCCCCTTTAGTGTTTTTTTATAGTCAAATTTTGCTCTGAGTATATCTTCAAAACTATTTAACATATTGACTTGAAACTTGGAATATAAATAGATGGCAACTTGGAGAAGTGCAATGACCAAGAACCATAACTCTGTCTGTCTTAAATTTTGAATTATCTCCCCTTTAGTATTTTCAGAATCAAATTTTGATAGGAGTGTATCTTCAAAAGTGTTTAAGATATTGACTTGAAACTTGGTATATGAATAGATGGCAACTTGGAAAAGTGCAGTGACAAAGAACCATAACATCTGTATCACCAGATCACACATGAAGTCGATCAAGGCACTGTTTTCAAATGTGGCATTACTCGTTTACCATCATAAGCCCCTTATAGTTCAAAGCCATGTAACACTATCAAACATTTTAACTGAATAATGGCCCCTGATTGACTTAGCTTTTTATGGACATGGCTTCCACGGGGGCATAAGCGTTTATTGAACGCAGTCTTGTTACATGTTGTATTAGCTAAGGAGTAAGCCCAAAGTGCAATGCGTTTATTCACACGGTTATTTTCCATACACGACAAGCGAGACCAAAACAACGATATAGATTTCCATTGCCTTATATTCGGGGCAACCCATGCCATTTCTCCAACTACAGCCGCATTTGGTGTGTATCTCCCGACACCGAGAAAGAAACGCATTGCACGGTTTTGCACCGCATTTATACACGAATAAGATTTATGACCCCAAATAGCGGCACCATAGCTTATAGTAGGCCACACAACAGAATCATATAGTTGCGTATAAACGTCAAACGGTACACCTCCGACGGATTTGCATTTGGCTATAACAAGGTCAAGGGCGCGACTTGCACTTTGGGCCACACACTTTGCTGTGATATTATAATCTAAGTGTTCATTCAATACTAGACCTAAGTATGTATACTTATCAACAATATCCAACTTATCTGTACCAAAGTAAAACTCAAATAATGTTCTATGAACAGACATTGGACGAAAATGAACAATTTGACTTTTCTTACTATTAATAGACATACTATTCATTGAACACCAATCCTTAAGTGCATTTAGTAAACGCTGTAAATCATTTTCAGTTTCAGCAAGTAAAACAATATCATCAGCATACAGTAAAATACATATTTTTTCTGTACCACATTGAACACCAATATCGAATGATTTGAGGTAAAGTGCTAGATCGTTAATAAACAAATTAAACAAAAGAGGGGATAAAATACACCCCTGACGTAAACCTGACTTTACCTCAAACCAGTCAGTACATAAACCATTTACTCTGACACACGATCACACAGAACTGTACAGAGACTGTATAGCTGTTAACATTTTGCCTTTAATGCCCAAATTAAACAATTCATTCCAAAGTAAGTCTCGATGAATATAGTCGTATGCTTTTTTAAAATCTATGAACGTACAAAAAGTTGACAGTTTCTTTCTCTTTCTAGTATCTATAATATTCGTAATGGTAGATAATTGATCCATAGTGCTACGTTTCTGTCGAAAACCATTTTGCTCATCAATGACAATATTATTCGATTCGGCCCAGTTTGATAGCCTATTGTTCAAAATATTATAATAAAGTTTATACCTCTTCGATGCTAGCGAAATTCTCCTGTACGATAATGGATTCCTAGCATCTAGACTTGCAGATTTTGGTATTGGGTTTATCACACATTTCCCCCATAGTGATGGAATGGTACCGTTACTAAAACAAACATTAAATAAAACATGTAAAAACATAACAGTAGTATCATTTTTAAGTGCTTCAGACGGTATGCCATCAATACCACAGGCTTTACCGCTTTTAGCAGTATCAACCGCTTTTTTCACTTCATGTACAGAAATATACTCATTAAACGTTAAGAATCACCAATGTCATTAGAATTATTAGGAACATTCATATTTTGCATATTCGGATTATTAAAAAGATTTGAAAAGTCAGATCTCCATTTTTCAAGAATGATATGAGAACGAGAAGACATAGTCCCATCATCAAGCATAACCTCATCCGGAATCGTTTTCTTTTTTCTTTGGTTTATACCAATTTTACCAATTGATTTCCAGAATTTCGACGGATCAATGTTACAGTCTTTTAGCAGTTCCGTTCGAGCCAAGTACTGTTCGAGGCATCGAAGTTCGTATATTTCATATAAACTTGATTTTAATTGAAAGATGTACGAAATGGCGTACTTAGCAATTTGTTATAATTAACTGTTTACTCAATTAGTTAAGGTTTGGTTTGAAATAGCTTTGTTAAGCAATTTTTTAAGTACTATATCAAGATTTAGATAATCTCTAATTCAAATTATTCAAAGCCAACATTTTAAGTATGCTTGATGATATTTGCTTATTTTTATAATTTGAATTTAGCTACTCAGCGAGCTTAAACTTGTCAGGAGGAGAGTCCTTTCGCAATGTAGCTTGTAGCAGATGACTTGCGAATATCTTTCAATATTGCGCTCTTGTTCCTCTGTCAAGGACAGTATCCCTTTCAGGCTGACATGGGTACAATCTAGGACTAGCTGGACTAATAGCTTATTGTCATCAAGAGTGAATGTAGGGGCAATACTTCGCTTCAGTTTCTGTAGACGATCACCACGCATAGTCTGCAATGCACGACATTTGATCAGGAAATGATATATGGTCTCTTCTTCTGCTTTACAGAGTTTACATGTTGCGTCTATTGCATTCTGGTTGAACCTTGATGCATTTGATTGCAGAAAGTAAGTTCCTGTAATCAGTCGAGCTTTCACTTCAGCTCGCTGAATTTCATGGAATTTAGGGAATGTACACTTCCATACATTATGTGACTTTCTCGTTGGTTTCTCTTGTATTTGTAAGTATTTTAGGCTTGATCGCTCATTAAAATCTACCTCCCATATGGATTTCCAGTATTCACTGACAGCCTTCTGTATAGTTCTTTTCCAGAATGATTTCACAGGTGGATCTTTTAGTATGTCCTCAGGTGAAGAAAGATTTTACTTGGCCAAGATATTTCTAATTTCTGAAGAAAAGGCACTGCTGTCATAATCAGTTAAGGCTAACTGTCTTTTCATAACTCCATATTCTACTGAATCTGGGCTTCTAGCTATACTGATGAAGAGTGACAATTTATTTCTGTCAAGGATTGATTCAACAGGTTCGGCACCAATCAAAGTATATACTGCAGCTGTTGCTGTTCGGTCTGGAAGTCCCTGAAGGTGTTTTATTGTCTTCGTCTGTTTGACTTCTAACTTTGAGAGATCACTTTTATTGAGTTTTAAAGCCTCAATACCATATAAGTATCTGGGGACAACAACTGTTTTCCAGATTTTAACTGTAATCATTGGGGACATTCCACTATTGGAATTTAGACCCGGTCCAAGTAATGAATAAATAGTTTTGTTGGCTATCTGTAACCTGTTTTCCACATCAACTGAGTTTTTTGGATTTCGATTAAGACCCAAGTGCTTGAGATTGGTTACAGTACAGATTGGCTCTTTTTCAAATTATTACGACGATGCCATTCGAAAATGCCGAATAATCAAAATGCCATTTTTTATCATTGGTTATTCCTGTTTATTATTTTCCCGCCCTTTATTACGCCTTATCTGGGGTAAATAAGCTAATAAGAGACCATCAAATCATCACAAAAAGAAAATGCCGAATAACTGTTAGTTTTTTTTTATTTGAGGCAAAGAAAAGAACAAATATCAGCAATTGCATTATATTTATTATTTGATACCTATTCAATAAGATGTTTTGCGTATGAAATATATAATTTAGTTCTATATTCAATGATTTGTGAAGGAGTTTTAGTTTACATAAAAAGCTGTTTTTTGCCTCTCCTGAAAAGTGGGTTTTCGTCATACAGTATTTTCGAATGGCACCGTCGAATTATTTTAAAGTTGAATTCACCTTCTCCTTACAATTAAAACTCAAAATTTCAGATTTTTCAGGGTTAATTTTGACGAGATCCCGACTGGTGTTGAATTACTCCAAGTTCAGCATAGCACACTATTGGCTAGTAAAGCTGTATCATCAGCACATGTCGGAGTTGATACTGTAATATTCCCGATGGTTTCTCCCAAGCCACTATCTGTAATACAATTAAGCAGATGATTGTGGTAGCATTTGTACAGGGTTGTTGAGAGCTGAGCTCCCTGCTTAGTTCCTTGAAGGAGATTAAATGGTTTGGAGAGTTCACCTTCCCACTCAATTTTCACTGTTGCTTCCCTGTATAAATTCCTCAGTAGAAGCCAGAATGGACCTTGAACTCCAAGGTATATATCTTGTTGAACAAGATATCATGATTTACAGTGTCAAAAGCTTTCTGGGCATCAAGTGTGGCCATCAGTAGTGGTTTTGACTCCTGTTTATAGTGTGTTATTGCCTCTGTTACAATAAATGCTGCATTCATCGATGAACTTTTAGACGTGAAACCTCTCTGTAAAGGATCTTGTTGAGGGTCGTAAATGATATCTAGTCTCTTCTTTAATAAACATTCTAGTACTTTGCCAATAGTGTTGGAGATTAAAATTCCTCTGTAATTGTTAGGAATGTACTTTTTTTTTTTGGGAGTAGGATATTTTATTTTCAATAATTCATATCAATTTACACACAAGCTCCAGGGCTTTTAAAAGACTACGTTAACAATTTGTATTTGATCTACTGTGACATAATATAATACAATATTGCTAAAAAGAAGAAAGCTAAGTATATATATATACAAAAGGTTTAAGTGTTTTAACCAAATCACATCATTGAGTTAGTCTAGCTGTATTATGAAATCGAAAGCGAAAGTAGACTAGACTAACTCGATGTGAGGTTAAAGGTTGAATGAAGAAAACAATTATCAATGCTTAAAATTAAGCATTTACAATTGATATAAGTAATAAAGAGGATGTTGAAGTTCAAAGTTGTTAGATTAATGGCAAGTGTGTGTTAAATAGTGTGATCTTTGACTTTCGTTTTTTGAGATGTGAAAATAGTGTATAGGTTCTTAGTTTTTGTCATAATTGGTGTGCTCATTCTTAATTTAATCAGCTTTGGTATTTTTGCTTTTCTTAATTATTTTGTATTAATTTTAAAAATTTATCAAGCAATTTGCATGATTCAGACTTTTTTGAATACAACTTTTGTAATAGAGACAGATCTTGGTATAAAATAAGCATTGTGTTTATAGGTTTTATTCTTCTTTCACTTCTTAAGGAATGTACTTATCTTTTCCCTTTTTATGCACTGGGGTAAGAATACCACTTTTGAGGCATTTAGGTATATCCAACATAGAAAATATGGAGTTCAATATATCCTTCAGTATTGGTACCGTTTCAAATTTTGCATACTTGAGATGCTCGCTGGATATGCCTAGTTCATCGGCCGCTTTTCCAGCATTCAAGCGATTTACTGCATCCTGAACTTCCTGGTTTGTTACAGGTACCATTTGAATGTTTTCCTCGGTTATCATACTTTCAATTTCATAATTTTGCAATTTAGCCAATGTGACTTTGTCATGTATACCCCTGGGTTGGTCTGAGGGTGTTGCAAGTGACTCAAAGTGGAGTTTCCAAGCATTTAGGATATCTTTTGATTCAGATATTTCCCTTCCATCCACTTTGAGTACTTGGACATTTTCATTTTTAACATCACGCTGTTTTCTGATTAGTTTATAGAACAGTTTGTCATCTGTTTCGACAGCTTCCATTATTTTATTGGTATTCTTGTGTTTTAAATTTGCATTTGCTTGTGGCTGGTATCTTCAAAGAGTTTTCTTTTTATCTTTCAATTTTGGCTTTTATTTGATAATTTCCATTGCTTAAAGACTTCTTTTGATTCTTTTGACGCTTTTGATATATTTCTGTTCCATATTCCTCGACCAACTATCTTATGTCTTATCATCTTTCTGTATCTTGGAATAGGTCTGGATGCGGCATTGTGTAAGGCTGTATTGAACGATTTGACTTTTGTTTCAATATTCTAATCTGTATTATATGCCAACAACTCATGGCTAAGCTGGTTCTTGTACACTTCTCTATTGCACTCTTCCCATTTTGTTTTAGTCATAATATGACACACTGGTTTTTTCATATTTTTGTAATCAAGGTCTGCCTCAAAGTCCAGTGATAATAATGTATGATCGGAGCAATTGTCGCAGTCCATTTCACTTGTTCTTATCGACTTTATCCGAGAGGTAGCACTTGGGTTCAATAGGCAATAGTCTATTTTTTATTTGTACCTTCCATTATGTTGGAAAAATGTATGATTGGAAGATTGGTGACTTGAAGCATCTAGTTTGTTATCAGCAACAAATGATTGGAAAACTTTGTCCCGTGCGGTATCTCTTTGTAAAGAAGCGTTCATATCACCAGCCAAGATAATATAGTGGGTGGATTTATATATCTCAATAATTTCTGCAAGTTCACATACGTTGTCTTTGTAGGCCATATCTCCACTTTTCTGCTCCGAGGGCATGTATACATTTATAAGACAGATTGGTACTTCAATTGTTGTAATTTCAATTACAATGATTCTTTCAGAACCTAAAATGGTAATTTTCAAACTGTAGTTTAATGACTTCTTCCAAAAGATTGCAACACCACCATAACCACGAATGAATTTATAGTCTATACGAGGGTTTGAATCATCTACAGACCTTAAAGTAGCATCATAGTCTTTATGTAGTTTATTTAGAAAACTTTTATCAAAACTCATGAGCCAATGCTCCAGAACACATAGGAAAACAAATTTTGGTAAGATTTTTTGTAGGTAAACACCATTTCCTCTCACATTCTGATTGTTTATAGTTCCTATTCTAACAGTATTTGAGTTGACTTCGAGGCTCTGCCCTGGCATAAAAAAATGCTTCTGTGAGGTGTCTGTCTCATCAACTTTAGATACATCATTTGCCTTCATTGGGACTGTCTGTGGATATATTCTTCGTCTCTTGTCTTCTGGTTTTGAATGTATATGTTGTTTAGGTTCATTTTGTCGAGACTTATGAATGGGAGCTGCCTGTTGTTTTGTATTGTGTTGTCTTGGCAACTGATGTTTGTGTGAGTGTGGATATATTTGCTGTGCTGATACACAAGGTGTGGATGAAAATCTCAGAGGTTCCCGCTGTTTACATCTCTGTTGTAGATTCTCAATATATTGAGACTCACCCTGCTTACGAATTGAGTGATGTGGAAGCATCGGCTGTGTTGGCACTTGTTGAGGTATTCTCCGTTGTGGGGGCATCTGCTGTGCAGGCACATGTTGAGGTATACACAATTGTGGGGGCATCGGCTGTGTAGGCACTTGTTGAGACACACTCCAATGTTGGAGCATCGTCTGTGTAGACACACGTTGAGGTATACACTGTTGTGGGGGCTTCAGCTGTGTAGGCACATGTTGAGATACACTCCACTGTGGGGACATCGTCTGTGTAGGCACAAGTTGAGGTATACACTGTTGGGGGTGGCATAGGCTGTTTAGGCACTTGTTGAGGTATATACTGTTGTGGAGGTATCCGCTGTGTAGGCACATGTTGAGGTATACTCCAATGGTGGGGCATCGTCTGTGTAGGCACATGTTGAGGTATACACTGTTGTGGGGGCTTTGGCTGTATAGGCACATGTTGAGATACACTCCACTGTGGGGACATCGTCTGTGTAGGCACAAGTTGAGGTATACACTGTTGGGGGTGGCATAGGCTGTTTAGGCACTTGTTGAGGTACACTCCACTGTGGGGACATCGTCTGTGTAGGTACAAGTTGAGGTATACACTGTTGGGGGTGGCATAGGCTGTTTAGGCGCATGTTGAGGTATATACTGTTGTGGAGGTATCCGCTGCGTAGTCACTTGTTGGGGTATACACTGTTGTTCGGGCGTTGACTTTGAAGGTACATGTTGTGATACACACTGTTGCAGAGGCATCAGCTGCGCAGCCCTTTGTTGGGGTACACACTGTTGATATACTAAATAATACTAAACTTACTCTATTTAAATCAATATGCTAATCATAGCAATTTACTGAAAGTTACGTACACCATTGACATTAAGATACAGGGCTTTCATTTGACTCTTGAAACTGCATTTTGACTTTTGAATTTGACAAAATTGTCTAAGTTGACTCTTGAAAATTTAAGGTAAAGAGTCAAATTTACTATAGTTAATAATCTTACAATATTTTGATTCCTCTTGAAAATTAAGAGTCAGGAGTCATTTTGACTCCTCACTTTTTGTAGTCTAGTGAAAGCCCTGGAGATAGTATGAAATGTTTTAGCATTAATATGTACTGTCTGGTGCATTATGTTACCTGTTGTATTGTATTTTGGTAATGATAATTTACCATTAATTTAAGTGTTTCTATACACTTTTCTAAATCAGAAATCTTTTAACCCTTAAATAGAAATCTCCAGTTGTATTATCACCAGCGATAAGACTCCTGAGCTATGCCGGCGGAGACGCTCTGTCTCTGGTAGCGCTACGCAAGTCGGATTGGTCACTACGTAATAGTCTTTGACGGGGATACCTCAGGTTGGATTTCTTCAATGTTAATTAGCTTATCAGTAAATTTCGAATTCATGCCTTATGTAGTTTTCTTGTTAACTTATTGCAAGCTCAATAGCTCTCTTAGTTTGAATGTGTTCTGCATATATACATGATTGTATAATATGTAAAATATCATATCTTAGTTGAGATATACGTATAGTTTTTATGCCCCTTGTTAAATTGTTTTATACTTAAAATAGTACCCATAGCTGAAAAGATGCTGCATGCATCAATCTGCATATTTACAAGTTTGTACAATATATAGAATGTCGTGTTTAAGTTGGCCATCATCATTGACCTGATCGTCCTATTCAATAGGATAGGCCTCCAAGAGAAAGGGGGAACCAACCAACAGAACAGAACAGATACATGGTGGATATGATCATTGGGATCATAGACCATCATTTTGATATAAGGAAAATGTTGAGGTTAATCTACCTTTTTTCAGTGAACGTTTGTTCATAGCTTTCGAAAATAATACAGTCAAATACACCATAATGCAAAGGCCTAAAATTGACTAGATCTAGATATACACCTTTTAGGTCTAACATTTAAGGAAAATGGACTGGTTTGTGGACTTTGTTATATCCAACTTTATGTTATAGTTTAAACACATTATCATAGGCGGTTCCAGGGGGGGGGGGGGGGGCGGCGGACCCGGCGAACACCCCCCTAAAATCGCCAAAGAAACGATTTTTATTTGACTGAAATAGTCTAGTTATATGTAATTTGCCTTTAATTCTTTGTGAAGAAGTATTAAAATGTGAAAATTTCGTGCTCGTTGCGCTCGCAAAATTAACTTTAATCTCTGAAAGATCGGGCTCATCCACAAAAATGATGCTACAAGTACGCCTATATACTGGATCACTCTGCAATGAATGAAACACCGTAGGCTTTAAAAACTTAAATAAGTCTGGTTTTGTAATAAAGCATGCTCTATTTACTAGCCAATAAGATATCCCAGACCACCAGAATACACCAGATTGATCCCTCGTTTTGAACATTTTCCCGTCAGAGCATGCCTCCCCGGAACCCCTATACTACTTTTGCAATTAGATTCTAAATATCATTGATTTTGTAAAGCGAGTTTTTGCAAAGCTATGATTCAGTGTAGACAACAAACGCAGACATTTTTAGATTAATTTTTTATTGAACATTTTTTTTGGCTCGCTTCACTCGCAAAGTAACTTCGATCTATGAAAATATGTCAACATACGTTCTTTGCGGAAACGCATACACTCCATAAATATGTTATACTCCCATCTTTTATATTACTTTTAGAGGTTGTCAATTAGATATAAAGCTCTTAACGGTTAACATGAACGTCTTCACATTAAGCATAGATCTCAAAATCGGGCACTTGTGCCAACACATCATTACGATTAATCTAAATACTGTTCTGTATTTAATAATAAAAAGGGTCCTGTTTAACTACAGATAAGGTATCTCCGAACGCCCAGAATGCATCAGATTGATCAATTGTTTAGAAAATTTCCCCGACTTTGGATATTGGCGCGATTTGGGTACCTGAGTATAAAACTCGAAACAACAAATGAAATAATGAATGCTATTTGTTCTTTTTTTTGTAAGTTTAATCCGTCGTTGTACATTGGTTATTATACAGAATGATTGGAGTTGTACTATGAGTATTGTTGTGAGAATTTAGAAGATGTTGGGAGGTTACCGAAACCTATGACGCCAACAACGACGTCTGGGCTTGCCCCGTGGTCACTATAGGTGCAATGCATAAAACATGATCATCACTTAACCGTCGGTCCGATTTCTACTAAACATTTGGATTTTGGCGAATGAAGGGGGTGCAGCAACATAGTAAATAATCATTGATTTATCTGAAAAAATAAGCTAGCAAATTGATATGTCTACGTATTTTTTGAACGCCCCTCGTATATTTATGCCGTTGCTCTTTTGTTAAAACTACACACTTACGAATACACTGATTAGACAAAACATGTTCAGTAATCGGTGGCCCGAAATATAAGAATGAAGAGTTCGAGCAGTCCTATCATCAAAATTCAATGGATCTACTGATGGCAGATCGATCGCTGAATTGTACTTAACTTCTTTATTATAAAACTAAAGCATATCATGTTGATACTAATTTTCGTAATTAGACAATCGGCTGCATATTGGTGTAATTTTTTATGTTAAATTCTGATTATTTTCACATGTTTTCCAAGAATACGGAATTATCAGGATCGCGTGGTTCTATCAACAGGGTGGTCACTGAAATATGTTCAATGTCAAACGTAACTAAGATACCAATTAAACAAGAGAAGTTCGTAACAAAACAAATGTCGCCATTGCATCCCGATTAACCAAAATGGTAATGGTCACAGTGAACTTTGGCATATTGATATAGAAACCAATAGCAATCATGTACTGCTGCTACCCGACCTCCATATAAACATGTATGATGCTGCGGCTAAGCATTCTTGAGTTATTGAACGGAAACAATTTAACAACATAATAATGACCCACCAAAACAGGCTTATAGTTGAAACTGGTAAAGACAACTGTCTTTGACCTAAAAATCATCAGGGGTTATCTACTTTTGCGGATCAACCTCCATGTAAAGTGTGAAGATTCTAAGTCCAAGCAAATTTGTGTTCGACCATTTGACCGACCGACTTGCCGATCGAAGACGGATATATGCAAAGCCATATACCCCCTTCATCCAGGATGGGTGCAAAATTACAGTGAAACCTGCGAACAAAGACTACTCTATTACACATTTTAGCCATATTTTACCTTGAATGCAGAAGAATCATGTAAAGATATTGTCTCTATGGGGACTAAATGTTCCGGAACATGTGGTCACTGAAACATGTAAATACAAAACGTAACTTAGAAACTATTTAAATAAGAGATGTTCGGCGTTATATCATCCCAATTGTCGTAAATAGTAAAGATCACAGTGACCTTGACCTACTGACTCAATATACTGTTACTGGCTAACATCCGTGTACAGTTGGACGATACAAGGGAAAAGCATTCTTCAGTTTTGAACGGAAGCATTTGGTCTAAAAATGGTTCAGATCACAGTGACCTTTGACCTGCTGACCTCAAAATATCTAGGGGTCATCGGCTGTTTCTGATCAACCTTCATGCAAAGTTTAAAGATCCTAGGGCAAAGTGTGCTTGAGTTATTGAACGGAAAGCATTTGTTCAAACGACAGGCAGACAGACAAACGGACAGTCACCAGAAAAGCAATATACCACTCATCGATGGTGGCATGATAACTTAAAACATATTTCAGTTTCGGTTATTTCCAGCAAATCCATTTAAACTCAACATAAAATCGGCAAATTAAACATTTTCAATCCAACATATGCAAAACACGTACAACATATGTAGAGCATGCTGGGTTTTTTACAATAAATACTTGTCTAGCCATCAAATCGCAAACTTGAAACATGTGTGTAATGAAAGGTATGCTATACTAGTATTTCTATAACAATAATCAAACAAATGAGGTGCAAATACAAAAGAGTTTCTCGTGGTCATCAAACTGCGGCGAATTTTCAACCACACCGCCTGACGGAGAATCAGTTTTTCTCCGTTATTGCTACACGTACAGATAATATAAATACACGTACATGTTTCGAAATATATAAAGGGTGGCACTGCATTGAGATTTATGGGCAAAACAATTTGATTTTAACATAAACCAATAACAAATTAGAATCTCACGTTTTTTCGTCGAAATGTGTACAACATAATTATGTAGACCAAGAAGTTCGACATATGAAATTATGCGTAACCCATTTTGGTATCGATATGTTGGATCCCCACACCGTGAAATTCTAAGTATAAATCTGTGCTTTACTATACCATAAATGAACTTCATTGACAGTCAGGGGAAAAACATATAAGAGTCAATATTTATTTTTGCAACATTTGAGCTCGAAGATTTTTCCTTTAAAAAAAGTGTTAGATTTAATATTTGTTCTTGCTTAAATGGTGTATTGTTGTATCACCTATGCCATAGCACACAAATTCCACATCAAATAGTCCATATTTCATAAGGATGTTGTAATTTGTTTGACTTGGTTTGTTGAAATGTCCTTCCTGTAACGACTTTGTATCAGGCAATATTTTGAACACTAATATACAAAAGTAGAAATGTTCTTGTAATTTGAAAAGAACTCGACTTATATAAAATAAAAGTGCATTTGTATTTAATAAACATGAAAAGGTTAAAAACATATGGCATTTTGGAGAAACGTTAAAAAACTGTTTAAAAATATGCATTTTGATCGTAATTAAGTTATCGTGGTCTTTTTAATTCTAACCCGTTCGTTATAGAAACTTTTATGTTGTGTCTGTTAAGATCTATTGGTATAAAAGACAGCTTTGGTTCATCAAAGTCACTGGTATAGCAACATATAGTAAACTTAACAGATGGTGTTACATTAGGGACATGCATGTTACAGGAAGGACATACTATGTGATGGGCAATGAGTATTTTATTTTTTGTAACTTTTCATTGAATATGAAGCAAAACAATAAAGTGAAAAGCATACACAGTTGTGATTACAATCAATGACTATAATAGCCACGTGTATCACCACTGGAAAGTAGACAATTCATGACATTTTACATGAAAAACTATTAGAGTCAATATATTTTGCATCATCGAAATCCGATTTATAACTTAGCAAAGGAACTCGTTTCATCATAAATGTTGTGATTTGTTAGAAAAATGAATATTTCTGGTTTGACAACAGTGACATTTGCATCCACATTGTTTTGAAAACTTACCGCAATCAGTGGATCAGTACATATCCGCATATCAGTCAGTGTTGTAGTCAGTACCTGTTTGTTAATCAGTGGGTTCCTAGCAAACTGGAAATATGTCAGTAGATGTACATTTAGAATGTCAGTTAATAAGTAGATTGAGTGTCAATCAGTGTATTCTCAGTATGCCAGTATTGGGGCAGCAGCATGTACGTCTTTGTTTAAACAGCTTGTTGACATCAGTCATTTTATTGGCTGCATGTCTGCCAGTTGGATTGATACTATGCTGACAGAATCTTAGTAGTGGGTCATTGGCGGACCAGCACTATGTCAGTCGATATTTTGGCAATTGGTCAGACATTGTGCCAAACATACCATGAGTCATTATCACATAAGACAAGTCCAGCTGTCTTATCAGTTGGGTCAGTCAATATCTAAGTAAGTGTGTTGAAAATTTACTAGCAGTAGGTCAGCAGCAGATCACTTGTTATACAATCAATAAAATTGTAAAATTGCTGGTCTAGTATTCTCATTAAAAGTAATAGCAGTCATGGGGACACTTATTACCATTTATGTTGAAATAGGTAGAACCGTAGTTAGGCAATTTCATCAAACAAGTTGCATAGCAATTTAATTATATATAATCTACAAGAAAGGTTAGGGTACATTGATAATGTTTAACAGCGTGCAGGTCTAAGTGGACAATTGAGCATTCTGCTATATAACATGTCGATGATAGTTCTATATAATGTAGAAGAAAGGTTAATATATATATAAAATATCGAAATCGTCAAGGTCTAAATGCAAAATTGTGAATTCTGCTCCATATTTGTCGGAGCACATTGACAATCCCTCTGACAATGTAGCCT
Organism: Spisula subtruncata; assembly: GCA_963678985.1. NCBI lineage: Eukaryota > Metazoa > Mollusca > Bivalvia > Venerida > Mactridae > Spisula > Spisula subtruncata. The sequence continues at coordinate 19,120,013 of OY787670.1, read as the reverse complement.
CTGGTTTCACTGGTAGAACCTGTGGTATTCATGGAATTGTCTAGGATGAAATGCCACTTGTGGCAAGTGAAAAGTAAAACACAAAGAATAACAGTCTTACCTGTTACACAACATCAAACGAATTAATTGAATGTTCTTATGTGTATGTGATGCATTCTAAATTGTGTTTAGCTTTGACAAATGAGGAAGATTCTACCAATAAACTAAAATATATTAATTAATTAATACCGTACCACATATAATATGAGTCCATTTTAAACAAGTAATAGTATTTCCTGTAACAAAAATGGTCTATTATGTAATAGGCAAAAAAAGTCATGACTTATAGCTTGATGTTGACATTTGTTAATATTTTATTTTAAACCTGGCACAGACATTTTGCAATATCTGATCGTAACAATACATTTGTCAATAGCATACTATTATATTGTGTAGTCCAATACAAAAATGTCTATCCTGTAACAAGTGTTGTCCTTCCTGTAACAAAATAGCCCGTTACAGGAAGGACCGTTACATGAGGGATTTTATTCCGATTAAATATGTTGGTAATAAATAAACTCTGGACCTATGAGGTTGAAATGTTGGTCTTGTGCACAGTACAACAATATGTGTCCAACATATATCAAACATTGTATCTAGGTAAAGAACCACTAAATGCCTCCGCGGACCAAGTGGTGATATACTCAAGTAGTCCTTAAAAAAACTTTGGTTTGCCTGTAAATGGAGATATTTCTTGACAAATGTGGAGTTGAATGATGAAATTGAGTTTAAATGGTTGGTAAATATGCATGTGGTGTAGTAAAACTGTAATATTTGTATTATTCCACTATTTTGTTCTTGATACCAAAGTGAAAGAAGACTAGGCTAACACCCAGAACTCATAAATCCGGACATGCGTAAAAACGGATAGACCGTGTTTGAAGGACAAAAACTTTCTTAGAAGATACATGACCCCCCTTTTTTATTTCATTATTTTGAAGCTTAAATGCCCCTCTTTACAATGATATATGTGGTCCAGGTGGCCATAGACTAAAAAAAGTTGAAAATTGGGGCCTACTATGGCCAATTTACATTGAGCTATAGAGCAAATCTATTTGGTGGTTTCTAACCTCTAGTCATATTTTAAGAAATAAAACAAACCCGTTACAATACATACATTTTCAAATATACGCCTCTACTAACCAACTTTCAATTTTTGTTTTATCCAATTTGTTAAAATATTTACATAATGACACACATGAATGCTTATTCTGGAAGGTTTGCTCTTCACAAAAACGGTAAAATAATTTTCCTAAACCACAGGGAAATGTTATTATTATATATGTGTGTACAAATGTTACATATAAGACGTAAACGCTGGGTACAATATTTCAATACAATTATTTTGAAGAAAACTATCGTTAAATTTCGCTTTGGATGTATTATCAGACAGACGAAATGTGTCTTTGATGTATGTAGGGTTTTATTAACATAGTTTGATCCCTATCATTAGTTACTAGCATATATACACAAGAGTTCTGGTCTGGGGACAGCACAAAAAAGCACAATTTACTACTTTTATGATGTAGACATGTTCTTTCTGATTGGAATAATGCATACAAATCTATCTGACATTGATAAACAAGTTATGTTCAACCAACCAAAATTGCTTGTTATGACATTTTTGTTACGGTTTAATAAATATTGCAAAAAGACAAGCAATGTTGCAAAAAAAAAAATGACTCATAAAGTAAATTAATCATTAGGCCTGCCTATTAATTTAGGTCTTTGTGAAAATCGTAGTTCTAGATATACGCACAGATATATATTAGAACAGATAGGCCACTCTATAAATCGATTTTTATCGACCAAACCGTTCAACGCCCATAATGCATTTGCATGCACTCGGCCTTTTCCGTTAATCATCGTATCTTTTTGTATTCTGTACACTGTAAGTCGATAATCTGGCGATGATCGGTAACACCTTTTGTTGGCGCCTCGAAAAAACTTGCCATGGTATCATAATAATTTATCGATTTTCAAAATTAAAAACAAAATATTAAGAAGATACACAGTGCGTGTTTCATGCAATATACAATGAAATTTAAATCAGAGTTACAGTTTCGTGTGATTTGGAGCAAGAAACGAGAGACATGGGGGGAAAATGGCCAGTATCAAAAATTGAGCCTGATCCGAAACTCTGATTATTTTTGAACTCGGTGCATACTTATACTCCGATACGCCCTGTGACTCCATTGATAAAGAGTACATTATTTTCGTAAGTGTACACTTTTTGATTTGTAAGAAAGTTGTTTGTAAAAAACATTTACTCAGAAAATAATTGGTCAATCATGACAAATCCGCTTATAACTACATGAACAGTTAAATAAATGACATACTGTAAAATCAATAATATTAGAGGGCCATTTAATTTCGTTAATTTTGTGGACGATTTCAACCACGAAAATCCTTTAAATTACATTGAACTTTCCACGAAATGGTCTTCTTCATCAAATCCACAAATTTTGTCACATTGAAATTTAATTATTTTTACTCGTCAAAAACATGTAGCTAGAAAATTGTAAGTCCACCCAAAGATAGTGCAATATTAGACTGTACTACTGTAAAACCATATTATTTGTGGCTTTTACTCGAATCAATAGTGTAGATAATTAAATCATGAATTCCAACATTCTTGATTTATTTAGGCCAGAACAAATTTTAGAGAAATTGTTTATTGTTTTGTAAACCGCAAAATAGGGAGCAAAATTTTATTCTTGTAATGACCAAGAAAATTAGAAATTAATTATAGCAATTGAAGCAAAGTTACAAAATATTCATACCAAGCAAACTTTATTTTCTGATTATTCCCAAGAAAAGCAGTGCTTTTACAGTATTTTTTAAAGTATTTGTAACAATTTAAGCGAATTTAAGATTTAGCTGTAAAAATTCATTGTGCAATTAATTACATGTACAAGAACCCTGAATATATACAGAATACAAATAGTTACTATAATTGTCTATCAGGTGAACTTTATTCTATATATTAATATGACTGTGAGCGTCAACATGGGCAGTACGAATATAACCTTGTTGTGTATTAGAAATAAAACAATACCAATATTTTCATAGAAATATGACAATTGTGAAAATAAGATGCATAAATTTCTACCTTTGTGCACTAAGTCCTTTATCAATGAATGAAGAAAACTAGATGCAAGTGTATTATAAGCACTTATGAGGTGTATAAACACATTGACACTTGTGTGAATTTTAATCACAAGCTAATTAAACCTATGAATGGACATTTGTGGACAGTTAACTTAATCCCTTTGGTACATTATAGGCCAAGCACATTTTTACATTGGAACTCTATTTTCTATGCTGCGAACAATGCTCTGTTCATGGATTGTGCAAGGAACTTTTGGATAACCATGGTCTCTCAGGGGATCATTTTGCTTTTTGTCAGAGTATAAGTCAGATACAGAACTTGTTATCGCTCAAAAGTGTCTTCTTACAAGTGTTATTGTACAGTTTCGGAAGGACGAACAACAAATTATCCTCGGCTTCGCCTCGGACAATTATGTTGTTTGTCCTTCCGAAACTGTACAATAACGCTTGTAAGAAGACACTTTTGAACGAAAACTAGTACTGTATCTAATACATAATAGTCCTATGTTCAGACGAATGGCAGCCATGACAACTAGCATCGTCACCTGGGTGGGCTACTACTTATCATCGTTTGTTTATTAATTTATTAAACTCTTTAAAATCCTTGACAAGTTTGTCATTTGCTAGTACAATCTGGTCATTTGCGAGCTTCCAGTCCAGATTGCCCGGCTTTAACCAGACCAACTGAAGCTTCTTTACGCTGTCTTTGAGCTTTTCTGGACTGCTGTTTTCCTCCAGGACATTGTCTACAAATATAAGTATCTAGAATGCTTGTTTCCTCCTAGACAATAGACCTGTGTGTGACTCTTCAGTACAGTTAAAATGTTACATGAATATACAGCTGGAAATCCACGACAAGTATACTCATCTCCACTGGTAATGTCTTTGCTAAACAAGCAGTACGTCGGCACTCCTCGTTCAGTGTAGCATAATTTTTATTTCGGATACAATTCCTTATACGAATGTTGTACATTGGGAAGAACGGTGTGGCGAATTATGGATTGTCCTGATGATTTGTGGTCGTCCTTGTAAGTAATTCTTGTCTACTGTCTCTTTATCAAGTAAGGTTTGTTTGACAGACGGGACCGGATGTCGACGGCAGGGTGGTGTCGTGCTTTTGCAACTGTCCAGTTAAATGTGTTCTTTTTCATTTCGTTGTCTTTGTGATTTGTACTTATAATCTGTGATTGTCTTGTGTTCTTATTGTGTATCTAGTGATCTGATAGTACCATGTTGACTGTATAAAAGAAATGAGGAAATCGGACAGGGAAGGCAGCACTCAACTTAACCAGCCGAGCACAGAAAACAGTAACATCGCAACACAAATACACGGAGCAGTGCCCACACACTGTTAAGTGCTAAATAATATGAATATACATGTAGCAATGTTGTGTCTTTTTATTTTATTATGATTCAAAGGAAATAAACTCTTTATGTATATTACAAATAAAAACCAATGATAAAATATACCAATGTTCTTGTGAAGTTGTGTACGAGACGTGTCCCAAAATCTTCGTCGACATATAAAGTCAAGTTAGACTATTTTGACGTGATCGTGTATGTGTACCAATCGAAGCACAAACTACATTAGTTACTCCTCTTGACAATATTTTACATGCTGGTATATTTATTGTTTGAGCAACACGTATTTGTGTTCAACATTTTATTACACTGAGTCTGGGCCATATTCACCAACGTTGTACGTCTAAAACTTAGACTAAGACTTTACATTATCAAATGTTCTATTCGCTCTCAAGTTATAATAAATGTACCCATTTTGATAAAAATAGGTATACATGTTCAGTGGATAACAACATATTATCAGATGAAATACCATCGAAGATTAATGAACACTGCATTAGTGACTTAACTCGGAAACATTTTACTTGTTTATTTATCTATTTAATGAACAACACGTCTTTAAGTTCAACATTTTATTATACTGTTACTGTGGCCATACTATAGAACGATTGTATTACGTTGACCTTCTATGAGGTATCCTGAGAATGAAGTATATCCCTGTCCACTGATAGCGTTACTATCACTCTGGTTTATGTGTCGCACCCAGACTTCGTCACCTGAAACAATGTATTAGGTCCTGTACCGTATGCCTAGTCTGATAACGGTCCCGAGGCTAGCAGTCACACGGTACCGAATGCCTAGCCTGATAACCGTCCCGAGGCTAGCAGCCACACGGTACCGTATGCCTTGCCTGATAACCTTCATGGTGATAGCAGCCACACGGTACCATGGGCGTAGGAGCAGGGGGGCCAGGGGGGGCCAGGGGGGGCCAGGGGGGGCCAGGGGGGGCCAGGGGGGGCCAGGGGGGGGGGGGCAGGCCCCCCCCAATGTCTGGACAGGGGGGGCAACATATCTTTTGGCCCCCTTAATAATTCAGACGAAAAGTATAATTTACGACCTAAAAATTTTTTTTACCCTAAGTTGTCAAATCTTTGGCCCCCCAATGTTGAAGACGCTCCTACGCCCATGGGTACCTGGGCACTGTTTTACTAACAATGCGTAAATGTCACGTATATTTACGCATAGATATCTACCTTACGCAAGCTCGTAAGTGTGTTTTACTAAACGATCGCAAGTACTCGCATACATTTACGCAAAAAATATTGAAGATTGAACGTAATTCGGGACACAATATAACCAATATAACAAATAGAACGGGTACCAGAATGTATAAATATGCGTCAAGATTTGATTATTAATCACGCCTAAAACAACAAGCGACGGTCTAAAACAACAAATGACGGTCTAAAATAACATGTGACGGTCAAAAAGCAGCAGTGCGTGTTAAAAACTCTTCACTTACGTTCATATTTGCCATTTAGGGTTGCCCAGCCTTGGCGTAGAAATAAGCTAAAACTTACGACAGAATGTGAACTAAAATATCTTTGTAAAACGCATTTACGCAAATATTATCGACGTACGCAATATTTAAGGAAAACTAGGTTTACGCTAGCGTAAATGCTTTGATAAAACAGTGCCCATATGCCTAACCTTATAAACGTCCCGAGGCTAGCAGCCACACGGTACCGTTTACATAGCCTGATAACCGTCATGGTGATAGCAACAACACGGTATCGTATGCTTAGCCTGACAACAGTCCCGAGGAACCACACGGTACCGTATTGCTAGACACTTGCAATAAGTTTAATAGTTTTATAATAAATATAGAATATACACTTAGCGGCACTTCTAACGCTGCCACTGATATATTTCAGTTTTCTTTAAAAGTCCTTGATGAATTGTAATGAAATTTGGCATACTTGAACATCAATATTTGACACAGTTTCTTGCGAATTTTCTGCTCGATTCGACAATAGACTATTGTACGATGAGTCTTCAACTGACTGAATACTTATATTGAAAGTCGCATTTTTATCACTCAATATCGGTCATCTGATTGTTATGTATGCGTGTAGACGTCCCTATTTCCTATAATGGTTGTGAATATCAACATTTTATTCGCTCATGGTTTTTAATTGTTATTAACAATATTTACCAAAATGCTAGAAAACGAAAAGTGTTTGTTTTGCTGCAACATATGTCTTCCGTACCAATAGCTGGTCTGTTGAGAAAATACGATTCCTGCTAGTAACGCAGGTTGCGCTCAACTTGAAATTTAAATTCAGGGCGATCCATTATTATATCAAACTGAATAAATTCAACTCTACTGCGTACTATCAACAATCATTATTCAGAAGAAATGTGAATTTTACAATTCAATTAGCCTTATTTGAGGTTAAACGTTTATTTTAAACGCATCGGTTTTATATTCAGATTATGAGCTGATTTTGTGGCGGTCTAAGCTTACCAACGGCAATATCGTTACCTAGCGGAAATTGTAACGTAGATGAATTTTATGAATATTTTTATTGCGTACACTTATTATATAACACTTGAAGCGGTAAAGAAATAAAATATTGAAAATACTCAATTGACCCCTAATAAACACGCTGTTTAATTTTGTGACTTTGTAATTCCGGGTGACGTAAATTACGCTTTTACCAGGAATTTTCAAACACACCAATTTCTATATTAACAAGTTATCAAACGGTTTTCAAGATATCAAGAATAATCAAGTGGCAGCGTTAGAAGTGCCGCCAAGTGTAGTGTTGTTGATTTTCAATTCAAAATTTTAAACCAACGGCTGGTTAAGCGTTTATAATTAATTTTAAGCTCTTTAGAAATTATGCTATACTAACATGATTTCATCTCTATTGTTTGCTGGCAGACAAGGATCTCATACTTACAATATAATATCCGCTCTTTGAAAAACGCAAATATTTGAAGGTTTCTCCAATACAACATCCGAGTTCTGAGTTAACCGTAAGATTGTACGAATATGTTTCATTTAACTTTCTTCTGTGCTGGGAAGTGAGTTTTTGCCCCAAATCAGAAATGTATAAGAAAAAATCAACCACCCATATACCTTTAAAACATTTGGTTTCAACTCGCCCGAAATTAATGAGATGCCCAAGTCAATGATAACCCGTTTACTGAGAAGCAGACACGGGGCTATCGTTGGCTATGGCAAATAATTAATTTACGCTTAGTTGAAATAAAATGCCTATGCAAACCTCTACTATACGTACCCGCCTTCAGTTCTAGAGCTACAGCATTGGTACCCATGGTATAAAAGCCATCATCCCCGGACTGAACTTTGGTACATGATTCGCCATTCTTTACTATCTCTAGACCAGTTGATATTCCATTACGATTTAACACAGCTGTAGTAAACTCGTACGTACCACCTACCGGTGCCGTGAATATACCATGTCGAATATCATAGGCCTTTCCTGCATTCACACTCACCTCAAATATAATTAATAATAAAATGTGATGGTTTATCTGATATAAGATCGACTGTGAAACAAGTGCAAATCATGAAATATCAAACACACTAAAACCCTCATTTATGATGGTATAAAAGATCCAAGCCAACTTTCCTTTTTATACTGATATTCTAGCAATGGGATCGATTGAACCAGTTATATTCCGCCTTAGTTGTCATTGTCTTGTCAAATATAACTAAATGTATAGATACCGGGCAACTACACCACAAACTTCAGCAAATTGACAAAAACATTGAGTCGTTTTATTTGATTTTAGAGGCGAAACCACCGAATAAACATGACATTTGTCATTTCTGCGTATTTGACATTTTTCAAACTAAATGACAATTGAGAAACCGATGCAAAATTATGCAAACACCAAACTAGGTAGGCTATTTGTCAAAGAAGATACTAATATTTAAAATACATAATTTGATAGCAGAACCTGCAACGTTCGCGTATGGAAGAACAGGTTATTGAACGCGTTAGCTAATATCACCTAAGGAAAACACCACAGCCGACGTAGACAACCAACGCAACATGTTGCATGAGTCCGTTTCTAACCGTAGTAGAGCCAACGAACAAAGACGCGTCACGAGGATCATCACACATCACTACTGTCGTACTACAGTGTTTTAGTACTAGTTAACGTAGTGATCTAGGGGAGGTAATCCAGACTACATACACCACAAGTACACCTCATGTAGAAACACCAAGCAGAAACAACATAAAGTAACTTAAAATATGTTTAAAGTAAAGTATAAGATAAATTATCATAACGTTACATTATTGTACACTACAGCTTGTTCTCTTCCAAGTGTTGAGATGTCACGTGTTAATGTAGCAGAAAATGCAATAGGTGCCATAGAAGCAGGACATCCACATGTTGCTGAAATAAATAAACACTGAATAAACTTAGATATGTCTATAGAACACGGGGATTCCAGGAATAAAACGGCATCCAAAAGAACACGGATAACCCTAAGACCAGGTTATCGCGCTGTAAATGGACGTATTCATGTGTTGTTCGATCGCCAGAACCCACGCTAGATTCATTACGTTAAATATACACTAATACATGGTTCAACTTCACATGTAGATATGTAGCGTGGGTACCTGACGATGATTTTGTTCACGATCTGAGATGTTTGTTCCCAAGCTAGTTCGATCATCCATGGTATTTGGAACCACAGAACACACTATGTTGAATTAAAAACAGAATGCCATAGTGTTCCTCTGAAAACTTCACCAATCTGAACTCACGAGTAAGGCTATCTATTAGTTTATACTAATCAATTTAAATTCTATTGTGAAACAAGTTTTTCCAACTTATGTTAATCACTCTGGACACCTCATTCCTGATTGTATCCATCGCTATGAGGGTATGAGAGAACGGAAGCCAGATTCCCTTATATTCTGAGCATCTAGCGTGGGAATTTGTGGTACCATTCTAGTTCGTCTTTGGTATGAGGCGGCCATCTATATTCCTATAAGACCAGACATTTTTGAATCGCCTTGAAACAGTAGGTTATGTTAGTGTAGACATAGGATATTATATTCTGACCGAGTACGAAAACGAGTACTTCACAAGATACTATATGAGCAATGGAACGCACTAACCTTCCTGTGTACGTTGTGTCAATGCTGCCAGTTTCTGTTCTAGAAGATTGGCTTCATCTTCAAGTTGTGCTCTCAGTTGACTTTCCTGTGCTACCAGGGACAGTAAGGAGGTGGTGATCTCTGTAGGTAGATCCTGGGCCCGTACATCATATACCTGGTGAATGTATAATCATTAGGACAATTCCAAGACGACTCATCTTCCAGATTCATCACGGAAAGACCCGAATAGTTACGATCGATCATTAAGGTGACAATAGAAGACATGAGAGGTTTTAACATGACATGCTTTGTCAAATACAGGCTGACGTAAAACCAATCAAATCGATTCTTCATAAATATGAAAGTGCAGAGAATCTCTGCTATAGTTTACAACGAGAGAGATCTTTAAACTTTATACACAGAGAGCTACTAGTAACTATTATCTAAATATTAGTTCAGACTAGACTGGTTTCGCGTGCCTCTTTTCCGATTCAATCTTTTGAATAGCACCGCAGTATCAATCAAGTATAGATGGTGTCGGAAAATGATATAGTTAGTACATTTTGTATCAGTCTAATTGGCCCTAACCAGTCGAGGTTCTCGGCATTTATCGTTGTTTTCCATATACCTATTCAAACCCATGTATTTGGTATCCATTTCTCTGATAATTTTGATGTCATAAGAAATGACGGAGATCTACCGAATTAAGAAGACAATAATCATCGTTTTTTTTATAAAAAACAGGATCAGTTAGATGTAAAATAACTTATTGTACAACAACAAAACAAAATACGCGTGAAGTAAAGGATACTTACTATAACCAACAGACAGACTTTAACGAACAAATTATTCATAATCATCTTGGTAAACTATGTACATGGCATTATGCATATGTCAACTTTGAAAGGGTTATTAAAAATGTATTATTGTTCGGTCATTTGTTTGATAACAAATTCGTGTAAGATTTCTTCTAATGGCACTAACGTTATAACTTTATACTTCATGTATTTTAAATACATAATGTGTATTTCAACATTTCATTCTTGCTATTTGTTTCATTGATCCACGGACTAACTTTCTACATGTCTTTAGTAGGCCTAGTATTTAGACACACGTTTTACTACCATTGACAAGTAAAAATCTTTTTTGGATCACCCCCTCCCTGATAAGATTACAAGTCCGTCATTTAGTTTAACCACTAGGTCACTTGTCTATTATATGAACAAGTCAAGAACGTATTTGCCAAATGTGTAAATATTTCTGATAATTTACTAATTTACTACACATAGATTGTGGTACGAAGTTCAAACTCCTACCAGTGGGTAACGTGTCGCATACGAATGTTGAAACATGGTAAAACAAAATGAGGCCCATTATTGTAAGAAAACGACGCAATAGACCATTAATATAGTACATGCCATCACATTGTTATCACCGTGTTCTTAAACGTGTAACTTTGGATTGTCTGTGTGCTATGTTCAGTATTAACATGTAGATGATCATTGGCTGTCTTTGTACAACACTACTCCATACTAACCATTCGAGATGGTTGTTTTTATTTTGGATAGACACACCCATAGGTAACAGGATCATTGAAAAAGAAATTTAAAAAATGAAATTGAAAGAGAACCTTAATTTTGATAAAAATTCCCTTTTTTCAATTTCTTTTTCAATGATTCTGTACCTGTGTATATCATATACAGAATTGACATCAAGATTGTGGAGAGGTCCTTTAGAGTATGTACTACACTGAGTGCCAGTTATTTTTGGAACATAGTTATTCATTTCAGATTGTGACGGAGCAAGATCAGTCTTTCCTCATATACACTTATAGGAGTATATATACAGTAAAACTGCGTTACCTCGAGGAGTAATCAGGACAGGTAAATTGCTATAGATAAACCAGGGCACTGTTTTACTAACAATGCGTAAATGTCGCGTATATTTACGCATACATATCTACCTTACGCAAACTCGTAAGTGTGTTTTACTAAACGATCGCAAGTACTCGCATACATTTACGCAAAAAATATTGAAGATTGAACGTAATTCGGGACACAATATAACCAATATAACAAATATAACGGGTACCAGAATGAATAAATATGCGTCAAGATTTGATGATTAATCACGCCTAAAACAACAAGTGACGGTCAAAAACAACGAACGACGGTCTAAAATAACATGCGACGGTCAAAAATCATCAGTGCGTGTTAAAAACTCTTCACTTACGTTCATATTTGCCATTTAGGGTTGCCCAGCCTTGGCGTAGAAATAAGCTAAAACTTACGACAGAATGTGAACTAAAATATCTTTGTAAAACGCATTTACGCAAATATTATCGACGTACGCAATATTTTAGGAAATCTTAGGTTTACGCTAGCGTAAATGCTTTGATAAAACAGTGCCCAGGTGCTCAAAATAACCAAACGGCATACATTGATGATACAAACGGATATTGGTTTAAAACGAGTTCGAGATAGGCCGGGTGCTCGTGATATCGATGCTCGTCATCACGAAGTTTTACTGTAGTTGTATATATAAAACCACACGTGATCTACACGTGATACCACGAGGAACAGGTGGTTTTACAAAACATTATGAATCATTAACGTAAGCAATTAACATTTTAATAGTTATATGCGACACTACGGTATCTAACTGTATATCAATCTCATGTTATGCTGATCATGCGTGCATACATTGGTATTTTTGCATTTTACGAGTTACGTTATAAGATTGAATAATGCATATTTAATTACGATACATCATACTTTCACGGTTGTCGTTTGAATTCAACACGTTTTTATCAGTATTGAAAGCTAACGCTCAATAAAATTGTTTATAAATAATAAAAAATAAGTATTTCTCGGCAAAAAAACCACGAAAATGTAACACCCAAGAAAAAAATGAACTTACAATAATTTGTAATTTAGAGAGTAAGAAAAACGTTTGTTATTGTTTTCTGTGTTGTGTTTTCATTTGCATCTTTTCTCTAGCGTTTATTTTACAAGATTTTGTACAAATATGACAAAAAAACTTATTTATTTCGTGAGAATTTCGCGCTTTTAACCGTTTGCGTTTACAACGCTGCAATCGTGATACATCGGACATTTCCGTATCCTCTGCTTATTGTAATACATAATGTCCGAGGTGATCAGAATGACAAACTACAACAACAATATGAAAACGTTACTCTTACACGATTCATTGTTTAAAAATAACGTCGCAAACACAATGCCATTTTTAATAAGCAATTACAATATCGCTGGCTTAGAATCAGAAGCCCTTATAAAAAGGCGCTTCTTATGAGCACATTTTCATGAAAATCGGTTCATGTTGACCGAACTGAAGTTGAAACAGCTTGTTTCGCCATAAGAAGTACCTTTTGATGCTGATTTTAAATATCTATCAGTCTTATAAGGTCGTTAGTACTTGCGACTTTCACTACTTACGACCTTCTCATTCTAAGCCAGCCGGAAAGCACTGTTGGCTGAACGGACACTTGCGTGTAAGTAGACTTTTTAAAATTGTTATTTATCAAACCTTGCTGTATGTGTTGTTCTTATGGTCCTTTGTTTAATTGTGTAACGAAACTATTCGCAGTTAGTATTTCAAGATCTACGGAATTTCTACTAACGGAATGTACCGGAATTTACCGACTATATACGACGCAGGCGGAAATGATTGACTGTTTATCACGTGACTAATTGTGGTTTTGATGCGTGTAGAATATGGATAATGTGACATCAATTTATTCACTGAAACATAAAATAAATTTTCATCCGATCCATCAAAGCTTAAGTTGAAATAATCTTGCCTTCATTTGCGTGTTTTCTTAGATTAATAGAGGATTGAACAATAAAAGGTAAATAAATAGTAGTTTGATAATAATTTTAAAAATATTATTTCGTAAATTTAAATGTCATTCCAACTGTTATTATTTGTATGAGTTATACTATTTTAATATGTTTATATACATGTTAATTTTATCGTTGACCATGCATGGTTTTCACAAAGCATCTTAAGAGGAAACTTATAATTTGCTAAAAGTATTTTCGTATCAGCTAAACAAGAAAATCAAGATTAACAATTGCTTTGTGAATACCACCCCTGCTTACTCAATATATCGACGGTGCCGAACAAAAACCCCGTAACTCAATTTTGGCGCGAAAACGTTTTTGCAACATAAGCATCTGCTAGACGTCCATCGCATTTCTGTCTTGTAGCCATTTAAAAAGCCAATCGTGTAACTTAGATGGCGACAAGACAGAAATGCGCGGATCGTCAAGTAGATGCAGATGCTGCAAAACAAGTTTTCGCGCCAAAATTGAGTTACGGGGTTTTGGTTCGGCACCGTGGATATTTAAAACCAATGCCAATATACTGTATATAGCTGTTGCATGTTTCTAGTAAATTCGCTTTTTACACGGACCTGAGAGAAACTGTTCTTTCATTTATATGGGGGTCAGCTGACCTATCTGTATTTCCTAGACTATTTTTAACCTCAAATTCGAACTAACTTTTCATCAAACTTCTGATCAGGCGTTTACATAGGTCATTAGATATTTGAGTTGGCCAATGAAAGGATTTAATTTTGGTGGTAGCGAAATTATAAATATTGTATATTTTGCATGATCCAATTCGCCAAATGGGCTGAGTGTTCACGAGTAAGGTATCTGGACAAGTAAGGACATGGTCGTAGCAAATGTAACGGAAAACTATAATCATCAACTATAGGAACTGTGGTCATACCGACTCTGTGCCGCCTTCCCTCTCCGATTTCCTCATACATTTTTTGTTACGAAGTGACCGACGAGTTTCTACTGAAGTGATCGGTGGTGAGCCACCAGCTAGTTAAATATATGGTTGTCGTAGGTCCATCTCTCGTCCAGCGCTCCGCAATACGAGAATGGTGTCAGGAGGTACGGTATGTATGATAAAGAAGTGTCTCATAGCTCAGTCGGTAGAGCGCGAGACTAGCAGTCACTACTGATCTCGGGGTTGTGGGTTCGAATCCCGGGCTGGCCATCTAAAATTACTAATAGTCTTTCGGATGAGACTTTAAACCATGTATGGGTGCTATACACCTGTCATGTAAAAGAACTAGGGATGCTTCTGGAATTGGGACATCTTCTGTATCATGCACTATCCCCCAAAAAACTAAAAGTACTAAAACTCTTCTGGGGGCCTCGCCCATATGGATTGTCCGATGGCGAGGATAAATAAGACCATTAAATAAATCATTATTCAGATTTGACATTATGACAGAGCAGAGATCCCTCTGCCTGATTGTTTGTCGAAGGCTGATTGGCGAATGTTTTCAAGTTAATCAATTGGACTATGTGATTATAATTTACCGTTAAAACTGATTTAAAGGGTATAGACAGAAACTGGCCTAATGTCAATTAACCGGTACTTTCAATAGTGGTGACACTATATTAAATAAACTTAACCTTTTCGGAACGTATGTATACATGTATGTGTATGAACATTTGATGACAAGTGAAGAGAGATATAGTAAAACTTTGTTTAGACTAGCATCGATATTACGAGCACCCGGCTTATTTCGAGCGAATGTCCCAGCGAATTTGCTCTTTATATTCACGGTATACTGATCACACCGAGCTAACGGTTGATTTCGAGCATTTGGCTTGTCCCGATTAGTCCTCGAGATAACGAGGGTTTACTGTATATTATATTTGTTTCAGGGAACGACGCAATAAATCGGTGCTCGATCATATATTTTTGTGCATATTTTATCATAGGGAGTTCGAAAAAGATCTCAACCAATACGTCATGTTGTTGCAAAACTCCACTGTGTATAAGCTATGAAAGTTGGTGTTTAGTTATGCGAATTCAAACATGACAAATCACCACTTGTTTCAAAATCGTCGCATATTAATGTATCATTATCTAATTAAGTTTAAATTATAATTGTATTCCTTTGCATAATACGATTATCATTTCGTACGTAAGAAAGGTGAACTGAAACATTCCAAGAAAAGAACGTTATAAAGAATAATAATTGAGTTGCTAACATGTATAAACCGTCACCGAACGAGGTGTTTTGTGCCGAAACGAATGAATACAGACAAAAAAGTATGCATTTTACAGTAAACAATGTATACATTCAATACTCATGAGACAAGATACGTGTTTTTAAAACCTTTTTGGTCTCCCTTGAGTGTTCATAAAATCACGTTTAAATACAAAGTCATAAAGAGTTGTTTGGAAAAAGAAATCTACACGAAACCAAAAGATCGAACAATAATTGTACAAACTTGTCAAAAACACATTGAATAATGACACAGAATTTCTTATATCTATATCAATTTGCAATTTGAATACAACGTATAGTAGGTTTGAAGGTCAGGTGCGTTTCAAGAGCGTCATTTCTACAAAAAAGGTATTCCACAAATATGACATATCTTATTATTATAGACTTATAATGTAAGTAAATGTCATGATATTTCGACATCAAAGTGCAAAATCATTAAAATAATTACAAACAATGAATGAGGATGGTCGGATAAAATCCATTTTAAATGTTAGTTTTACTGCATACAACACAAGTTATACATTGAGTAAAATAAGCTGGACAAAGATGATTTGGTCAAGTATTGTCGATGTTGGATTTATATTGTCATTGTCCAGACATGATAACCAAAGATCATCGCTATTTATTCCCCAAGGGCCAGTTGCCAAAACGGTGTCGGAGATCATCCTGAGAGCAAACGGCCAGTGGTACGGTCCAATAGAGCTTACCACGTACCAAAGGCAAATATGTCACATAGGCTTCACACGAACCAAATACAAGTACGGTCCCCTGTGACTTCTCGCAGACTATGGTAAGTAAGTACGATGTCTTAGAACTTCCATAACACCATATGCTAACATTGTTCCCTACGGCTACCTTCAGATCATAATGCTTGTTTGGTTTCACAGAACTTAGGTCGTCCTCGTTATCTTAGACGACGAACGGACCATTTGAACCATTCCGTACAGCGACCATTTAGTTTCAAATGTGATTACAATGCACGAGCCCCGTTCCTCCATGACACGAATTGATGTTGTATACATACTCTTTCTGGTCACCAAGCATTTTCAGGATTTCACAAAAAGTACATGTTTTATACAAAAAGACAACATAATTGATTAGGTCCTATCTAGTTTATCAGTACAATACCAATTGTTTTGTATAATTACATATGTAGATACACGCATCTCATTGATTATCATACAGTTTGACAGCAATAAACTATGACATCATTAGTATTCACGACATGCTTGTACTTTAAACAACATAGTAGTTCGATCTACATACGCCAGACGGTTTTAAAATAACTGATCGATGGTACTGTCGATTCTATAAGTTGTACTAATGAGGGAACTATCCCATTCGAAAGAAACGCGGGGATAGTCGTTATCTCAGGTACTATACCGAGTTAAGCCTATATAAACATAGTTTACCTAACGGACGAGCTAATGTTTACAACCGTTATTAATCAACTTTGAACGAACTGTTGAATGTAGCTTTGTTGTGTAATAAAATATAGGCGATATTTTGGATGCGAACTTTTCGCTCGTGATTAAATTACTACACTTCCAAACGCTTGCCTTCTATACATGTACATGTTTAATTTATTAGGCAACAAAGAACAGCTATATGAGTAATATTTCTTAAATAAAACAAAGAAGATTTCGCCTGAAAATGACAAAACCTAAATATATCCACTGTCACTTCTACAATAATGTAAATACAGACCAAACGGTGTATTGTGCCAACGTTTGCATAAACCTTTTCCAGGAAATTATGGTGGTAAGAAATAGCAAAAGTGGCGTCATAGTGCGTTACATCGCGTTATTGTCTTGCGTAAATTCAGTAATATAATTTGACCACAGAACTTGATTGTTATTTTTCTTATGTGATTAGATACAGTACGTATATTACGTCAAAGTACCACAATACCATACATCATGTCATTTGTGTTAGAAATGACAGGGTGGTAACGTTATAATAATTAATCAATTTCATTTAAATATTGATTTATTTGAAGATGAACAAATCAACTTAACATTGACTCATTCGATCTCACGATATTTTTGCTTTGGTTATGTGGCCTTCGTATTGAATTATTTTGTTTAACACTTTCTGAAATAATGAAACATTTTCCCAGAAAACTTCCCTGTTCAATTCCTCCAATCAGTGACCAGCATTTCAACACACACGAAGTTCACGTGATCCATGCGTAATCACGTGAGTTAATATCCTGCTTTGGTCACACGAGACTATACGTATATCAATCAGATTGGCTCCGAATTTCATTTTTTTCAACAAAAATGACAACAATTATCAGTCGATCTAATGAGTTGTATATACACATGCATAATATTTAGAAATTATTAATTGATGAAGACGAAAGTGATAGCTTTAATCCGACGCTATGATGATAAAATATATTATGCAAATTTAATAATTGTTTTGCATTTATTTGTTTCGTTCCATCAACCTAATTGTGATATAAAATGAAATTTATCTTCACGCCAAGTATCAATTCGTACACGCATTCTAATTTTAAGTAGTTACTTGATTTCAATTCGTAATCTTCTATTGCAATAACGAATAGTGATAGACATACATGTATAGATTGTCATCTGTCTAGCAATAGATATTGCACTGATCAATGTAATGACGTGGAGAGGCGTCACACGTGATAATTATGTAGCTTCAGACCGGGAGTGGGGTACCACAGGAGGCGAAATTAATCAGCTCCTGGTCTGCTCCTACTAGGAACATGCGGGTAAATACGTAAATTTAATATAGAGGTGAACAGCAAATACTGTTACAGTAGTGCACAGACAATCCAGAGCAACACAAGTATGACGGCATAGCCTGGCCGCCACGCAACACAAGTATGACGGCATAGCCTGGCCGCCACGCAACACAAGTATGACGGCATAGCCTGGCCGCCACGCAACACAAGTATGACGGCATAGCCTGGCCGCCACGCAACACAAGTATGACGGCATAGCCTGGCCGCCACGCAACACAAGTATGACGGCATAGCCTGGCCGCCACGCAACACAAGTATGACGGCATAGCCTGGCCGCCACGCAACACAAGTATGACGGCATAGCCTGGCCGCCACGCAACACAAGTATGACGGCATAGCCTGGCCGCCACGCAACACAAGTATGACGGCATAGCCTGGCCGCCACGCAACACAAGTATGACGGCATAGCCTGGCCGCCACGCAACACAAGTATGACGGCATAGCCTGGCCGCCACGCTAGAGTCAGACATAGAAAGAACCATTCACATCCAAAAAATGGCTCATTATCTTGGACAGTCAGACCTCCCTAACTGACAAGTGTAGAACATACAACAGCAAAGACAATGAGCAATATACTAAATAATTAGCATTGTTTAGGGCCTTCGGAGTGAAATGGACAATAGTCTAAACATACTAGGCGCTTTCGTCAAGACTGATAAATACATTCCAAAAGTTTTAAGCGCTTTTGAGTAGAATGCACAAAACTCTAAAGGTGATAGGCGCTTCTGCCAAGGACAGCCAATAGATTCCATTCTATAAAGTTGTATGCGCTTCTGACTAGAACAATGGCTTTTTAAATTGCTAGGCTCTCGAGCAACTGCTTTTGATAGCGAATATTTAGTACATTATAAATATCATGTTGGATATTTCGTTTCAGACAAAGATGTGTATGTTAAAACAAGTATGTGTGTTAGCAATGGTTACGGTGACGTACGCAGCTTATATTCCTGACGATCGTCGCGTCCTACCACCATCATTACTCGCAGAATTACAACGAAACTGGCAAGAATTGAACAGCCAATCAGGTACAGTAATATTAATTCACGAAACAACCGCGGCTCAAAATCAATCTTGTTTGACATAATACGAATTGGATATATTAGAAATTAATGAAATTACGAGGGCACTTCAAACATTGCGTAGAGAAATAAGTTTGCAAGCATAGTTTAGAAATACTTAGTTAAATTATTACTATAAGCCGATTGTATTAACATAGATATATCTCAGTGTAACTCTTATTGAAAAGGCAAACAATTACTACAGTCCCGTGCCAAATTAAAGTTCACAAAGCGCAAAAATCACAAAATAATTTGATGATTTTTTTCAGTTAGAAGAATAAAACAATTGTAAAATAAGAGCAATTAGACTATGTTTACTATCATTTAAGTGGTATAATCAATTTCTGATACAACTGTCATGCGCTTTACTCATTTACACAGTCCATTCTCGGTTGCTAAGCAATTCTAGAACACTACTAAAAATCGATGGTTAGTCCATTTGGCAATGTTGTCATGGTAACACAGACAGACTGAAATATTTAAATTAATGTTGACTTTTTCCACAGTAGATTTTACCTTTAAACAGTTTTGATATGAAGAAAATCGGAGTTCTAATATGAAAATAACAAGCATTTGAATTTTGTTTTGATATTTTTTAACATGAAAATGACAAAATTTACATGGGAGTCAATGGGAACTACATTTTTTGTTATTCAACTTCGAGATTTATTGACATTACATTTTACAAATTAACATTTTAAGAACAAATGAAGTTGATTTTTAAGAATGTCAATTACTTCTTTATATTTCTGTATGATTGACAAACAAAATAATAAAAGTATGTTACCATAGCAACCAGGCTTATTCCATCAATGAGCAATTTTCATTGATGTTCTTAAATTGCCTAGTAACCAAAAATTATTTTCTGAACAGAATCAAATCATGCTTGGACTATTCTATCATATGATACCAAATTATAGTATAACATATTTATATTTATTGTGCCATGCAATTTCAGCGTGAAAAAATCTGTCCAATTTTGCATGCATTTTTTACTTTGTGAACTTTAATTTGGCACCTGACTGTATTTCAATATAGTATCACAAAATCCTATATATCGCTCAACCTACGGCCGTTCTGGAGCCTGTCCGGCATTAGCCTCGTATGACGTTAGTCAATTCATGCCTTGATTGGACTATGACGGTCAACCACTTACCATCGCAATGTGAATTAAAATAAAAATGGTATGAGTCAGAGTAACTTATCACTGGACCAAGGCTTATAAGGAACTATATTCTACTTGTTCAACATTAACGCGCAAATTTTATTTTTTGACATGTTATGTCATTTGCACGTGACATGACGTCACGAACGTGCAACATGCGACTTGGTGTCGTGTGACTGGAATTCTTACTGGAATTTATGGTTAATAATTGTACCCCACGGTAATGTCAGTTATTGAGACACCAGTACGTAATGAGCGCAATCGTAATGACAACCATTGTTGTTACCATAATCACAACATACACTTTGTCGAGAATCATCGTGACGTGTAACCACGTGGTATCAAGGTCACGTGATGGTTTGTTGTCATCTTTGTCGTCTTGCGCATGCTCAGACGATGTCTGGTCGATATCCTCCGCTATCCATTCATCGTGTTTACCATCCAAGGTGTCATCATCGATTGGTGAAACTTTGCGTTGACGTTGTGGTCTGTTGATAAGCTTTAACAAAAGTTTCGGTATAGGTGTTGTGTTCACGTTCCATCGTGACATTCTTACTATAAACACTGTCCATATAACGCTAGCCGTGTTGAATATCTCAATGACGAGCACACTATATGATGACAGCGATATGTGCATTGCATTTTGTGGGAATTCATCCACGAGTGCCAGTGTCATGAATACGAATGCCAAGTACATGGTTACCGCAAAGGATAACCGTTCGCCAGAGTCCGGAGGAATTAAACTTGTAATTGAATTTAGCATAGTCAAAAGCATAAGTGGACAATACCGATTTACAAATACAAATATAGGCCTTCTTCTCACGGATATCTTATAATGTACCAGTGCGATTGCCATACCTTGGACAATAATAACATCATCTTCCGTCTGAGTGTCTGTTAGATCCCAGGATCCATGGTATTTGTATAGATCAACAAGGACATCATTAGATTCTGATGTGATGGTTAGCTCTTCAGCAGGATAGCGGAAAGAGAAGAAGGTAAAACGACAAACGTGGGAATCGAATGGATAGTACCTTGTATCAATATCGCACTGTGTCCTGTAATAACCACCTGTCATCAAAATCACTTGACCATTTGGAAAGACATATGATCGAGCAAACCCCTCGTTTAGTACCGCTGCCGTATCCCCAGCCCTTATACCACCTTTCTGTGCCAGGCCTGGTTCCCACATCTGGTCGCAGTCTACAGATACCATAGTAACTCCTCCATAGTGGACCGGGTTCCAGACAAGATACTCATCTATCCAAGACAGGCTGAAGTATGCCATCATACTCATATATCCACCAGTGACGTCCATTGAATCTAACTCATACAGTCCAAATGTCACATCCACCTGAATAAAAAACGTATATCGCTGGCTTAAAATGTGATGGACGACCTAATAGATATCTAAAATAATCATCACAAGGCACTACTTATGAACCTATTTTCATGAAAATCGGACCTTGTCGTGTTCACCAAACTGAAGTTGAAACATCTTGTTTTACATAAGTAACGGGTGATTTTCGGACAGTTTCCAAAGACCTTGTTTTCTCAAAATACTGATTTTATGACATTCTCATTCTAAGTCAGCGATATACACACATATCACATGTTAAAATAGTAAATTCGGTCCGTCTAACTGTTTTAAATATGATAGATGAATTTTGTTGGCGTCATAAATTAAGAACCATGACGTTCTTATTCTACCAGATTCAAATTATCTATACTCTGTTTAGACATATCATATGCTGCCTCAAACGCATTCCCGAAAGAAGCTCTAGGACACGTGCATTCTTTTCTTTATAGTATACCAGTAAAATCACTTTACCGGTATTAGCGGAGTTTGCTGATTTCGCTATATGTGCACCACAATTATTTCGTGGATTCATGAATTCGATGGTTATTTAGATAGGTTTCATTATTCCGCAAGAAAATTTAAAGAATAAAAGTGAACATGAAACAATTATTATCAGGAATTAAATCAATACGGAAGAAAAGTAATTCCACACCTGTTTCAAATTACTTCATAAATTTAGTTTTAATATTTTATAGAACAGACTTACCATCAGGGTGTTTGTTTGGTTTTGTATCGGTCTTATATTCTTGTTATATCTCGATTCATTAAGTAGATGTGACATCAGTCTGTCTAAATCATCGTGGCTGTAACCCCATGTCACCTGGCATGTCCACATCGAGAGTAATACCATTAGCCAATGCATCGTTAACGTTTGTCAAACGCTCGGCCAATATTGCTGTTAAAATATCTTATAATCGAACTACTTTCATTTGCGGTGATTTACACCTGTTATACACAGGCAGGTTTTTTATACGTAACTGTATATAATTATTGCAAAATGTTTTGTTAAATTATTACTAGAAACCAGTATGCATGTATGAATATAATACAAATCAAAATGGATTCTTACCTCTTTCATTAAGTAGGAATTTCAATATAGACGTGGCACTATTTTACAAGCCCCTTCACTATGACCATGCGCCAGGATCTACATATCAATCCGCGAATGTTTAGAAAATGCTTGGTTTACTTTGGTTCCCTGGAGATTGTGAAAACGATTACAGTAGTAAATATTGTTACCTGACTAAATGTATCATTCTACTGGCTAATGTATAAAAATAAAATATGCAGGCTTTAGATTATCAAATAGCTTTTAAGTGTGACACATGCATTCACACCTGTAAGAGTTATATCAATATTTAACTAAATTAAATCTCATAGAATTAACCGAATACACTTTGAAGAGTCAGATGTCATATATTTTGGTCGACGTTGGATTGGAATTCAAGCAATAACCCACACTACTGTGCCTTTGTCTTGGATATTGATTAGATAGTTGAAAAATGCCATTTTATTGAAACTTGTTTCATGTTCAAATCATTCTTCCGATTTATTCGAAACATCATTGAAATTCGTATAAACTGGTGTTCAATCTATGCATCGATCCAAAAGTTACAAATGATAGTCATACAGCGTACAATGAGTGTAGTAAAAAGATAAGTACAAATCGGACATGAGAGGCAGCAATCAACAAACCACTTTAAAGCGATTAAGCTCCAGTTGGTAAATTGCAAAATTGATAAAAAACTCTGTTAACATCGCATTTTTTTGGCTTGACATTTATATACAAATCTGGACGTATTCATCTAGAAAAAAAATCGCATAAAGTCGGTTTGTTACCTTTAAAACTCTTCAAAATTATTGCGCGACTCGCGCATTAAAATATATATTTAACGTTATTACAGCCTATATCAGTATAAATACCGAACAAAACCGTGACCATATTAACGGACGGTAAAACGAGCGCGGGAATTTTCATTTGCTCGTAATGTGATTTGAAATATACTTTATTTATTCGTAAAACATAGTTTACGAATGGAACGGAGTTAAGTCCCTTTTAATGTATGCGAGATTATGGATAGTGCTATATGTGTATATAGAAATGTTTATCTTCTGTTATGCATAGAAACTACCAGTACGACACCAGCACCGCCACCGGGTAGATTGAATGTATGTCAGGGTATGTGCCTGTTAGTCCAGTCACTGAAGCTAAAAAATATGGTCAACCTCAAACAAATTGCAAAACAGAGTTTCTTTGCATTTTCATCATCTACATACTATTATCAACTACAGACAAAACGTCAAGTATGCGAGTTCAGTGGGGAAAATACCAAAAAATCGACATGTTTAATGTCACTTTTGGTAGCAATTTCAGCATTTTCCTTATTTCACACTACATAGAGAATTTTAAGTTCTAATAATACCCGTGTAAGTCGTTAAATATTTACTAATTACACCTTAAAGCTTATATTTTCTGAAAGATACAACCTTCTTCTATCGAATGCAAATATTGATTTTATCATCAGACAATTTACTTTCCATATATATGTCAGTCTACCAGTTGGTACACTACCCATACAAATGTCGACAAAATGACTAAAAATAGCGCTTAGAAGGGGAAACAAAAGTTTTATTCATTTCTTTAATGTGTATCCAATTTGTTTAAAATTTACACATATCATGTGTTGTATACATGTGTGTCTAATGGAAAAAGAATATTTGTGCTTGGACAGTATACAATAATGATAATATACACTAATCTATCGATTCGGGAGAAATAGCGATTGTTCTCTTTGTCTGTTCGTCCACAATTGCATTTGTATTCACAATTTGGACTTTATGAGTATGAAACTTGGTCAGAGTGATCATCTAAACACAATTTAGGCCAAGGTAGGAAATGGATGATCAAGGGTAAAAAACAAGGTCACTAGGTCAAATTGTAGCAAAACCTTGTGTAGACGCTAGAGGTCATAATGTTGACCCTATATTTATGAAACTTGGTCACAATTATAATATCAACAAAATCTAGGTCAAAGTTATAAATTGGGTCATCCGGGGTCAAAAAGTAGATCGCTAGTTCAAATCAAAGGAAAATGTTGTGTAGGTACAAAATTCACAATTTTGGTCTAATATTTATACAACTTGGTCACAATGCTCATCTCAAAAAATCTAAGACAAGTACGTTATTGAGTTATTTGGG
The DNA here is from genome assembly GCA_963678985.1 of Spisula subtruncata. Lineage (NCBI taxonomy): Eukaryota > Metazoa > Mollusca > Bivalvia > Venerida > Mactridae > Spisula > Spisula subtruncata. Next base: position 19,094,795 of record OY787670.1, on the reverse strand, counting down.
TCAAAATTAGGTCAATAGGTCAAAATAATTGATGCGACTTTTTGGCACAAGAAGGTTTGTCTATTATTTGACCTAGTGACCTAGTTTTAACTCATGATAAGTTGATATTGAATTTGACCTACATTTTGTCTTCAGGTTCCATGTGACATGGTTTCATAAAGATTAGGTAAAAAGGGCGTCTTCTAAAGATTTGTTCTATTATTTGGCCTAGTGACCTTGTTTTTAATTCAGGTTAATCCAATTTCACACATGACCTTGATTTTTGTAAGATGATCATTGTGACTAAATTTCATAAGTGTAAGGTTGAAATTGCGACCCCTGGTGACTATATCTTGTTTTTCTATGTTTTGACCTAGATCTAGTGACCTAGATTTTGGCTCCGGTAAACTCAAAATTTTATTTCACATAGATTAGCTCCCGATGATCATTGCTGCGAAGTGTCATAAAAATCAGATCAAAACTGCGATGAAAAGCACGATGTAAAAATAAGTTACTGATACAAGTCAAGATTTATTTACATCAAAAGTGACAAATTCGCGAAAACATGTGACAATTCAAATATTTGTAAATATCTCAAAAAGTCCCACGAATAGTCAATTAGGACCTTTTGTACATTACTGAGGATAGTTTTGCGCACCATATAAACACAAAACTGTTTGTTTTGCAATTAGTTTGAGGTTAAAAGTTAAAATGACTGGACTATGTGTATATTGTCATGTTTATCTTTTATTGTATATAGAAACGACCAGTACCACACCAGCACCGCCACCGGGTAGATTGAATGTATGTCAGGGGATGTGCCCAAAATGGTGTGAGAAGGTCAAAGGAAAGCAGGGCGAATATACACATTGTCATTACTTGTGTGGAAATCTGTGTGACTCAAACTCGGAGGTAAGTCTATTGTGCGGGGAGTGGTTTGGCTGTGGTGGGTTCAGGCCCCGATCATGCCCCGATCTCCAGAATCATTTCATTAAAACCACGTTGTACTTATTTGTACAGTTATATCCTGCTTATTTCGAATATGTTTATTTCGAACATGTATATTTCGAACATGTTTATTTCGAACATGTTTATTTTTGCTCTTATGAATATTTCGATTAGGGATATTTCGATTATGCATAATTTAAGCATGTGTACTTCGATATGTATATTTCAAAAGTATATATTTCGAACACGTATATCTTTAGACATCCATATGTATGTTTAATAATATATAATTATCTCGACTGAATACGTGATATCACCAGGTTCAATCCTAAATTTAGTAATGTTAGTAAAGAAAGGTGATATTACCATTCATAACCAAAATACTGTTCGTATGGTGATTGAAATTGGTCATAAAACAACAAAATATTGCAAAGATAAAACTTGGAAAACTTTACTAAATTTAGTTTAGTCAACAACCTGATTATGTGGCAAGACTAGGACACCATGTTTATACCTTCTTTTAGGTTCTAGTGAAGAACCATTTTATCGGTAACCCTGGTTACGAGGTGGTACCCAGTGAGTTCCAGTTTGAACTTTATGACACGGACAAGGACAAGTTTATTTCAAGGAAAGAATTTGTCACCATAGAACAGATCGCAATGGACGAGGCTGCAGCGGTGTTCAGTTTTACTGATGTCAACCGTGAGTATACATATATACGTTTTAATTACCGAGCTTAGCCTGTATTTGTCAGTCAGATTTCTGCTATGTGCCTCCACCCGGATTTGAACCCGGATCACCAGATGAGAGGGCAATTAAGCGCATACACCATTTAGCTACGGAGGCATTAATTACAGCCAATATTTGCTGTTTCCAAAAGATGGCTGCTCAAAAGAGGTTGTATTGTATCATATAAGTCACATGCTACACACTGCAAAACGAGCTTATCTGTTAACTTCAAATAGACAGTTTGAAAAAAAGCAAACAATGTTACCTTTATGGGTACAGAAAAAAACTGGAAATGTCCTCAGGGGTCAAGTGGTTTAACTATCGGCATCGAGACCAGATTGTTGCTGGTTTGATTGCGGACCGCGAGCTTCTTACACATGATACTGATGTAGATAGCCTGCTTGTAGCTCATCTTATTATACACATGTGCGTATTTGAAGGCTTTGTTCGTTGACCTGGGTCCGGAATTACAACCAATTATTTCACTCAACATTAGACACACAAACGTTGAATTTCGCTCTGGCGTGGTTCATAGTATAGGGACATTTTTTAGAGTATTCAGGATAATCGAAATACCATCTATATGTTTAATTAAAACGGTATGCCAAAAAGCAAATACCACTCATCACCCCGAGTTCTTTCTCCTTGGCAATAGAATGAATTTGTTTATTGAAGTTATGTACTAGTATGCGTTTTTAACTACCACATGTATGCTGACAATTATGTGAATTTACAACTTCTGTGTTGTTTGTAATGTATCAACTGTAAGCGTGTTGTTTGTTATAAGACACCATGCCCCGTGATTATAATCATTGGGTAACGTACTCCATGTTGAAACTCATACTCCGTACTCCAGTTTAAGCATAGTCTTAGTTATAAAAACTGCTGTAAATTAACACAACGAAATGATCATATGGATTCGAAATTGTGTAAAGGTCATGTGGGCATTCTCCTTCGAAAATTAAAAAGAGCCGCATTCTTGGCAAGATTTAGTATCGAAAACAGACGGAGTCAGGATAATAAATGAACAATCAATCCTTCATTCGATCCACATATTGTCTGTTAGTGATGAACATTTCTGATATGTCAAATTGTGTTTTTGTAGGTGATGGTTTTATTAGCAAAGATGAGTTCAAATTCAGTCCGCTCGTTTTCACAGGTAAGTGGTCAAACACATGCACAATAAAAAATGAAAAAATTACTGCGAATTGATTTTGTTTGAGATGAAATTCGTATTTGGAAACGCTTACAACCCTTACAAACTGGTTATATATCGTAGTCAAAGACAGTATCAACACCTAAGCAACCCCAGATTGATGATACTAAAAATATATAGCCTAATTATGCTCATACGGTATAATACGGATCAATGCTTAGACGTCGGTTCAAACAACACTATTATATGAAATAATACGAGAAGGGATTCGGGAGGTACTACGTGCTAAGTCAAATTGGCTGACACTTTACCTTACCTTTTATAATAATACCCCATTGGCGTTTTTCATTTTTTTGAAGGCGTCATTGGATGCTTACTTCATTGCTTTTCTTGCATTACAGTACAAATGGCTGAGGAGCTAAGTAACATGGCCAAAGTGAAGGCACAGACCAATCAGTGAGCAGCGTGAACGTGACGTCATCGGTGTCGTCACCAAAGTAGAACATGACCATCATTAAACTTTGCATGTATAAATATGATTCAACCAACAAACTTGAAGTGGATAAAATATCACTTCGTTTTTTTTTTATTCTGTCATGATTGCAAGTTATAAACATAATCTAGAATGTGAACGAAAACTACACAAGACGTGTTCATTTACAGAATACGCTCTTTTGCATCAAAACATTTACTAAGAATAGAAATCATCTATCGGTTTTGTGGACATATTATTTAGGAATTACAAAGTCGACCGGGTTGTATAGTTAAATCGCTGGCTTAGAATAAGATAGACACATATTTAAAATCAGTATCCCAATGCGCTTCTTATGAGACTATGAAAATCGGAACTTGTCACATTGACCTATCCGAATGATTAAAATTTGTTTTACATAAAGTAAAAGGTAATTTTCGGACAGTTTTTCTTGTTTTCTCATACAATCTTTTTTGTACTTAATACATTCTCATTCTGTACCAGCGAGATACTAGCGTTCAAATTAAAGTGTTCCTGAGTGTCAATATACATGTATCTGTATGTAAATCTACTTGAATAAAAAATATTTTGTTTTAGAGCAAACGATTTTAATAAAGTTGAACAAGAAAATAGTGCTTTGTGTTGTGTTTTCTTTGAAATAATACCTGCAGGTGTTTTTGGTAGTGTACTGCATGCGTAACCCGGTGATACTTCTTACTCTTCCATGAAGATTTGTCAACTATTATGGTGTTGTCCTCAACATATGGAGTATTGTTATGATGTTTCCTGGTGGAAGAAGAGAACGCACTTAGCCTAGTACTTCATTATGGTATGCCTGAAACAGCTGATGTGAACCTGATGTTTAAATTTAACTCGGAATACCCCGGTTCATGGCATCTGCGTTACTTCCGAGCGTTACATAGGTTTACATTTCTGTTAGAGCCATATGAAAACAGGACAATTCTCTGACGGAACTATGAAGTGGTGCACCGTGAAAATAATCCAAGAAACAAATTGGTATGCCAAAATTAATTGTTAACTTCAGCGTTTGTCGTTTACATGGATAATAAATGTACTTTTCACAATTGACGGCCAAGGAAGAACGATCCTAATAAAAGAAAGTACATTTGTACTAATGAATCAAGTTCATAATTTGACATCATGTTTAACCCCATGTCTATGGTCGGTATGTCTGATAACAGACATATACGGTCAATTCTACAAAGGTCAAGCACGTGACTTTCCAATGTTAATCACGCGACTTTTAGTCAACTCTAAATTTATGTAAAATTAATGGCATTATCACGAAACGTGTGGCATAAGCTCGTCTGTCAAAAAACGTGACTTCAATCAGTAATACCACATATTTAAATGCAACCAAATGTCTTAGCAACATTCATTCTTTATTGGTCCGGTCCTGCGAACATTTAAGAAAAAACAACAACATGAAATTTACTTTGTTCATTTGTGTCTGTATAGTGACATCTTGTCTCGGAGCTAATTATAATATCGTCCAAATAGCTCAACAACTAGGTGCCACAACTCTTCTATCTTACGTGAAAGCTGCTGGACTAGAGGGCGCTTTGTCTGGGCAAGGTAAGTGTTAAAGTTAACATTTGATTTCATGTAAATGCATAATAGTAATAATAGTTTTTACATAATTCGTAAACAAGAAGAAAATCATAAAATTAACATACTTTATATTTTACGGAAAATCATGATTGGCCTGTATAACCCTAACGCGATAATCTGCAATGTCAATATAAATAGAAATCACTGACCATTATATACATTGATTTAGGTAGATGTTTGTTTTATCTATTTAATCTTTTTACTTTTTACCTGTTTACTTTATGTGGCACCGGTCCCAATACCGCGTAAGAGTTACACGTTACATGATCGCACATAACTCTAGTTTGTTATCGCCGTTTTCAACCCACGTGATTAGCTTACTGAATTAAACACTACTTTGTGTTCGAACTATCCAGATGCGAACACTGGGCCGAACGAACGAATACAAAAGATTGCCTTCGTTCGAGTCCTTCTAATGTCGACAAGCTGGAACTGCTTTATATGAAATAGATTAATATGAGCTACGGTGCGACATTTAACGGAGATTTTTAGATCTCACATTTCATACCGGATATTGGGTGGCGTAGTGGCCGAGTGGTCAGCACTCTCAAGTTATCCTAATGTGGATAAGCTGTAAATTGCTTAGATAAACATGTTCCGTTATTCTGATTGATAAGTATATGTTATAGATCATATGTTAGGATTATAAACAAATAAGTGCACATAATTGCTTGTATGATTGCTGATTACAATAGAATTGTTTTCCATATTCGGAATCAGCAAAAATCGTCCTTATAAACAGATTTACGTTAAGGAGAAAGTCCAAGTAACTGTCCATTCCTGAGAAATAATGGAGACGAGGCCCGAAGGGGCCGAGTATTCATTATTTCTCAGGAATGGACAGATACGCGGATTTTCTCTGACTTAAAATACACCAATACTGTCCAATGTAAATTTGATGTTCTGCAAAGATGCTGTAAATATCAAAGTTGAAAGAAAGTGCATTTTTCCAAAAAAAAGTCAACCCTTATGTACCTCTCATAAATAAAAGATTAAAAATATGAACATGTCTGAGCGAGAAGATCATGCTTTTTTCATGAAACCAGTGAACTAATACAATAACCCTCCATTACTTTAAATAATGGTTTGTAGTCCATACAAACACGTGTTGTGAGTTATGTGTTACACGATCCTGCAATGGTCATTTACCCAGTGTCACTTCATGTTATAACACGGTGGACATTATAAAGAATAATATGAACTAAGGCACCGCCTAAATGAGGGATTAAATTCACATTGGATATCTGCTAAGCTATGTTTCAGATAGAATCTAGTAACTAAATATGAGTTGAATTTAGATGTTATGAAATATACAAAGATAGTTATTGATCAGCAACTGATCACTTTTCCTCTTTGAATTTAAGACCAGAAATAATAATTATTGAAAATTTTAGATTGGCTATGTATCTGTGGTTTATGTTTGTAATAAGAGTAGGCATCCCTAACCTGAAGTTTTACCGATATTATACTGATTTGTTATACATTGCAACGTAACGTCATGACTCTATTTGGCGTACTTTTGGTATGACGTCATTTCCTGTTATTTGTGACGTCATGACATCACGTCTTGTATTGGCGCAGTGTATCCAGTACAGTAGCGTATTTCTTACTTCCCTTTGTTTCTTTAAATAGTTTGTTTTATTTATTGAATATTTTTAAAGATGGTTATAATTCGAAAGAAAATGATAGGGGGCAACCGTTTACAGATTACTATTTTTTTAATTCAAAAGACAATTCACCTCGGAAAACTGCCTGAAATTTTTGACCGGAAATAACTTTTTCTGAAAGCATTAGTACCTGCAGAGACTCGACGAAGATACGCACGTGGACATTATTGGTATGGGTATTTACAATAGCCAGCTTCGCTGGCTATTTAATCCCCTATTAATGTTTCAGTCAGAGGATAATATTTCCGTGCATAAACTATACATGGATATTTATAATTGATATGCAACTTAATGGATATCACTAAACTGTTTAACCATGTTTTATTAAGCTGGAAACAGCCCTCGTAAATTGGTAACTTAACTTTTTTCTTGATTTCTTTATTTCTTGCGCGCGTACCACCTTAATTATTAATAACCGAAATTGTGTCATGTTTATACCATTTTAGTAACAGCGGGTTGATTTCATTTTCTAGTTTCGTTGTGGTTTGAGCATTTTTATCTGTGTTTTGTTTTCTTTTTTCTGTGTTCGGCTCTTTCAGTTGAGTGCTGCCTTTTCTGCCATTTGTATTGCCCTTTTTGTGAACACATACCTTTTGTAATGCACCAGTCAGTTGCATCCACGGCCCCAACCTCTGGGTATGGCTGCGATTGTTTACCTTCCAGCTTCCCAAGAACTGCCGGGGAAATGTTGGGAATTTTTTCACCGAACCAATCTCTTTGGGACAATATTTATTTGTCAGCTGCCCCCGCATGGGTCGTGGAAGGGTGGGGGGGGGGGGTTGAAAACCCAAAAGTAAATTTCAGGCCAATCCATGGGGATTGCGGACAGTGAGTGCAACTGACTGGTGCATAATCAGATAATATAGACATTATTTACAATAATTCTCCATTACTTGTTAACCCATTTAATAAAACCATCTCTGCATTTTTTCTTAACACTGCATATGTGTGTTATGTTTTTCAGGCATGGAGAATTTTCTTAACAATAATTCTCCATTGTTTTGTATACACATTGCATTAAATGTGTATACAAAATAATGGAGAGTTATTGTTAAGACAACTATCCATTCCTGAAAAATAATGGAGAGTTAATAAATGGGTTAATCCCCAGGCCCCGAGTTCACAAAGGATCAATATAAAGATCAAGATCAGATCAACTGATCCTCATTTTTAGGATCAGCTGATCTTGAGCTTTATTTTGGTGTTCACGAAGCTAAACTTGATCCGGATCAGCTGAGCCAAATATCGGGATCAACTTGATCCGCATTTTCCGCGTTGTAAGCGACCCGGAACCTGTTGCTCTTCAATCGGAGACTCATTTACACGATGTTTTCGTTTTCGCTGCTTTGTTTACAAGTGGAATTTCGTCGTCAATGTTCACATTGCGCACTATTTATCGAACAGAATTGATACCGAGTCATAGGTATGATATTTCACCATCAATGCATTTGTTATAATTGTGCATTTTTTGCCGAAATGGAAAGGAATACACGCTAAAACTTAAGGTAATTTTATTAGCTGAAATTGAAGTCACGAGTGTGTTATTGTGTCGGAAAACAATTAGATTTTTCAAGTCTGCAATATAATTTTCAGCTGAAGTCATTATGCTACATTGAAAAATGTACATCTACAATGAATATTTGTAAAAAGAAATAAAAATGCTGTTTGTAAAAAGTGATTTATAACACATTGAAAATTGCCAATTTTTGTGTCAAAATCCTGAAAAAGGTACTCACTCAAATTCAATATGTAAATTACATTGTTATGTTCTCCAATCCATTATCGAGGTGCTCGACTATAGAATTATTGCATATTAATCACATTTTATCCATAAAACACTAAATATTTAACCATGTAAAATTTATAAATCTGATTTGTATTACACATTTGAAGATGACCAGTGTGTAGAACATTTCTATTCATGGGATTATGTTGCTATCAAAACAACTCGTGGTCAAATCTATTGAATTTAGACGGTCATCTAATGTTAGAATACACCCAACTTACACACTTAAAATAATCAGATATGTGTAAATGTTATTTTACAAATTTGGTAATAAAGTGACCAAACGTTTGGATTCGATGTGTGCGTGTCATTAATTAAATTGATAAGTGGAATAGTCTATCACCCGGATAATAGATTGGAGAACACAACAATGTGTTTTATATTGATTTTGAGTGAGTACTTTTAACAGGATTTTGACACAAAAAATGACGAATTTCAATTGTATATAAAACACTTTTTTATCAAATATTTCTTTTTTTTAAAAATCAATTTCATAAATGTAAATGTATAACTTTAATTTGGTATAACAAATTTTGTAATAAATGCTGTTGCAGACTTGAAAAATCTAATTCTTTTCTGGCACGGTTACACTCTGATGGGTTCAATTTCAGCAGGGGGAGTTACCTTAACGGTGAA